>CM076579.1:1134074049-1134512556 GCA_034641835.2 Pinus albicaulis
AATACACTTTTCTTATGGGGTATTGAGCTCATGCATGGTTGACTTCAGTTAGGACTTCAGTGGCAGAAGTTTGGTGGAGTTAATGAGACAGCTAGTGGAGTTGTGTTCTGTTTATTTTTAGTTGAACTAGTTGAGATTAGTTTAACTAGCTAATCAATTAGTTATGAGTGGAGTGAATTAAATATTATTTAATTCATTAATTAGTAACTCATTATTCAACTCAAGAACACATCAGTTCACTACAGTGCATGGACAGTTCAGTGGAGACCAGTGAAAGAGGTAGATGAAAGGGTGGAGTTAGCTATCGGTTGTGACTATACTGTTGCTATTTGCAACACACAGATAGGTGGAGTAAGCCCATGAGGATTGCGCAGTTCAGGCTGGTGGTTTATCTATATAAAGAGGCCATCCCATAGCATTGAAACACGCAATAGAGGCAAGGAAATTAGTGGTGAGTTTTGAACCAGTAACATGTTCAAAACCAAGCTAGTTTGTGTGTAACTTCATGAGAAAGTACTGAGTACTTGTGAGGAGTATTATACTGAGTTGTTACATGATTTATCCATTATAATATACACAATAGCTGCGGGGTTTTCAGCTATAAGCTTTCCCCATACATACTGTGTTAATGTGTATGATGATTTGATGTGTTATCGCTTGATTTTATTTCCGCATGTGTGATGATCTGAGTTGAGTTGAGTGGAAGAGATTATGTGTTGTGTATGAAGTTCAAATAGTATGCGACCAGGATAGTCTTGGTGAATAATTAATCATTATTCAGAAAATTTCTACACTAGGATCGTATCGACAAGGCCTATTTGGTCGTTCAGGCTACAAGTGATTTTGAACACTTTCAATTTTGAGATTTTTCTATAGCTTAGACTTGAGCTCTTGATCACACCTCCCAAATGAGAAGATTTTGGACCCCAAAAGCTCACTGAAATGCTGAAACTGAACTGTATAGAAAATGAGAGATTAAAAACATCCTCTTCTTTTCAGCCTTCAAAAATTTCCTGACTTTCCAACTGTCCTCATGGCGAATTTTTGCTGAATGAGCCATGTACTTGTGCCGAATCCCGACCAAGTTTTCTCACCATACCAATCTGACATTCTGAAACCAACAATGACCCTTGCTAAAATTTTTGCCCTCTTTTCTTGCATGCCTTTCCATCTCATGGAATCTTGCACCGCTTTGCACCGACACTTCGTTCTCTGCACCAATCGACACCAAAGGCACCTTGTGCAACATACGACATCAACAACAAGTTGACCTGAAATGTGCTATATATTTGACACACAAAATCTGTAACAAGTGTGCACACAATCGACACAAGTCGATAAAGAATAAGATACATATTTACGATCACATGTGTATGTATCATGTATAATGAACTATATACAGTTCGCTAATTACATATACAACCTCTATGTACATGTGCAACTTCAACTCTTCTTTTCAAATACCAACAAGTACATCATCCAAAAAACACGTGGGTGACTAAGAGCTGAACTAAAAGACATTGCTGCAATATAAGTGAGTATCATACTCATCTCTTACACCTCCATGGAGAAATTTTGCAACAACAAAGAAATTCCTTCAAACTGAACTACTTTTTACATGAAATCTTGCATCAACTTTTCAAAAGAGATACATGCATACAAATCTAAAATTTTCATGTACAAAATGAGTATGACTTATTGAATTAAGAAGTTAATCCACTTCCTACCAAGCCAACTCCATGGCGTCTTTTCCTGCTGCAACATTTCTTCATGTGAATCTTCCATTTCCACATCGATAATGGAATCCATAGATCCACTTGCACCAATATTTTTATCATCTAGCTGCATGTGCTTTGGACGACTTGTTGGATGCAAAGTCCAACAAAGAGAGACATCATGTCCCTTCTTTTGACAAAATGTGCAAATCTTAAGCACTTTCTGAGAAATTTTTCTTTGCCTCTTCTACTTCTTGTGTGCTTTCTTTTTCAACCAGCATCTTGAAGCAACATGGTTAAATCCACCACAAAATGTGCAACAAAAATTTCTTTCATTTGAACAAGCAAAATTATCATTCTTTGCTGAAACATAATCAAATTGATCATGTGAATAATTATACCTCTTTTTCTGCATGGAATGTCCATTCTTTTTGTCTTCGAAAGACGATGAACTAGTAGAGGAGACATCTTTCTTTTTCAGAATTTCGTCATAGTTCTTATCTTGAAAAATATTTAAACTTGCATGCTCACCATAAGCGACATGTTTACCCTCTACTTGCTTCAATGATGGATTAAAACAATGGCAATCATCCTTAATTTTTTTTTGACATATATGCATTTTAGAACTTAGAATAAAGGTTCTCTTTAAATTTGCATCACATGTATTCAAGGATTTGGAGTCTTCGCCATTAAATTGCACATATCCAAGACCAACATTCTTGGGTCACTCCACAATCGAAATAGGGTCAGCCATGCCTTGTGCATGCTTGCCCAAACCTTTACCTTCATGATAGCCCATCTTAAACATTAATTTGGACCCTATACCCCTTGTATGTTTTTCAAAATAACCAACACACTTTTCAATTGAGGAAATTGAAGACAAGTTGGAATGGTTTACCTCTTCCTCACGCTTGTTATTGGAAAAAGCTTCTTGAGCTTGAAGGAGTTGTTTCTCCATGTCATGCAACCTTTGGAGAATTTCTTCCTTCTCTTCCTTCATGGTCAACAATTGTGCATGAAGCTTAGCACTTTCTCTTTGATCCTCAATTAGAATCTGCACCATGTCCTTCACCTTAATGAACTCATTCCTCATGTCATCATTGAAGAATCTCATGAAGGAGGAAACTTCACTTGTGGAATAAGTTTCCATTATGTAAATGGTCAAATTAACAAAAGGAACTTCCAAAGAAAAGTTCTCAAAGTTTTCAATCAAATGACAAGCTTTTAACCAAATGTCTTTACAACCATACTCTTATTCAAGCAGATATAAAACACAAACTCCAATAGCTTTTGTAGCAAACACTAATCAAGTGGGTTTGTTTTCCAAAGATAATCTTGAGGTAATTTGGCATACGAAAATAGTCTACAACTCTTTCCAAGACTTAGCTATCAACAACTATCTTTTCAACTCAAGCAAACTCATACAATCAACCATTTTGCAACCAATAAAACAGTCAATATTTTACACTGTTTTAACACCTTTTGCACAAAAACAAATGCTAAACCTAAGCTCAACCAAAGCTCAACCTATGCTCTGATACCATCTGATATAAAAATGGAATTACTTGAAAATGTGTGCAAGGTATCCATTTCCATTTAATTAAATGTGTGAAAAATACTTCATGTCTTGCTGATTAAACAAAGTGTTTTTGGTAACTATTTATCAGTTTATGTGTGAGGGTATGTTATTTAAATTTGCTGTTTAAAATATTAAATAAAAAATACACAACAAAATAACTTCAGCATAACATGACTTAGATATTTGGTGAGCAGTTCACCCCTCCTGGGCTACGTCTACTGGACCAAGCCTCCCAAATTGGCTTGTCCTATTGTATTAAAATGCTCCAAAATGATAATACAAGTTTAAAAGTTCCTCAATAGGTAAATTTGACTGTAAATACAGAATCATAAGACATGAAAATGCTAAAAATTCCTTTCCATATTCACTAAACAGTGAATTACCGAAAACAGTGTCTTCTTCAACAAGGCCCTGATGGCTCTTTGAACTCCTCTGAAGCTTTTCGGGCTGTGTAAGTCCTAAAAAAGTTCTTAAACATCTTCCATTAGGTTTATAAGGTCAAAAATAGCTGAAAATGGTTTTTTTTTCACCTCAAACAGTGAGGTACAACTCCAAATAACTCCATTTTCCCAGTGGCCCTAGTGGCTCTCCAAGCTTCCTTGAAGCTAAAATGGTTGTAGAACACCTATAATGCATTTTGAACCCATCCCAATAGCTCTATAACACTGAAAATAGTCAAAATTAGTTTTTGGTTCACCTCAAATGGTTAAGCATAGCCCAAAACAGCTCCAACTCCCTCTTGGCCCTGATGGCTCCCCAAGCTTCCCTGAAGAAAAAAGGGGCTGAAGATCAACTATAATGGCTTTTAAACCTGTCTCAATGGCTCCAGAATCCTTAGAATACCCAAAATTGACCAAAATTTCATCCAATTTGGCTCAATATAGGAGAAGTTATGACCAAAACAAACTTCTACCCAATGTGCCCTAAACAAGCTCCACCAAATGTGGAGAAACTGCAGATAAAAACCAAATTTGGTTAAATCCGCCATCTTTGGCACACTTCTCCAGAATTTTTGAAACTATAACCATGGAATTAAAGGTTAGGCGGGGTGGCATGTGACCACTTCCGCACTAACCGTTGGGTTAAATGCCAACTTGAACTGTCGCATAAAAAATGTTGGCATAAAACGTTAGAGTGTGTTCACATGGAAATTTGTAGACCGTTTACCCCGTGGTTAAAGACCTTTAGGCCATGGTAATCATCTCCTAGATCATGTGGAGTGGGGCTAGTCTTAAGGGGCTAGCCCCTAACCCTATCTGCTGGTTATTGTTTCAACATTTAAATATGACACAAACCTGCATTGGTTAAGAAGTAACCCTGTGGCACGACGGTCAAAACTCTGTGTTGGCCTGCATGAGGTCTATGGTTCAAATCCCGTGGACTCAAAATATTTTTCCAAATGAAATTCTATCCAAATTTGGGCCACGTGGCGGCCTCTGGGCCTGCCACGCAGCAGCCTCCCATTGGTCCATTTGAAAAAAGTCAAACCACTGTCAAATCATTGAATGCCACTAGTCACCATTGGATTGTCCCGAATGGAATATTTCAGGAAATATTTTGAGGAATATTCTAGGAATATTTTTTTTTTTAATTTTTCAAAATTTGAAAGTCAACCCTGGTCAACTCAGTTTTTTTGCAGTTTACTGAAAACTTCAAACTTGCATAACTTTCACATACGATGTCGGATTTGGGTGCTATTCATGGTGCCAGGATCGTATCGACGAGGCCTATTCGGTCATTCAGGTTGCAAGTGATTTTGAACACTTTCAATTTTGAGCTTTTTCCATAGCTCGGACTTGAGCTCCTGATCACTTGATGTCATGGAAAGCATAATTCATTGCCCTTTGGAATTTTGCCTCAGCATTATTTAAACCAAAAGGGAGCTTTCGATAATAAAATATGCCCCAGGGACAGATAAAAGCAGTTTTATATTGGTCCTCTGGGCGAATATTGATCTAATTTTAACCAGAAAATCCATCCATGAAAGAAAATATTTCACATTTGACACATTCATCAATAATTTGGTCGATAAAGGGAGTGGGATAGTTGTCTTTCAAAAAATCATGATTAACATCCCAATAATCGACACACACTCTAATTTTCCCCTATTTCGTCATGACAAGAACAATGTTGGAAACCTAATCGGTAAGTGGAACAGGGTAAATGAATCTAGCACGCAAAATTTTTTCAACATCTGCTTTAATGGAAACAAATTTATTAGGGTGTACAGGAAGAAGGAATTGTCATATCGGCTTGACATCAGGATGCATTTTAATCTCGTGTTCAACAATGCTGCAATCGATGCCTGAAATTTCCTCATATGACCAAGTGAATACATATCAGAATTCACGAAAAAGAGCGCGGTAATCGTCAAGTTCAGATGGAGAACAAGACACATTGACATGAATGTTTTCTACAATACCAATTTTGGTAGAAATATCAATATAAATCGTTTCTTCGATATTTGATGGGTTTTGCTCAGAATCGACGGTGTCGATAGGAATAGAATTCGTCAAGAAATATACGACTGTAGGGTGATATAGTTCAGTTGGATTATCTTCATTGTAATATGGAATATGAGATCATTGATGTGAATCTTCCCATGGTTCTTCCTTCGGCATCATGGATTCCATAATGCTCTCATCGGTTGAGAATACACATGAAAAAGGATCAGAAGAAGTACCATAATCCAAAGAATAATCAACCCAAACGATTGGAAACAAAGGATTTGGATTGGCCACATAAGCCAAATAGATTGATTGCTATGCTAGCTCAATTAGACTTAGCGACATGATTTCGCCTAACCTATCTATTTCAGAATCATTGGGAATCTTCCTTAATTTAGATGAAGTGGAATATATCATATTGCAGATCTCTATATTTTCAATTTCTGCGGATGTTGTAGGCGAAAGTAACGAAAAGGTGCCCATTAGGGAAGAGTCCTTAAATATACCTACATCAATGTTCTGAAGATATGGCGGGGGTCCATGAAAAAATGGAATGCTTCCAGTTGCCTGGGAAGCAAAGGCGAAGAAAGAGAGTTGATCAATGACTGTGATGCTTCTCTTATGGGGGAATATGACCATATGAAAGTAATTATATACTACCGCAGCCATAGAATAAAACCACAGTATTCCAAGTAATATATTGTAGTCAAGGAGTCCGTCAATGACCTCAACTTCAATAGTAACTGATTTCCCCCTAGTTAGACTTGCAGGCTACTGAGAATTCCACAAGGCTTATATGTACGACCGTCAAAATATTTCAACGTTGTAGGTTATTGTGACAAATTCGGCGAGCCAAGTGACTTCTCGCAACTCATAGACATGATACAAGTAGATGTGCCTTCATCAATGATAGTGCGATGAATGAGGCGATTCAGGACATGTACTTGAATAAAAAATGATAATTGTGCTGGTAATTGTGGTAGATACCCGCATGATTAAAGACTACAGGATTAGAGTCCATCAGATCAATTCCACCAATCTTCGACAACAAATCCTGATTCTGGGAGGGAAAATTATGAAGAACCTCAAGCGTAGACATAACAGAAGGTGACTAAGCCAAATCTTCGACTACATTATAATTTTGAGCTGCATGAGGTTGAGGTTTGAATGTCGATTTATGAACAACTCCCTTTGGTAGCTTTATTGTTAACTCTAAAATGATAGGCGGTAGATCCAAATCAGATGAAGTCAAATTCGAAGTGGTAGGTTGATATGAAGCCTAACCATTCAAAGACGACAACGAATTACTGTAAGATTTAATTCTAGTAGACACCGAAACATCAGTTTTGGGCTTAGTAGTGGATAACATAAGCACTTGTGAACAAGAGGCAGGATCCGTAGCAACCATATGTGTTTCCGAGTTCGGAAAAGGATTTGTCAACACTACTGATGTGATAGAAGTTTGAAGGAGCTTTGAGAATTTTGAGCGGTGAGGAAAATATCATGTAAAATGATCCTCATTACATATCAAGCTACGGTAACGAGGTTTCCGAAAAGAACCAGATAAATCAGATGATTTTTCCTGCGGGGGTGAATTTTATTTCTTCTTATCTTTCCCCTTCTTCTTACTTCCAAGTTGCTTGTCACTTTTTCCTTTGTCATATGACATGACATTTATTTCAGAAGAAGACGTAGGATCATATGCAATAGGGGTTTGATTTGAAACAGTAAGTGTAGAACTAGATGGTAAAATTTCTACCGGAGTGCTAGCAGAACCAATCACACCACCGCCGGCATGAATGTACTTACCAGATGGAGAAGGAGGAACAATAAAACTTGGTCATGGCGCATTTGGAATCTTATCATAGAGTGTGCCAGACTGAGTGTAAATAAAATCCAGATACTAGGCACGAGAAATTACTTGCTCTTCAATGACAACACCTCCTTTGGGCACATCCTCGTTGATAGATGGAAACAAGGAATTTATAATCTACTCAGCTAAAAGCTGATTAGGAACAAATGATTTAACCATTTGATGACGATGATGCCACTCATGTATATGATATGATATATGAGTAGCAGTGGTATGTTTAAAGCTGGTCAAAAGTTCCGTTCCAGTTTCATATCTAATGGGTAACTAGAAGTGGGTTACAAAAGTAGTGGCTAATGCTATAAATTTATCAAATGAATCTCATGGTAATTCAATGTACCACTTTGCAGCCGGACCAATAAGAATTCACTGGAAAATACGCAATCTAATAGAATCATCATTTAAGGAATTTGATGAACACCATTAATGATAAGTCATGACATGCATAGATGAGTCTTCTCCAAAATTTCCATTGAATTTTGGAATGTCAGAGGGTAATTTATGAGGAATCACCGAACACCAAGGTAAATAATGAATGGGATCATTAGTGAGCCAGTTTAAATCAGGTAACTCTAATGTTGCAACAAATGAAAACTGAAAAATAAACTATAATGCACAAACAATCACTCAATACTTTCAAGAGAAACAAAGACTGAACCGACAATTCCTCTTTCTGAAAATAAAGAATTGATCAAATGTAAAATTTAACTTTGGAACTATTCGATAATGATAAAGAAAACAAAAAGTGACATTGATCAAAAAAATATCCAAAGTGAGGCAAGAACAAGAGAGGTAATCTGGTCTCTAGAGGCAATAAATCACTTGAAACTTCAACAAACAAAACACTGAAATGAATTTCAAAAAACAAACTATGATAGATTTTGGTTGGTCATAGGGAAAATTCAGCCCTGAGTGGGAGACAGTGAGTTGTAGAGCACTGTCCCTAAGCCACCAGTGCTATGCAGAGCACTGTGTCAAGACCAAAAATGCGTTGGTGGTAGAGGGAACTCTAAAAAAGAAATCAAACACACTACTTTAGCTAAAGCACATTCAAATGACTGAAATTAAGTAGGTAAATTCTACTAGAGGCCGATGAATAGGGATAAAACCACCAGGGATGATCCGTTGATCCCTAGTATGGTCACCAATTTGTTTTACGGAAATTAAACATACTGATAAGTATGCTTTCCCTAAGTGTGGTGGTCGCACTTATAACAACAGAAATAAAGATATTTTACCTTTTGCTTAAAATGAATAGATAAAGGGAAGAAAACCTACTTGTAATCTGTTCTCTTTTCCTTGACTCCCTTTTGTCATGTCGTCGCTCTCAATCAAAATGAATTCGCTTGATTGCTACCTGCAATGGAAAACAGAAGACATAAAATACTATAAAGGCAAATGATTTATTCATATTAAATTTTTTTTATTGTTTGCATTTGTAAATACACATATAACAACATTGACACATGTATTAGGAAAGGAACAAATGTCTTTATTATGAAGTAGAAGGAGAAGTTACAACCAGTTGGATTGATTCGATGTCACTCACTCCAACTGTTACACCATTTTTTGGTCATCTAACTTATTATCATTAGATGGACCCAAGTACACCATGTAAGACCAGTTTTACCCTAAGTAAAACTGCTTTCACTATGTTAAAACGGGAAACCCCAAAAGGAAATATTAAACAAACCCATATTTGTTTGATTTTCCTCATGGAATAATTAATTAAACCATAATTTAATTATTATTCCCAGTCATGTTTAACCCAAAATAAAAGAAATTAATTAGATAAACCTTTATTTATCTTATTATTTTCTAGGAATAATCATTTAAACATTATTTAGATGATATTCCTTGTTAAATATGACCAAATCACCCACAAATAATTAAATAAATCACTATTTATTTAATTATCTTTCAACCACCTCCTTAAATAATTAAATAAATAATTATTTATTTGATTATCTTCTAACCACTTCCTTAAAAAGATAAACAAATCATTTATTTATTTATTTTTAACAAATTAAGGGATTTGACCCAAGTCAAATACCTTTTCCCTCCAACAAATATAATAAAATATTCCATAAAAAGTGGATCTAGATCTGGTTAACCCATGCACCAAGATCTAGAATGACCCAATATTTTGTTATAAATAGGAGGTTTTTTCCTACCATTCTTCACCTTTTGTTGCCTATTAGATCACTCTGGATCTATACACTTGGTCACCATTTTCTGCCATTTTGCTCCCATTGAGCTCTACTCTTTGCATTGGGTTTTCTACATCAACTAGAGAGAGAAATCTTAGATCTGAAGTGCTGAGGACTTCCAAGAACCCATCCCACTGAGGGGAATTGGATACTCCTTCTGGTTTTCCTCACAAGTGCCCCATTAATACAAAAATTCTTTCAAAAATTGTTCTTGTCTTGTCTATTGGTATATGGAGCAAACCCTTGTTTTTACTGCTTAATGTCTTTCCATACATAGATCTGGTATTTTGCAGCTCTTTTCTTGTCTAACTAACCGCAGATCTGAAGATATTGGCAACCACTTTTGTTGTTAGGGCTATTAGTTATGCGTAGCTAAAGTGGTCCTTTTTCATACACTTCGACAAAGGATTCATACTAACAAATGGCGACTCCACACGGGTTTTAAATTACGACCGCTGTCGTTTTTCATATTCCTGCATATCCAACTACTTCAGACCCTAGGGTTTCTTTTCAGCTGTTTATTTTTCCTATTTTTATGTTTTTTTCTCACATAAAACCCCAAAACATTAAAATTTCTAACTTCCGTGTGTTTCTGGCCCTATTGCGCAGGTAAGCGACACCAGCCGCAACTGAGACGGCAACTTTTCTGAAAATCTGCCGCCGAGACAACCGGAATGGGGGGTCGCACTTTTTGGCCCAAAAAATGCAACCTGGACCTCCAGGTCGCACTTTTCTACCCTTTTTCTGTGACCTGCACTGAAAACAGGTCAGAAACTACGACCTGCCAGTTTTTCAGTGATTTTTCTACAATTTTTCTGGGTTCTGCTGCAGCTTCTGTCAAGGTTTTCCAGCCTCTGTCTCAGCCCGCTTTGACCAAGTTCTGATCTGTTTTTTCTCATCTAAGTGGGAACCTAGCCCCCTAGGGCTTTAGTACCCTCCACTTTTTGTGGAAGAGTTTTAGCTGTTTCAGCCGTATGTTTTTTAGAGCTTCAGCCTCCTTTTTTCCAGATCTGTTACCTCCCTTTCAGATCCTTTGAGATCAGCCTTTCTTCCTTTCAAATCACCTCCTGTCGTTTTTTTTGGACCTCCTTTGAAGGCCTCCACCTTGCCCCCTTCGGTTTTTGCTGATTTCCTTCCTTTTTCCAGCCACCTTGCCTCTGTCTCTTGGCTGTGATCTGCACCTCTTTTCAACAGCTCTATCCTTTAGATCCCTGTCCCTTTTGACCTTAGATCTATTGGCCCCTTTTCCGTGTGTTTTACATAGTTTTTTCCCTTTCTTTTCAGATTAGTTTTGAGAGACACACCTTCTTTGGTTAGATAGATGCACAAGTAGCTGTTATTTTTCTGTTATTTCAGCATTATATACTGTTCTCTGTAGGTTTATTTTCAGCTACGCAACACAATTTTTTTGCTCTCAAAACAGAAAGGGTTTAAAAATTAAAATTAAAACACGCCACACACTGACCCTAAGCGAAGAAGAGCCTGGTTAACACCGCCTGGCAAAGACTCTAAAATCAATTGTCACTGCACCTTTTCTGCCCTTGACCTTAATTGATTCTGTCCCTTTCTGCCCCTGTCGGTTTCCTTCTTCCTGTCATCATTGCGCCCCCAAGGCGCCTTTCTCGGAGACTTCTTGGCCTTCATCCTCAGTTTCCGGTCGATCGACCTGCTCCGCCCCGCCGTCGTCGAGCCAGTCTACCTTCAAGTCCGCACTCCGACTCCTCTCCTGATTCATCGGGTCCTCCTTCTCCTCCTGGTTCTCCCCCTGTCACCTTCACTATGTCTGGTCCAGGGCCTAACGCTAGCGGTTCTCCTAGCCCTAATGCTGGCCCTACTACTAGCGGAACTGCCACAGGAACTACCCCGGCCACCCCTGTGCTGCCGTACATTGCAGGCCTCAGCCTCCCCGATTTCCATCAGTTGATCAATGACCCCATTCACCACAATGCTAATTGGCCTGCTATGCCAACCAAGCTCCCCTCCGACATCCCTAAGTTTGAGGGCCTTAATGGCGAAGATCCAACCAATCATGTCCGATCTTTCCACATGTGGTGTTCCTCCAATTCCATTACTGATGACTCCATCCGTCTTCGTTTGTTCCAACACACGCTCACCGGCGAAGCTTCTAAATGGTATGTCGAACAAGCCACCTCTACCCATACCACCTTTGAGACTCTTGCCCAAGCCTTTTTGTCGTACTTCCAGCTCCCTCTCCGATACGATACTGGCACGGAGCTCTTGACTTCCTTCAAGAAATCCTCTTCAACCCGCCTTTCCGCCCATGTTCAGGAATGGCGAAGAAGATGGAGCTTATGTCGAGCCCCTCCCTTCGAAGATCGGGTTTATATGGACTGGTTCCTTCGCACCCTTCCAGCTCCCATCGGCAAAGATGTCGCCTCTCATTTTCCTCAAACTGAAGAAGCCGCCCTCCAAATAGCCTTGAAATATGACCTGATCTACGCTCAATCTGGTTATGTTTATACCGTTCTTCCTGACCTCCCCAGGCCCGGTGGCGCTAACGCCCCGAGGGCATCTCATTCCGCCGACGGTATCATTGGAGCCCTTTCCCATCCATACGCTCAACCTCCTATGGGCTATGGTCTCCCTCAGGGAGGGGCTAGCACCTCCAGCACTCTCCCCCCTCCCGGTAGCATGTATCCAGGATACGGCATGCCTCCTCCTTTTTCCCAACCTCCTGCTTACCTCAATGTTGCCCAACCTACCCATTACCCTTATCCGCAGCCTAGTGCACTTGCCTCTCAACCCCTCCAGCATATGCACTTCCTCCTCCCTTGCCTCCTCAACCCCAGCACCAGCACCTACAGCCCCCTCCAGGGCAAGTATTTGCACAGCAGGGCGCGACCAATCCCCCTTCTTCTCAAAGAAGGCGGAGAGGCAACCCAAACCAATCTGCCCCTGGTACCCGTGGACCCAATCCTGGCATGGACCCTAACACTGCCAACCAGCAACAGGGCACTCAGCCCAAGCCGGACAGGTCGCTTCGCACAAGTAAGCCTTGTTCGTGTTGCGGTGTTTATGGTCATTACACCCACGACTATCCCCTATTACCCCAGATGCAGCAGATGTGGGAGTCTCAAGCCACATTGCGCAGACAACACACCTCCCCTCATGCTCCTCCTAATGTGGCCACTACCCAGCCAGCTGTGTTTACTGATCCTTTCCCTCAGCAAGGATTCGTGGCTACCCAACCGCCCGACAGCCAGGTAGTCACCCCCCCTTCCCTTTCTGGTTCCTCTGATTACCAGATCCTTATGATGCACTCCGATCCTAACCCGTTCGTCGATCTTCACCTTCAAACTCGGTCTTGCCAGTACTCCAAGCCTCATGCTCAGTCTGCTCCCGAGCCTCCTTCTTCAGGTTCTCCAGAGCCTCTTTTGTCACCCAGTGGACCCTTACATATCCTTAAACCAAAATTTGAGGTTCATACCAAGATACCTAAGGGCCCACTACGTCAAAACGCTGCTCCCAGTCGAGCTGCCCATTCGTATAACATAGTAGATGATTTGGCGCAATCTCCTGCCGCCATTTCCACACTGGAACTCCTCCAATCATGCCCTTCCCAAAAGAAGGCTCTACTATCTGCCGTGGGCGCTGTAGATCCTGCTGACGACCAAATGATTGTTTTCGACGCCACTCAATCGGACCATCCTCCTCTCCCTCCTTCCGTCACCTTCCAAATCCCAGTCAAAATCCGGAACGCCAACGTGTCCCGGTGTATCATTGATGAGGGGGCATCCACCTGCGTGATGTCCAATTCGGTTTGGAAGCAACTCGGATCCCCTGAACTGGCCCCTTCCATGATCACCCTTCGAGCATGGGACGGTCATGCCTCCCAGCCCATTGGCCTGTTTCGTAATTGTCCTATCACCCTCGCCGGTAAGACTTTTTGCGTTGACGTCGAAGTCATCGACACCCCGCTAGATTACAACATTCTATTGGGGCGAAGCTACACCTATGCTATGTATGCTGTCCCATCCGCGGTTTTCCGCAAGATGTCTTTCCCCCATAATGGAAAGATAGTCACCATTGACCAGTTGACATATCATGAGCCAAACTCTCAGACCTCACCTGAGACGACCATCTCTTCTGTAGCCAACAAGAAAACTGTCGATTCCTTGACCAGTGTCTGCCCCGGCGTTTACAAAGATTCCTCCCTGCTTGGAACTTTCCCTAACCTTCCTCCTACTCCTATCACTGATCCCAGCTTATCGAATATTTTCATGATGCAATCGTCTCAGGCTGCTCTTAAGCGGCCTGCCTCAGCTAGTCAGCAACCTCCCCCTTGCCCTCCACACCCCGCTCCTAGCCATTCCTCTCAGCCAGCCGGACCTCCTCCTTCTGGCCCTCCCCCTACAGCTGGTATCCCCGAACCCCTTTATCGTCCTGGAACGGTCCCCCCTGGCCTTAACCACCTCGGAGCCATCCCTCCTGGTCATTACCCTGCTGGGCAGATACCTTTCCTGGCTCCCCCTCCCGGAGTATTTTCTGTCCCCGTCATGGCCACCCTCTCTCTCCCTAACCTGACCCTCGGCCTACCCGTCTGATACATTGACCCTCCAGCCGCTACCCCTCCCGGTCACCCCAAACCTTACCTTGCTTTGACACCGGTTCAACCGGCTCCCCTCACCTCCTCCGGGCCCCCAGCACCTCCACAGGACCCTACCCCTGTGGTGCCAACCCCCGGAAAGAAAGGCAAAGCTCATAAGGGGGCAACCCATCAGGACCAGGCCGCCCCGACAACTCTTACCCCTCCGCGACCACCAAAGCCTGCCATCCAATGCGCTTTGTGTGATATCGTCGGTCACCCCACTCACATGTGTCCTGAATTGCCGCACCTCAAGCTTCTGGTCAACGAGACGTTCCCCGACTCTGACATCCCAGAAGTCTACGTCACTATCCCCGACTCTATCCCAAAACTCAAAAACTTGCGAACAAACCACCCTTGTGCCTTGTGCGATTTTCACGGCCATTACACCCACCTCTGTCCCCGCCTTGACGAGTATCATTCCTCCTTGGACATGTACCGCCAATTAAAGGCCACTTCGATAGGACCAGAGGACCTTCCTACTCCCATTCACATTCCTCCTCCCGCTATCGAGCCAACGGAGCCGTCAACCACCATTTTGTACCTGTCATCATCCTTGCGAGATAGTTCACCTGCCCTTCAACCTGCCGATCCTCTCGGCTCCTCAGCCAACGTTGGATCTGTTGATATCGCACATCTGAGCCCTTCTCCTCCTGATGACCCGTCACACATCACTACTTCCTCGGGTGACCCCTCTTCCTCCAGTCTTCCCATCTTCCAATCCGATGAAGACATTATGGAAGCCATGACCAACCCGGACTTTTCCTGGGACGATATGCACCATCGCGCATACTTCCTCCCATAGCAGTCCCATGACCAATTTGCTGTGGAAACCAAAGACTTCATCCCCAATGCTGTCGATTGGTTCAAAAACCCCATCCCTGCCCCTGATGCTTTTGAAGAAGGAAACATGGCCAACATCTCTCCTACCATCAAAATTGACATTTCAGTCACCCCAGGTATCCAGGAATATATCACCTTAGGTGCTCAATGCACCCCGGAAGAAATCGAAGCTTACACCAAGCTTTTCAAAGAATTCCGCGATATTTTCACCTGGTCCTATTCTGAAATGCCCGGACTTGATCCCGCCATTGTCGAACACCATATCGATACATGGCCGGACGCCAAACCAGTCCGTCAAAAGCTGAGACCCATTCATCCTTCCAGACGTGACGCTATCAAAGCCAAAATCGACAAGCTTAAGCAGGCTGGTTTCATTTACCCCATTGAATACACCACTTGGGTGTCCAACCCAGTTCCCGTTCTTAAGAAACAAGGCACCATCCGTGTCTGCACGAACTTTCGCGACTTGAACCAAGCCTGTCCCAAAGACAACTTCCCCACACCGTTCATTGACCAAATCATTGACGAGTGTGTAGGGCATGAGGTTCTATCCTTTATGGATGGTTTCTCCGGATACAACCAAATTGCTATCCGTCTTGCCGATCAACTCAAAACCGCGTTCATTAGTCCGTGGGGAACTTTTGCTTACCGGGTCATGCCTTTCAGCCTCAAAAACGCCGGCGCCACTTTTCAACGGGCCATGTCTTATTGTTTCCATGACTTAGCTCACATTATCCTTGCTTATTTGGACGACCTCACCGCGCGTTCTAAGCATCGGGCGCAGCACCTCCACGATCTGCGTACCATTTTCCTCCGATGTCGCAAGTATAATATCCGCCTTAACCCGTTGAAATGCGTCTTTTGCGTTCCTGCCGGTCGTCTCTTAGGCTTCATCGTGTCTAAGGCTGGTATCACTCTTGACCCTTTGAAAGTTCAAGCCATTCTTGAACTTCCCATTCCACGTACCCTCCGCCAGCTCCAAAGTCTCCAAGGCAAAGCTAATTTTCTTCGACGGTTCATCCCTGACTACGCCACCACTGCACATGGGTTCCTTAGACTCCTCTGATATTCTATCCCTTTCATTTGGGATTCCTATGCTCACGAGTCTTTCGATGCCCTCAAGCAAGCTCTCACATCCTCTCCCTTGATCCGCCCTCCCGACTTTGATCGGGACTTCATCCTGTATATCTCCGCTTCCACCTATTCGGTCGCTGGAGTCCTTATCCAGGAAGATGAAAATGGTATTGAGCATGTGATCTATTACGTCAGTAAAAACCTTGTAGGACCCCCTGTTTCCTACTCACTCGAAGAAAAATTAGCACTAGCTGTAGTGTTCTCAGTCCAAAAAATTCGTCATTATATCCTCATGCGCTCCACCAAGGTTGTGACTAATTCCAACCCCTTGGCTTTCCTATTGAGTCGTCGTATCCTCACTGGGAAATACGCCCGTTGGGTCATTATTCTCCAAGAATTCGACCTCAAATTCGTCACACCAAAGAGTAAGAAAGGCTTAGCCCTCGCTGAGCTCATTTCTGAATTACCTACCGGAGCGCCAGATACCCCAGTTAATGATGACTTTCCTGATGAACACTTATTTTCCATTACTGCCGACGACCCATGGTATGGCGACATTCTTACTTACTTGCGAACCCAAAAGTTCGCCCTTCACCTTGATCGTGAGGCTCGCCGACGCATCCGACACCAAGCCCCCTCGATACCTCCTTATCGGTGACGACCTGTATCGTCGTGGGATTGACACCGTCCTTCGTCGTTGCCTCACACACGCTGAAGCTAAAGAGGTCCTTAATGCCTGCCATAGCGGCGCTTGCGGTGGCCACCTCTCCGGTCTCGCTACTGCCCAGAAAGTCATGCGCGCTGGGTATTTTTGGCCTTCTCTCTTTAGTGATTGCATTGAGGCAGTCAAACACTGTCCCAATTGCCAACATTTTGCCCCTAAGGCGCGAGCTCCACCAGCTCCCCTCCATCCGGTCGTCTCAACCGACCCCTTCTGTAAATGGGCCATCGACCTTATGGAGTGTCGCCCGCCATCCGCTGGTAACCATAAGTATATCATCGTGGCGGTTGACTATTTCACCAAATGGGCCGAGGCCATGCCAACGTTCAACAACACGGCAGCTACCGCGGCCCTCTTTTTCTTTAACCATGTTATAGCTCGATTCGGGGTTCCCAAACAACTGGTCTCCGACCATGGCAAACATTTTGAAGATGAGATATGGCGTGAGCTATCCTCACTGTTGGGTTTTGAGCACCAATATTCCTCCTCCTATTACCCCCAAGGTAATGGCCAAGTTGAATAAGTCAACAAAATCCTCAAAAATATGCTTCAACGAACGGTGAATAAGCACAAAACCAACTGGCATCTCATGCTCTTCCCTTCTTTGTGGGCCTATCGAACTTCTGTTAAAACCGCCACCGGGTTTACTCCTTTCCACCTGGTTTTTGGAGAGGAGGCAGTCTTACCGATCGAGTGTGAAATTCCTTCGCTACATCTAGCCGTTGAACTTCTCCCTGACACCCAACCTCTAGAACAACGACTTATCATGCTTGAGCACACTTTTGAAGACCGTCGTGTTGCCTTGCAAACCATGGAAGCGGCCAAAAAGCACACCAAAGCTCAGTATGACCGAAAAGTCCAGCCTCGCACTTTTCACGAAGACGATCTTGTTCTAGTATATGACCAGGCCCATGATGTCCTTGGTCATGGGAAGTTTGACTCATTATGGCTAGGTCCTTATATAATTAGTAAAGACCTCGGTAAGGGGGCATACCTCTTAGAGGATTTCGAAGGCCACCCCCTTCCTAATCCTCGCAATGCACTCTATCTTAAGAAATATTACCCTTAGCATTTCCCTTCTGAAATGCATGTTTTATTTTCTTTTAGATAGCCAGCATCTGTTTTTTCATTTTTATGATTTGCCACTTCACCCGGACCCATTGTGTCTAAGAAGGGCCACTTCACCTACACTTTAAATCGAATTTCCTCACTTACAACACCTGTATGTGGGGCATCATTTCGCCTCCATACTCGTCCATGTTCGTGTCGATTTTTGTCATGAGTTCCCACCTTGTACTCATGTTTCCACGGTCCCCCATTGGGGCCTTTACTGTGTGGCAGCACCATCGAGTCGCCCTTGTTTAGAGCATCCAAGTTGAGTCATCATTCCCTCCATGGAGTCTTTACCGAGTCCCTTTGTACCCCACTATAGCCCTCCATCCGTCATTGATCGGTCTCTCTCTTGTGTCACACATTATGACCTTCAGTTCCACTGTCCCCCATCCCTGATGATGTTGTGTCAGTCGTTGCCATGTCATTCATGCCCCTTATGCTCTAGCAAGGGAAGTTTTCCATTAGCTACTCAGTCCTTTCCACTTCCCTATCATCATTAGTGTCAGTCTGTCCGTCGCTCTACTCTTTTCTCTCGTGCCTTAGTTGAGGGTCTCTCATTGCCTCAACTATGGCGGACCTCCTTCTGTCGACATCAGCTCATTCATTCCAAAAGCCAGGTCTAGAGGGCGGTGTACCTTGGTTCCAGCTTCCACTCTTGTTCGGTGCCTCGGATCAGGCAAAGGGATACCTCCTTTCCCTTTGGCTTGATTGTTTCTCCAGCTCCTTTCAGCATGATCGAGATTCGTATACTTGATGGTCCAGTGATCCAGCAGCAGCTCTTGATGATTCCCGGGTGTGTGTGAGATGTTTCAACCCTCATGAGGGGGTGGCCCTGCAGGTAGCCCCCCACATGCCCGGATGACCTCTTCTTTGTAGCCTTCGATGCAGCTCCAGATATTTGATGATGTTGGCCATAGCCACTTGCAGCGCCTCTTCGATTTGCATGTATCAGTCAGATTTTGTGAGCCCTTCCCCATTTGCAGGGGGCATTTTGGTTGTATTTGTATCTCATGTACTCAGATATTATTGTACAAGTCCTGGCTGTTATCCCAGGCACAGCATGTATGTGGGATTCCTCATTGTATTTTTATCTGGCTCATGATTATGCCAGCTGTACTTTATGGTTCGGTCCCTTGTTTATTGGACACACTATTCTTTTGTACTTTGTCTCGGCGGGCATAGGTATGCCTCCCCCGCCGCCTTCAGCACAGGTACCCTCTCATAAAAAGAGACTTGTTGCACCCGCGAGTCTCGTCTCCTCAGGGTCTAGTCCTTCAGCACACTATCTACCTCACATTTCTCTCTCTGACATCCCTTTTGTTGTCTAGTGATTGTGTTCTTACAAAGTACTTCGGTCATACGATTTTCTCCTGACACTCGCACGCTGGGGGGCAATCTGTTACACCATTTTTTGGTCATCTAACCTATTATCATTAGATGGACCCAAGTACACCATGTAAGACCAGTTTTACCCTAGGTAAAACTGCTTTCACTATGTTAAAACAGGAAACCCCAAAAGGAAATATTAAACAAACTTATATTTGTTTGATTTTCCTCATGGAATAATTAATTAAACCATAATTTAATTATTATTCCCAGTCATGTTTAACCCAAAATCAAAGAAATTAATTAGATAAACTTTATTTATCTTATTATTTTCTAGGAATAATTATTTAAACCTTATTTAGATAATATTCCTTGTTAAATATGACCAAATCACCCACAAATAATTAAATAAATCACTATTTATTTAATTATTTTTCAACCACTTCCTTAAATAATTAAATAAATCATTATTTATTTGATTATCTTCTAACCGCTTCCTTAAAAAGATAAATAAATCATTTATTTATTTATTTTTAACAAATTAAAGGATTTGACCCAAGTCAAATACCTTTTCCCTCCAACAAATATAATAAAATATTCCATAAAAAGTGGATCTAGATCTGGTTAACCCATGCACCAAGATCTAGAATGACCCAATATTTTGTTATAAATAGGAGGGTTTTTCCTACCATTCTTCACCTTTTGTTGCCTATTAGATCACTCTGGATCTATACACTTGATCACCATTTTCTGCCATTTGCTGTGTGAGCTCCCTTTGAGTTCCATTCTTTGTGTGGGTTTTCTACACCAACAAGAGAGAGAAATCTTAGATCTGAAGTGCTGAGGACTTCCAAGAACCCATCACACTGAGGAGAATTGGATACGCCTTCTTGTTTTCCTCCCAGGTGCCCAATTAATATAAAAATTCTTTCAAAAATTGTTCTTGTCTTGTCTATTGGTATATGGAGCAAACCCTTGTTTTTACTGCTTAATGTCTTTCCATACATAGATCTGGTATTTTGCAACTCTTTTCTTGTCTAACTAACCGCAGATTTGAAGATATTGGCAGCCACTTTTGTTGTTAGGTCTATTAGTTATGCGTAGCTAAAGTGGTCCTTTTTCGTACATTTCGACAAAGGATGCATACTAACAATCGGGAACAAATGACTTAACCATTCGTCGACGACGACGCCACTCATGTATATGATCTGAAATGTGAGTAGCATTACTCTGTTTGAAATTGGTCAAGAGTTCTGTTCTAGTTTCGTATCTGATCAGTAACTGGAAATGGGTCAAAAATATAGTAGCCAAGGTAGTGAAATTGTCGAATGAAGCTCTAGGTAATTCAATGTACCATTTAGCTGTCGGACCTGTGAGTGTTCTCTGGAAAAGATGTAATCGAACATAATCATCATTTATGGAATTTGATGAACACCATAAATGATAAGTCATAACATGAGTTGATGGGTATTCTCCAGGGTTTCCATTGAATTTAGGAATGTTGGAGGGTAATTTATGTGGTATCACCAGCCACCAAGGAGCATAATTGATAGGATCATTGGTTAACCGGTTTAAATTTGGCAATTCCAAGGTTGCAACAAAAAGCAATTGTCTATTAAGGTCAGGTTGAGCATAGCCAGGATAAGATGGAATTTCTTGGGCAACAGGTCTTTGAGCACCGGCATATGGGATTTGTTGCTGGTAACCCAGATAGGGGTTGTTTTTCATGGCAAACGCTTGAGAATTCTGTTGACCAAAACCTGGATATGGTACTTGTTGATATGAAGTTTGAGGAATTTACGCCTGTGGCTTCCAAGGATTCTGTCCACCAATGTTATAACCCAAATTAGTATAAGTTGGATATGGTTGATATGTATAACCAGATTGTGTTTGTGACATCCCATAAAATGGTGGACCAGCTTGTGAATAAATGATCCCTGATACAGGTTGTTGTAAATTAACCAAAGGATTTTGATATTGAGTTGAAGAAATTTCCTGATAAGGTTGATGTACAAGATTTTGATTCTGTAATAGGGGTATAGATGTATTAACAAGTGGTATGAAGTGGGTGTAACAGGTTGAATTGGTTGATACGATTGGACAACCGTTTGTGGTTGGATAGGCAGAGTGGGCTGCCATTGACAAACATGCATGTCAACATTAGTTTGACCAAAATGTGACTGAGTACTGTCATATTGGGTGACCATAGGTTCCCCCCAACATAAGGAGGATAATAAAATGGAAAATATTGTTCACCGAATGCTGGGAGTCCAGTTGATATGGTATTTAAAGGAATTGACCCATAATGACTGGATTGATATTGCCCTGATCATGGATTTAATGAATCAAGTCATTCAGTACTAACTATAGGACTACCAGTTAAAACACCAGATGATGACATTGGCAAAGACCATGAACGTGAAGGTGTACCAGAGAAAATGCCAGATAGTGATTTGTAACTTGTTGGGACTGAAGGGCCACCATGCAAATATGACTCTGGTGATGTTGTGAGCATCGATGGAGTAGCGAGGGTAGGAGCTGACATAATTGGAACAACAGACCCAACCAAAGATGCTGGTTCAGACATGGTTGTTTGACCAAATGTATACTCTTCGAAATCGACGTGTGATTGAACGACAATAGGATCAACAAAAGCAGATGGAAACGATTGAGAAAATGACTGGTACAAGTAAAGTTCTCCCCCAAAGTGGGTTTGACTTAAAGGTGTATCAGGTTGAGGGATTTCTTCAATCGCGATTAAACCAGGAGGAAGAACTTCATCTTCAGGCCCAAAATGTATTTCAGATGGTTGACTGTGTGAAATAGGAGTTTCAGTGGCTACAGATATTTTTGGAATGACCAAGGTAGGAACAACTTCCAGCTGTTCAGATTTAGGATTTAGAGATTCTGGAAAAGAAGAGACAGGATCTGGATCAATGTGTGTTTGAACAACTTTGGGTCCAGGAGGTATGGTCTCAACAATTGAATGGATCGTAACCACGGGTAGTTGTGAAGACTCCATTTCGACAACAGTAGACGAACCGGGATGTGTGGAAACAATTTGATCTAGCTCTGGTTTAAATGATGATGTTTCGCCAGAGGTACAAATTGTACTTGATTCGGCAGATCGTGATCTCATTTGCCCACTAGAAATAACTTCCAGTGGTAAAGGTGGTTTTAAAGTTAATCTACGTGAACGACGGGGGGTAGGGTTGTGTTCTTCCATGATTACTGATTTATTTTATCCAAAAAAATATAAACAAAAAGAGGGTAATGCTAGGAAAAATGGTTTACCAGGAAACTGCGAACTGCATAATACCTCTTGGCGAACCAAGAAGTACGGGCAGGTAATCTCCTCGAATGCTGTGTTTGGTGTATCACAATTTCAAGGTGGCCGACTCGGTTCACTATGGATGGATAGCACCTAAAAGTTGCCCTCCCAAATATACCCGAAGGTACGTGGAGGCCCAAGTCCGTATTAGCGCTGTCTGATGTGAAAATGCACAGTAAGAGCACCCCTTTATACTTATCGTACTGTAACACTGCCTGATATACCCGGAAGTACGTGGAAGAGCTACAATATACTTACATATGTGGAGTGAGGTATCACACTCGGAATTTATCGCAGACAAGTTAACAACAGCTGCTATGTTTTACGACGCCGGAACACGTCTCTAGCCTATACCTCTAAATGTTATCGTTAATGTTCCAAAGCGTTGTTAAGTAAATTGAGATTTGTTTTATGTTTATCTTGCTTAACAATTTTCCTTTCAGGTTCACCACGATGATGTATATAAAATTCCTAAAATGCAAGCTAAGAGTGATAAACAAACTTTCACTTTCAACTTTTTCAATGAAATACCTAGCTACTAAGGGAAGAGAGAAAGTAATTTGAGAGCAAAAAAATCAATGAACAAAACAAAATCAATGAATCTCAAACTAAATGCATATTTCCTAATGTTCCTTTTGCAAAAAAACACACAATCCTACATGCAAATGCGAGTTTTTCTTTTCAGTTTCCTTAATGTTATGAATGCAGAAAAGAAACTAGGTGCACTAGATAAATAATCGAAATGCTTTTTACTTTTGAGAAATGAAGAATACAAACAACAATTTCTATTTTGAAGGAAAAACAAAGATTTCAACAAAAATTTCTCCTATCAAGGAAATGAAGATTTTACGACAATTTCCTATTTCGAAAGCAAACGATTCTTAATGCGACCATAAAAAGTACTTCACAATCAACTTGTCAATGATAACGATTTTTTTTTTAAAACAACATTGAACAAATTTTTAGTCAAAGGAGAAGAAATATATAGAGTTATTGGTCAATAGAGCATTACAATTTTCAGAACAAATCAACAAACAAAACTGAAGCAAAGTACAAAGTCAGATTCAAGGGGATTTGGTCCTTTCAGGAGCCAACACAGTCTCCAAAGGGAGACAGTGCTTTGCAACGCAGGCTGACAAGGGAGACAATGCTATACAAAGCACTATGCCCTGACCAAGGGTGCGTTGAGTGCAGTAAACAAAGAAAAAGCTACTGTTTGGCTCACTAACTTTGCAAATGAAGCTCTGAAAAAGTCTAATCTTTATGTAAAACAGCTACTGGGTGGATTTAGAAAGTAGATCAGAGACTAAAACACCAAGAAACAAGAGAAGTTATCCCCAGTGGAGTCGCTAGTTTGTTGGGCCAGAATTGTAATCTACGGATAAAATAAGCCTCCCTAGACCGATGTCTAGTCTAGAACAACAGGTGAAAGACTATACTAATGTTTCTCATAACTTAGAATAGATACATAGAGAGGATTGGATGCTTACTTTTTTCAATCGCTTCCAAATGGCTCCTTTCTGTCGCTTCCACCACAACTTCAAATTCAAGCAGTTTGAAATAGATGAATGCTTCCTGCAAGAAAGAACACTGAAACATCAGAAGATGCAATAATATAGATATCTATTCAAGCTAGTTAGCTAAATCAGTTAAACATAAACTACATTCATCAACCAAGATTTTGCAATATGGAAAATCAAAGTAAACATGGATGCATGTAGGGAAAAACAAGAAGTACTCTTTATTGATGATAGAAGGAGAGGTTACAACATAATGACTGATTTTTAGTGAACTTCTAGCAAAGTTCCCAAGTCTCATCACAACATAAGTCTCTCCAGCGGTAGCTCCACAAATCAAACTCTCTATTGAAAATTCTCCAGCATTTCCCTACTCAAATTCTTCCTTCCAAACACTTAGATCTGTGTTCAATTTATAGAGGAACTGTAGGAAGTTTTGTAATCAATAACATTCCAAAAATAGGCAAGACATGTTTCCATTCATGTAGATGTAAAATGGACACTTGGATATGAAGCTTGACACATGTGAACCCTTCTAGAAGACACTGGCCAAGTGGATAT
Source organism: Pinus albicaulis (assembly GCA_034641835.2). NCBI lineage: Eukaryota > Viridiplantae > Streptophyta > Pinopsida > Pinales > Pinaceae > Pinus > Pinus albicaulis. Next base: position 1,134,098,963 of record CM076579.1, read on the forward strand.
TCCGGAACAATGAGAATTTCGCTCCCAATGTGACCAACACACCTTTGAATGTCGGGAAGTGCTTTGCAGAGCAACCTTGAATGGGGCTACTTTCATATGCAACGCACTTAGGCCCCTTAGAGCCTGCGTTGGTGAGCTCCCACATGTTTAATAATAAGCTTCAAACCATGGAAAAGCCTTGCTTTGATGAAAATATTTTGTTTGATTCATGTTGTTTCCTGTCTTAGGGCATATAGCAACTGAGATGATAGGGAATGATAGACCCTTGATCATCGGTCCTGGAGATGATGCCCAGTTAACCAGGTCATTGGGAATGATGCCCAAATTGACCTATAACATGCCCCACCATGGCTTGGTGCTTGCTTTTGCTTCTTTGACTTGCCGTTGCAGCCATGCAGCCATGGCTTGGTGCTTGCTTTTGCTTTTTTGCTTCTTTAACCTGATGCAACCATGCAACCTGCATGGCTTGGTGTTTGCTTTGCTTCCTGCTGCCATTGCTTGGCATGGCTTGCTTCTTCCTCTGCTTCCTGTCTGACCTGCTGCTGTGCTGCCGTTGGTGCTACTGTGGAACTGCATTTGCAGGCTTAGTAATGCAATGGTAGTGACGCAGAGGTGACATGCTTAGTAATGTAATGGTAATGACGCAGAGGTGGCAGGGTTAGTAATGCAATGGTAATGACGCAGAGGTGACATGCTTAGTAATGCAATGGTAATGAATCAGAGGTGGCAGGGTTAGTAATGCAATGGTAATGACGCAGAGGCAGAGGTAGTGATCACGTAGCCGGTGTCAAGCGCTGCTGTAGAATCCATGTAGAAAGCCATGTGGCATGTGAACTAGGGAAGATATATATAACTTATTGCAGCCAAATAACATAACATCTAATACATTAAATTAATGTTAGCATTAATATACATTCGTCATCATATACAACAATTATACCACGAAAAAAGGCACATACTATATGGTTCGCATTGGGAAAAAGCCAATAAGATGATAAGTTGAAAACTATGTTCATATAACCCGTAGCATCCAATAATACCTTACTTAAACATGTTAAAATAATATTAACAGCTCCATTTTGATTACAATAGTCCCATGCCTACGACAGGGACTAATAATATGGGACAACACAATACAATTATCTTATCCTATGGAAGCCTTCCGAGTCAAATTTAGACAGGGTAGAATTAAAGGTTTGAGGGTCACATTAAACCTAGAACTAAAGAAGTCCAAATGAGAAAATTATTATGAATTTAAATTAAATTCACGTAATTTGGTTTTTCAATGAAGGGTATTTTATTAACAATTTTATGGGGGTTGGGTTAATAAGTAAGGTAAGGCATAAAATTCATTAGATGCGGAAGCAAAAAATATCCTTTGGATATCAAAGGATGCATTAGTAGTAGGAAAACATGATAGATGATATCAATGGAAATGTCAAGGAAAAGGGAAAATTACACAAAAGGTAAAGGTAAATGTTGTTTCATCCGAAGAAGAAATCAAGGATTTCACTAAAAATGTAGAAGGAACTTGAGGCATAATTTTTTCCATGATCAAAACTTAAGAATGAAAAGAAAGAACATAGTGGTTCTAAGTGCAAGGGGATCATTATAGAACCCATGGAATAATGAAGTTTGGATTTTGTTTAGGTTTTCATAGCTCCATAAATATTGATGCAAAGGCCCTAGAAACCCTTTGAGGGCTTGATTTCTCTAAGAACTCATTTGAGTCATAGTTATCAAGGATTAGTCTCTACTATAATCATTATGGAACTTAGATTTGTGTGACCTTATTAAACCTCTAGGCTAGCATGAATTTACCCAAGAACATTACTTCTTCTAAGGCCATTTTAAGAAGTCTCATTTCACCAAGTTAAAATTCATTTGAATGAAAAAGTTGATAGAATTACCAACCAAGTAATCTATCCCAAAGCTTTGGAGAGAAAATCAAGTTGATACCCATTCCAAAATTCTATTTATAGTCTCATGGTATATGGGGGGATCAAGGCACTTGTAATCTTAAAAAAATAGGCTATAAGGAAATTTATTTTTCATCTTATATGGTGCAATGAATTACATTATTGTTAAATGTTTCATGTATATGGGATTAAATACAATATTTATTGGAACTATAAGAGGTTGCACTTACATGTGATTAGCTATAGTGTAGCGTTCATAGAGGTAAATCTATAAGGTATTTTCTCACACTTGGACCCAATGGTAATATTTTACTAGATACAAGCATTCAATTCAATCTAGCTAATATGATAGAATTTATCTCTATATTTTTTTCGTATATCTCTTTCGATTTATCTCTTCCTCTATAGGGACCAAGTCCTTGAAGTTTTGATGAAGGTGTCACATGAATTCAATTTGGAAGCTATTTATCATAATAGAGAAACATACATGTTTCTCTACAATTATGTAATATGTTAGTGATCTTCAAAATTGTGTGAAGGTTTTCTTAATGGAATTCACAACAATGAAGAACTTCATATCTACCACCATAAATAAATATGAGATATGGAGTGCCCAATTCGAAGCCAAGCAGTCTGAGGTAGAGAAAAATATATACCCATTACATATCAAGGTGGTTAAGCACATTATGGCACTTCATGATTTGGAAAATAAGTATACTATGGGTCTTAACATCCTCAAGGATTATATGGCTATAGTGGAAGCCTATTCATTTTCTTGTGTTAGGTGTGTGTTATTCTTGTTATGTGTTAATAATGTATTTATTACTCTTGTTTTTTTACTAATAATTGGTATCAGGGCAATTTTGGCTTCAAAGGGGCACATTTGTGGTTAAGGGGTTTTTCTTTGCCTATGGTAGAGCTTGTTATAATGGGAGATTTGCAGAATCAATTCTTGTGGTGAAAGGAAATGGTGAGTCGTTTAAAGATAAGGATTGATAAATTCAATGGGTACAACTTTGAGTTATAAAAGATGGAAATGGAAGATCTATTGGTGGACAAAGATCAGTGGATCACTATGGATCCAGGTAATACACTGATGAGTATGTTGACAAAATACTAGACCAAGTTGGATTGAGAGACAAAGAGCACAATATGATTGTGTCTCTTAGATTTTGTATTACTAAATGTTTTAGGAGAAGCTACAACAAAGGAATTGTGGAACAAGTTAGGGATTTTGTATCAGTCTAAGTCTCTGGTGAAAAAATTGTTCCTACAAAAAAGGTTTTATCAATTAAGGATTAAGGATGGAGACTTTGTGAAAGAGCATCTAAATGCATTCAATATTGTGGTAAGTCCATTTTTACCTATTAATATTAAGATTTCACATGAAGATAAGTGTATTAGTTTGTTGTATTCTTTACGAGACTCATGGGATAGTTTGGTTGTTACCATAGGTAGTAATGTAAGTACTTTAAGTTTTGATGATATAGTGCCATCCTTGTTATCAAAGGAGATGAGGTGGAAAAACAAGAAAAGTCACAACACAAATGCATTGTTTGTAAGAGGATGCTCTCATATTAAAAATAAAAATAATTCCTCCAATGGGAGATGTAAATCTAGAGGAATATCTAAATATCTAGGGAAATTTGTAAAGCTATGTTGGAGATGTGGAAAATAAGGGCATTACAAAAAACATTGTAGATCCAAATTTGTGAAGAAAGGGAAGGAATTTGATAGTGTTTTTCTACATAAGCAAAAACCTCCTCAGATGGAGGAGGGGATGTGTACTTAGCTTCTTAAAGTACACATGTAGATCATGAGGCAGGGCTGGTTGACTCAGGGGTGTCCTTTCATATGGCTCCCCATAAGGAGTGGTTTTGCAAGTATGAATGATATGATGGTGGTGATTTTTTCCTAGGAGATTACATGAAAACCAAAATCATGGGAGTAAGAAAATTCAAGTTTAAGCTCGTCGGTGAAAGGATTAGAACACTCCTTGGTCTTATACACATGCCTGGATTGGCCATAAATCTAATTTCTATAATCAAGATGAGTGATGTAGGTGTAAAAACAATTTTTGGAAAAGATAATTCTGTGATGGTTTGAGGAGAAATGGTATTACTGAGTGAAGTTTAGGTTGGAAATTTGTATAAGCTACTACGAAGCATTGTTAGTGATGTGTGAAACAATTCCATTGTTTCGAAGAGTGGAGTTGAAGAAGGAAAAACCCTTATGATCTCTAAAGAAAATATTGTGTTGTGATATCAAATATTGAGACATATCAAAGAGAAGGGCCTTCGAGTACTACATGATAATGGTCAGTTAGAAGCCATGTCTATGTGCTCTTTGGATTTTGAATTACATGACAATTATTTACATGGCAAGTAGAATCAAGTAAGATTATTTTCTAGTTCTAAAATGGAAAAGGGAATATTACAATTAGTACACGGTGATGTGTTTAGACCTGTGTTGTTTCCATCACTGGGTAAATATATGTACTTTTTCTCATTTATAGATGAATTCTCAAGGAATACATAGATTTATTTCCTTACGAAGAAATTTTAAGTCTTTGAAAAAAATGAAGAGTTTAATGATCTTATGGAAAATTATACAAAGAAGAAAATAAAGGTGTCGGGGATAGATAATGTTGGAGAATTATGAAGTAATGAAATTGAAAAATTCTATAAGAAGTGAGGTATAACAAGGAAAAATAATACTTTGTATGTGCCTTAGTAGAATGGAGTTGTGGAAAGGATGAATATGATGCTAATGGAGAAAGCAAAGAACATGCTCAGTGGTGTCTGGTTAGGATAGGAATTCTGGGTAGAGGCAATGGATATTGCATGTTACTTGGTAAACAAATTGTTGAATTTCCACGATCTTGGGTCTAGGATAGAATCTTAAAATAATGACGCTACCAAACCAATAATCTCAACAGAACTACTTTGCACAATGGAATATAAACAACAGTAAATCACACATGCACAAAATATAGACAACTTTTTACATTTTTCAACCCAAGTTCATTATATTAAACAACATATAATACAATAATCTAGGGATCCCGTACCAGAGATAATGGCCCTCAACCCTCCGCTAGTACAAGATACGAACTGAGGCTTGTTGTCAGTACATTGTTGACCAATCTACCCTCAACAAGATACTCTGACCATTTAGCTATCGCATGCTCTCTCATCTCCTCTCAGTCATACCCTGTACCTGCCCAGTCCTTCGACTTCTGATCTGCAGCTCCTGCCTCTATAAATGCTCCAAGTCCATCTGGCCACTGAACCTCGACTGTCAATATGCTCCACTTGTGAACAACTATCAATATGCCCACTGCTGCTCCATACCTACTCATGGACTTCAGCCCACTATGGTCTTCCTGCATTGCAATTATGAAGACCAACATAGGGCACGAAGGGCTGCCACCTATCATTGCAAGATATCCATCTCCTACATGAACACAGGCTAAAAGGACTGCCCATAATTTGTTGTAGAAGTCCTTCTCCACACATAAGACTCGAGCTCAACAAAACTTCTCTTGGTTTATCAGACCCTTGAGATCAAAAAATGCCACTCTAGTAACTACCTTTTTCCATCAAGGTGTTGCAAATCGGGCTCAAACTTGGGCACTATCATTCTATCCTCTAGCAAATGATTAATGCCCAATCACGTCCACACTTGGTCCACTCTCACGCTGCCCTCCAACAGTCCACAAGTGGCCAAGTATATTGTAGCATATGCTCCTAGTTAGGGCATCCAACACCTAGGAAACCCCTCCACATGGTGGCTAACCGTCTTCACCAATAGTCCTCTCCTAGTACACTTATCCACTACGAGATCTGCTCCTAGTTGGGATTTATTAACACCCAAGAAAACCCCAACAAATGGCTCGCACGAGATGCAAGAAAAACCGATCTGAATCTAGTCAAAAAGTTGACCCAACACACCACATACTGCTGCTGCAATAATGTTGTTATTTTTTCCCTAGTTAGGGCAAGCACATGCTGCAATCAACCTTTAAACTATCACTCTAACAACCTCCTCTTTTCTACGACCTAAAAAAGGTAATGTGTCCTTCACAATTGCTATTGTTCTAGGCATGTGTCAACCCTTGACACCTCCCTGTTGTCCTATTTTTGGAGAGGCTAGGTCTGTGGCCTAGCTCAGTCTGTTGTAGCACCCTAAAAACCCTCCAAAACAACCCATCCTCACCTGCGTTCAACCCTCAAATAGTCCACAAACAACCCCTCTTCTCTTCGGTCCCTTCAATAAGATACACGACCTACCTCCAGTAGTTCGTATCCTTGATATAGGGCAGAAATACCCCTCACCTTCTCCATTGGTTTGCCTCTCCTATTTTCATCCCAAAACATAAGTAATATTTCCTCCAACGAGCTTAACTTTATGTGTGTGTGTGTGTTGCAAAAAAATGGACGAGGATAAGTCCTCACATCACCTCATATTTATACACTAACATGAGGGTTTCCAAAACGACACGATAGGGCTTGAACAACTGTCACTTGGCTTATTAACTCCAAGCCGACCTAGACACACATGTGCAAAACCCAATTATAACCTTCAAAATTCATATCTCCATTTATACAACTCGGAATTATATTATTCTCATTGCATTAGATTTCTCTCATCGAGAGTTATCATCCACATACATCACATGTCGAAATGTGCTCATGGTTTTGGCCCAAATCCCGATGGGTGAAAAACCTCATGCTTGGGTTCCAAGCCCACATGTAACTCTTGTGGAACTTTTCCCTCCAATCCCCAGACCCTAGGGCTTGGAGTACCTCCCAAGCTACACAAAAATCAACACTCCCTCTTAGCAAGGGAGGTACTTCTAATACTAGGAAGTAACCATCATCATCCAAAGACACTAGCCCATCTAGAGTCCATCTTTGCAACATACCCTATAGAATGAAATTGGCAATCTCGGTAGTGCCTTTACCTCATCATGTCTGAACTTGAAGATATGAAACCTCCATAGGGTTGTTCCCTATGAGGCTGGACTCCCTCTTATCTTACACGATCTCCACTGGCTCAGTCCTGCTAGCACTCATCCTCTTGGAACAAATACTACTCTTGCAAATCCCTCCAATCTTGGATATGCATCATCCAGATCCGATAAAGAGTTTAGCCTGCCAACCTAAAGTCCATCCCATGAAGCCATCTCGATCAACCTGATCTCATCCAAGCCAAATAAACCCTTGAGTTGTTCCAACCATCCATGATAAATCAATTGAAGTCCATGATCAAAAATCTTCCCTACAACATATTGTTGTTCACCAGGCTCACCGCCAATCCACCAAAACTCCCAACCAATCTCGCTGCCAATCTAGTGAAGAACACATCTCCATGTCTCTAGCTGAACACTCTGATCCATGATCTAGACATCGAAAACTCCCTCTGAGTTGCTTCGTTGTTCACACTCTGATTCATTGTCCCTCAAAAAGGCTCATATACACTCTGATACCATATTGAATTTCCATGATCTTGGGTTTAGGATAAAATCCTAAAATCTCTGACACTACCAAACCAAGAATCTTAACATAACTGCTTTTCACAACAGAATATAGACAATAGTAAATCAAACATGCACAAAATATATACAACTTTTTACATTTTTCAACCTAACTTCGTTATATTAAACAACATATAATACAATAGTCTAGGCTCCTGTACCAGGGATAATGGCCCTCAATCATCCACTAGTACAAGATACAAATTGGGGGTTTGTGTCAGTACATTGATGACCAATATGCCCTCAGCAAGATACTCTAACCATTTGGATTTTGCATGCTCTCTCATATCCTCTCAGTCATACGTTGTACCTGTCTGGTCCTTTAGCTCCCAATCTGTAGCTCCTGCCTCTATCAATGGTCCAAGTCCATCTGGCCAATGAACCTTGGCTATTAATCTGCTCACTAGTTGTGGCTCAGTCCATCAAGGGAACAACACATTGAAAATTTTGTCGAGTTGTTTACAAATATTCTTGTGAACAAATCTAAATATGCCCACTATTTCTCCTTAGCTACTGAGGGACTTTAGCCCACTATGGTGTTCCTACGATGCATCGATGAAGACTAACATAGGGCATGAATTGGTTCCACCTATAACTGCAAGATATCCATCTCATACAATGAATACAGGCTGGGAGGATTGCCCATCATCTGTTGTAGAAGTCCTTCTCCACATACAAGTCTCAGGCTCCACAAAACTACTCCTATATGATCAGACCCTTGAGCTCAATAAATTCCACTCTAACAACTACCTTTTTCCATCAAGGTGTTGAACACTGGGCTCCAACTTGGGAAATATCATGCTGTCCTCTTGCATAACATTAATCCCCAATCACGTCCATAATTGTTCCACTCTCACGCTTCCCTCCAACAATTCATAAGTGACCAAGTCTTTTGTAGCATCTGCTCCTAGTTAGGGAATCCAACACCTAGGAAACCCCTCAACATGGTTGCTAACAAAATTCACCAACAGTCCTCTCTTAAAACACTTATCCACTGCGATATATAATCCTAGTTGGGGTTTCTTAACACCCAAGTCAACCCCAACAAATGGATCCCATAGGCTACAAATAAAACAGATTCAAATCTGGTAAAAAATTTGACCTAACACACCACATACTATTGTTTTGTTGTCCCTGGTTTGGGAAAGTGCATGTTGCAATCAACCCTTAAAAAATCACTCTAACAACCTCCTCTTTGCTGTGGCATAGGAAAGGTAATTTGTCCTCAATAATTGTTGTTTTTTTGGGCATGTGGAAACCCTTGAAACCTCCATGCTGGCATGTTTTGGAAAGGCTAGGCTTGTGACCTACCTCAATCTGTTGTGGCACCCTAAGAACCCTCCAAAAAAACCCTTCCTCACCTGCGTTCAACTCTCAAACAGACTGCAACCAACCCCTCTTCTCTTCAATCCCTTCAACAAGGTACACGACCTCCCTCTCGCTATTCTGAGGGCCTGATATAGGGTGGAAATAACCCTCACATTCTCCACTGGTTTTCCTCTCCTAGCTGCGGCCCAAAATGAAGGTAATATTTCCTCCAACAAGCTTGTATTTATGTGTGTGTTGCACAAAAAGGGATGAGGATAAGACCTCACATCACCTCATATTTATACACAAACATGAGACCTTCCAAAAATTCAAAATAGGGCTTGAAAAAATGTCACTTGGCTTATTAACTCCAACCTGACCTAGACACACATGTGAAAAATCCAATTATAACCTTAAAAAAATCATATCTCCATTTCTACAACTCAGAATCAGATGATTCTCATTGCGTTAGATTCTTCGCGCCGAGAGTTATCATCCTCGTCCATCACATGCCAAATTTTGCTCATGGTTTTGGCCCAAATCCTAATGGGTGAAAAACCCCAAGCTTGGGTTCCAAGCCCTCAAGTGACTGTTGTGGAGCTTTTCCCTCCAATCCTTGAACCCTAGAGATTGGAGTACCTCCCAAGCTACAAAAAAATCAACACAGGTCACCCTCATAAACATTGGATGATAAGCCTACACATGAAGTATGCACTAGTAAGAAAAATTCTCTTAAACACCAGTGGGTTCTTGAAATATGTTTTAATTATTTATCAGATAACTAAGGCATTATTCATTGAAGTATCAATCTGGTGTTTGTATGAAATTGCGAACTGTCATGCACCCTATATGCTAGTATAATATTGTTAATTTTTGATGAGGTTGTAGTTTTATAAATGAATGTCACGGAGCAAGAATCACTAAGAGAACCAAACCAAAATTGTAGAATTAAGATGGCACACTTCTATCTAGTGGGCTTAGAAAGCTTGTCATTGTAAACCCCAACACATGTAGAATTACTAATATAAGTTGAAGGAAAGAAAACATCACTCCTCTACCTAATGGGCTAAGGAATATTGTTATTGTAACCCCCAAAAAAAGTAGAACACATCATAGATGCAAGAAGTAAATCACAGAAGCATCAAAGAGTTGACTTATTCAAAGTTTAGATGATCCTTAATTTTGTAACAAATATGCACATGAGATGTAATGATAGAAAGTTGCAATACAAAGAAGTTAAACCACAATCTATAATGTAGAAGATCCAAACCACAAATATGATGTAAAGGATCTAATTATAGATAGAAATACTAATAATAATTCTTATAAAACATAATAAATAGATAGAGTACCAGAAATAGAGTAAACAAGTTAATCCTAAAAGTAGAGTATTGTAATTGTTTGATTAATGAGTTGCAACAATGTAAGGAATGATAAATAGAATAATTGTTAAGATAATTTAAATATAAACAAATACTATAATCTAAACTATATAGTTACAACTAGTACCCACCTAAGGAGGGGCCCTTACCTCCTTAGGAAAGGCTTTGGTTATAAGAGCAACAAACCACTAATTAATCGAAACACTATTCAAGTAGATGAAATGGAAATGTGACACAAGTTTATATTAAGAATTGAAAATGCAGATTACAAGAGATTATATATCTCTCTCTCTCTCTTATCTCACATAGCTCGAGTGGACCTAAGTTTTTACACATATTGCTCCTCGAGAATCTCTAAATTCTCAACCTATTTCCCTCATTGCAATGATTTCTCCAAAAATATACAAAAGACCAAACATGTTGAATCTCTTAGTTGTGTAATAGGTGGAAGATGGATCATTTTCTTGATGTGGTAAACCACCTATGTCGCTTTCCTTCATTGGGAATTTTTTTTTCGACAACAAGATGTTAACCCACCACTGAGTTGTTCAAGTTGCTTGAGAGTTGCAACGATTATGTGCAATATCTAAACGTTAGTGTGTTGCAACAAAAATAATAAGATTTGGATCAAGGACCTAAGTGATAGCTCAAATTTCATAGTGTTCGAAAGTGTGTCAAAACTAAGCGACCGGATATATCTTGTCTTCCTGATTCCAGCACCACGAACGGTTCAAAAAAATGACACCGTATGAAGAAGTTATCGCGATTTGAAAAGTCCAGTAAATTGCAAATTTTGACATTTGACCAGAGTTGACTGGGCAAGGGTATAGTCAACAAAAAGAATATTCTAGGGAATATTCTTGGAATATTGCTCGAAATATTCCCTAGAATATTCTTTCTGGGCCATTCATATGGTGACAAATGACAGGGTATTACTGGTCGAATGCTTATTGGGCCAATGAGAAGATGCCACGTGGCCAGCCCTAAGGTCGCCACGTGGCCCTTGAACTTCACGTTAAAATTTTTGTGGGTCTGCAGGAATCAACCATGGAACCTCCTGCCCGCTAGGCCGACGCCTTAATCGTCTCCGTTATGTTGTGACTTAACCATATTGGTGGTCGGGTTTTACTTGAAGTTTAATGAATTCGCATGCAGGGGAACGTAGGGGCCATCCCCTCCTCGATAAGACCATGCCCATGAATCAAGGGCTAAAACACCGGTGTAAACCATAACTCCAACCGTTAACCTCCTTCGTATTCGTTGGTGTCACATGGAATAATGTCAAACGTTAAACTCTTTGGATAAGCCTCCATCCCACAAACCCGCCATCAAACTCAGAGTTGTCACATGCAAACATTTAAAAGTGTTAAAGTAACCGTGCATTTAGCGCTAACACATCGTTATAACCATGACTTCAAACTCTAGTTTAAACCTTCTACCGTGGTCTATGCGTTGGTTTCCACTTGAGGTTGCGGTCACTGTGAGGTTCGAGGTTGGCATGTGGACACCCCAACCATTAAATTAATTTCCATGGTTAGTTATGGTGAAGATTTTGGAGCACGCTGATTTTGTGCGGAAAATGCCATTTTTGACTCCAGCTAAACTGAATTCGTCCACAATTAGTGGAGTTTTCTTAGGGGTTACTGGGAAAAATTTATTATGCCCTATCTTGAGCATGACTCGACCATTATGAGAGTGTGAATAATCAATTTAGACTGCCTTGGAAATTATAGAGCTGTTGATGAGGGTTGCAGAGCCATTAGAGAACTTCTGAGCGTGATTTGGATTCAGAGAAGTTCTAAGGGGCACTACGGCCATTAGGGGCCAGCAGGAGAATAAGGCCTAGATAGGGCATTCAGTGACCATTCTCATCAACCCAATAGTCAATTTTGACTATCTTGAGAATTTTGGATCTAATCATGAGGTTTTCAGAGCTAGTAGAAGACTTATGAATGCTGAGATGCTTCAGAGAAGTTCCAAGGGCCAGCAGGGGCCATCAAGAGAATGAGGCCTATCCAGAGCAGCCAGTAACCATTCTCAACAAACCAGTGGTCATTTCTGAATATTTTGAACCTTTTGAATCCAATGGAAGAAGTTTAAAATTTTTTTGAAGACTTATGAAGGGTGAGATGCTTCAGAGAAGTTTTTAGTGAGCCCAGAGCCACAGGGTCCCACCAGGGAAGCTTAAGGGCACCGACAGAAGAGGTCAAGTCTAAGGGAGCCTAGGTCCATCTCTAGAGAGATAGCAGCCATTCCAAGGGTATGATGGTATTCTAAACCTATTGGTACAACATAAACAACCATTGGAGTTGAGTTAGTAACTTGTAAAAGAAATTTTCCATCATAATCCCAAAGAGCCAAGTCAGTTGAAAATGGCTCAAGGAGACGTTGCCCACGACATATGAGTGAAATCCTTTATTAAATTTGTTGTTATGTGTTGATGCTTATTTGATGCACTTTATGGTTGCTGTACATGCTTAATATCAGCAAAAAAAAAATGTTTAATTCCTCACACTTAAAACATTAAAAAAATTTAAAACACATACACCTGAATCAAGAATTCAATTCCGCACAGTCAAGTATAGGACTGAGTGGGAGGTGTTTGCATAGCATAACAAGTCAGCCACCCATTTCAGATCAAACAATTTCCATGCGATTTTCCACATCAAACCTCAGGTGAGTTGTAATGCATGATGAGTGTGTTGTAATGTAGTGTTACAAAATTCGTTCCAGGGAGTGTTGTAGCAAGGCTTATGGATTTCGTCACGTTGTATCAACATGGTCACAAAGATGTTGTATAAGTACAAGGGTGTTGTAGAATTTTGCATTATCTCAATATGAGGTTGTTGCAACAACACTATGAGTATTGTAACAACTACACCTGCACAACCTTCCTAAAGTTATTTCTGATGATTTTCCACAAGTTAGCACAAAGAGGAAAATTATTCCCTAAATACACAATAATATATATTAAAATGGCATAATCAAAAGAGAAATATACCTTGAACAAAAATGCATTCTTTTCAGAAAAAGGTGATTAAGTGGCATGGAAATGGAAAAAGGTGTGCAAAAAGGTATTGGATGGGTGTTAAAAAATTCCAATTTGGGCACACGTCAAACATCTCGAGGTATTTGGATATGATTCTTATGTACATGTTCCAAAGGAGAATCGAAATAAGGCAAATAATAAAGTTGAAAAGTGTATCTTTATTGGGTATAAAGATGGTTTTCAAGGTTATAAACTTTGGAATCCAGAAACTAAGGAGGTTGTGTATAGTCGAGATGTAGTATTTAGAGAAATCAAAGATGTTTTCAAACAAGAATTCATACCATGGGAGAAAAAAAATAGATATGATAGAGTTTGAATTGAAGGATGATGAATTATACTCTTGGAAAGAACAATAATTTGAAAGAGAAGAACCATATGCTCTACTATTTAGGAGATTAGTTTGTGAAATAAAGAAGCCAATAAGGTACACTGCACTTGATTTATTTTCAAATTTTGGATTGTATATTATTGATGATGATCCTAAAACTATTAGGAGGGCAATGGATTCAGAGGATGGAAATATCTTTAAAAAGTCCATATTTGAAGAAATGATAGCCTTAGACAAAAATGTCTCTTGGGATCTAATGGAGCTACTAGTGTCACAGGAATCCCATTGACAACAAATGGGTGTTTAAAAATAACTTGAATGCAAAAGTAAAAATGGAGAAATACAAATATTTGTTAGTAATAAAAGGTTATTCCCAAGTAGATGGAACTGAATTTGGTGAGATATTTTTTCTTGGTTCTGAGTTAACTTCTAATAGATTTATTTTATATGTTGTTTCTACTTGATTTTTAAGTAGAAAAAATGAATGTGAAGGCAACATTCTTACATGGGTATTTGGAAGAAGAAATATACATGAAACAAACATAAGGCTTTGCAATGAAGGGAAATAAATAGTTCGTATGAAACTAAAAAGGTAGGAAATATGGGTTAAAACAGCCACCAAGGATGTGGTATAAAAAATTTGATACCTATATACGGGGACTTGGCTTCACCAGAAGCAAGGAGGATCACTGTGTTTATTTTAAATTAATTGGTGACCATGTTATTTATTTTGTCTTGTATGTGGACGATATGTTGTTGATTGGAAATGACAAAGAAATTATCCAAGATTTGAAAACCCAACTATTCTCCAAATTTGACACGAAGGATTTTGGTGCTGCACATTTCATTTTGGGCATGGAAATTAAAAGAGATCAGACAAACAAGAAAATATGGTTAATTTAAATCAAGCATGTCAATATAATATTACAAAGGTTTAATGTGAAAGAATGTAAATAAAAAAAGGTCTCTATTCTTGTAAATGCAATTTTTTTTTCAAAATAGTGTCCCAAGACACAAGGAGAGTGTTAGCACTCCACTGGTTCTCCGAAGGCTGAGAAGGAGATCAGCAAAGGTAACCACATACCACTTTGACCTAGTAGCTAGACCTACTAGGTTGAGAGGGATATCTCAATGAGATCACAACCAATTTGACTAGATCAGGGAGATTTTAGGCTAGATATGCAGATTAGGGTTTGGTTGATTTGCTTTTTATGCTGGATGAAAATGGACCTTTAGAGCTAGGCTTTGAAACTCTGTTAGGGTTACAAGAGAAAAAAATATAGGGGAATAAAGGGGCAAGGTAGGCAAGCTTGAGTGACCCTTTAGGTTGTATGGTTATAGTGTAGGCTGAGCATATAGATTAGGAACGAGCATAGAAATATGAATTCAATCCTTAAGAAGAAAATAAACACAACATCATCATCTCATCAAAACAAGGCATGTATTCCTCATGAATCCTGCTTAAAAAATGTAAAGACAATGAGTGAAAGAAGTAGATATGTAATGGAAAGAGAAAGCATTCAATGGAGTGACTTAAAAAAGAGAAACATAGCCACACAATCTCACCACATAAATCCATAAATTTAAGTTGCAACTTTTCTTTGTATTCATTGTATTACTTTGTCAAACTAAAATACACTAGTTCAATGTCCAATGTTCCAGCCCTAGGAAATGATTAAAAAATGCCTCATATAGCTACTAAGGTTGAAATACTCCCTTGGAGGTCGAATTTTCCAACAATAAAGTCAAATTCATGCACCTATCTAAAGTCAGCTACACACTAGGGAGGTTGCACAACAAATTCCTTCTTTATCTAACCACTAAGAGACATATCCTCAAAGAAATAAATGGAGGATAAGACAAATATTTACCTCCATATTTACCATTTACATTTACATTTTGGCTTTTACATTCATCCACATTCATATTTTACTTTTACAAAATTCAAACTAGAAATTGTCAAAAATTACACAATGAAATTTTAATTAAAAACTCAGAAATTTGCAAATGCGCAATGCCAACTTGGAGGCCACTTTTGGACACCTTCCTGAAGTCAAAATGGAAATCTGAGAGAATGGTAAATTATCCCTGCCTGTATAGGTTCCATAACACTTTGAATTTTTTTAAATTATCCATGGAAAGTCCTTCAAAAACTTATTCTCCCAAGGTGTCTTTGGATGTGCAACACCTGTCAAAAAGAGGGGCATAATGCTGATTTTTGACCCCTTTTCTCATTTTTCTCAAAATATTTGCCCTTCCTAGAAGATACGAGGAAACGGGTTTTGGGAGGAGGCAATAAGATTTCCAAAAAGGTAAGCCACTTGGCATTTGGTGCCAACCTTAGTGAATTTTCCTATTTTTTTTTAATTTGACCAAATTGGACCAAAAAACAAAATTTTCCCCAAATCTTCCCAAAATTGATCCAAAGCTGCTACATGAAGTGTACTATGCAATAATGGAGGCATAAACAATAAAATCAAGTTTTACCTTCTCCTCTTGTCTGATTAGGGTTTTATTAAGCTTGTCTTGGGTTTGCTTAAGCTTGTCTTGCAATTGCTTGATTTTGATGTGTGCAATTTGATTTCTTGTTTGATAGCGGACAACCATGCGTTTGTGGATATTGTTATCCTTGTTTGAATTGTAAAGGATCTTATCCAAGTGAGTATTGATATTCTCAAGCCAAAACTCATTTTCCTCATTAATCTCTTTGGCAATCCTTTCTTCAAAAGTGAGCTCCTCATCTGTGGGGTTTTTCTCTTTTTCTTTCTGCAGTGCCTTCTTGATACCCATGGTTCTTGGCCTCTTCCTCTTTACTTGATGTTAATTATCATCATGCTTATGGTTAGGATATTCTGACACATAGGAAATATTTAAGAATAACTTAGTCTAGTGTAGAGTTAGGTAAAGTGTGTTTCTTTACCATGTATATTTGTAACTTATAATCCGACGGTCACGATTTGTAGTGATCCGACGGTTATCTCTCACCTCGGTATTAACGGCACTTGATCCGTGGCTTAACACCCGATTGGTCCATGATCTCTATTTAAAGAGCATGGAGGGTCATTTGTCCAGTAACTGTTTATGAGAGAAACATATGTAACTTTTCTTTTATATTAATAAATTCCCTGAAGTGGCCGCATTGGCTCAGGGCGTGGACTGTTTCCCTCTTTGAGGCTTTTAACCACGTGATTATACTGGTGTACTAATTTGTGATCTTTTTGTGAGCGGTGACCTTTGGTTCTTGATCTACGGAACTTACCTTGTAAATTCCTAAATGGTATCGGAGCTATTTTGAGGGTCGCATCTGTTGTTGATCAAAATCCGAAGCTGGTTTGACTGCATGTGAATTCCATTTTGTAGATCTACTATTTTTGAACATTTTTGGGCTTGGAGAAATGCTCAGTTGTGTCTGGAGCGTCTGTTACAGTGAGGAACACCTTTCGTTTCATGCGAAAAGGTTTCTGGCTGCCCAAGTTATGTGAGTTTAGATCTGGAGGTATAAAGCATCTATTTTGTAGTTATATTTGTTAATAGTTTTGCTTATTTCAGTTTTTTTTTCTGTATTAAGGTTTTATTTATTTACCGGATCTATACCCTCTTCTCTATGTATATATATGTTGCTGTGCTCCTGCAATCTCGGGAAATCGGCTTTTTTTTTGCTTTCATTATGCTCTTTTTCCCCAACATCTTTGTGCGATCTCGAGAAATCAGAAATAGTGAAAAAAGTGATAGTTTCTGGTAAGGCTAATCGTAAATATAACATTCTGCCGTAAGGTTCTGCATTTCATTTTTTTTTGCTCGGTTTTTGTGTTTTCAAAAAAAAAAAAAAACCCCTTCCTCCTTTCATACAATAACGTGATCCTTTTACTATCTCACTTGGTGAGGGGTTAGTTTATGAGAATAGAGGTCTTGGGTTCAAGTCTCCTTCTCAAGATTCTTTTGTAAAAATTTTTTGTTCAAGGCGGATTTTTTTTTTTTTTTTTAGCCGTACTTTAAATCGTTCCTATAACTATTCGGCATCTACGAGCTCGAGATTTTCAAAGAACATAACTTCTTCATTCGGGAAGCCATTTTTCAAGCCGTTTTTTTTAAACGGCCTAATTTTTCAAGATATTTCCATTGGAACAGTTAGTTTTAGCTTTTCTCAGCTTCAGGTTAAAAAAAAAAAATGGAAAGTGCATGCCCGGTTATTCTTAACAACACCAATTATTTCCAATGGCTACCTCACATGGTAGATATACTTAGAAGTAAAGGGCTTTATAGAATAGCCACAGGTCAAGAAACTAAACCTTCCGATGATGATAAAGTTCCTAAATGGGAAAATAAACAAGATCAAGCACGAGGGTTGATAGGAATGTCCATTGCTCAAGATCTTTGATTTCACATCCTTGACATTGACACCCCTGATAAAGCCCTGGAAAAGCTAAATACTGTTTTTGGCATTCAAAATCAAATCAGGGCCCACCAACTTGAAAATGAGTTGCTTACTTTGTACCCCAATAATTTCTCCTCTATTGAAGATATTTTGTCCAAATTCAAAACCCTTAGACTTCTTTTAGAAGGGTGTAAGGTCAAAAAGGAAGATGGTAGCCTCATCTATTGCATTCTTGCTAAGCTTGGCCCTGCATACTCTGTATTTGTTTCCGCCTTCCATTCCACTAGAGAAGCCATCATTTCTTTAGGAACCACCTACAAGAATCCCTCTTTTGATGCCTTTTGTGATTCTTTGATAAGAGAACAAGAAAAAATTTTACACCTTGGTCTTATCACTGCTGGAAACACTTCTAAGAAAGCCTTAGCAGCCCAACAACAACCATATCAAAAGAATCCCAAGAAGCAGTATCCTAAAAAATATGGTCCTAAACCAAACAAGGGCCCTAAGCAATTTCAGCCACAAACTGAAAAATCAAATCACCAAAATAATAAGGCAAATCAAAACAAAGGGAAGAAGATAGATAGACATTGCAACTTTTGCAATCGGGATGGCCATATAGAGTTTAAATGTTTTAAGAAGATGGAAGCCTTAGAAGCAACAATGAAGAATCACAACATCAATTTGGATCACTCTTCACTTTCATCTTTAGGCATGGCACTTTCTGCTTGTGGTTGTCAAGCATCAAGATCTGGTTATGCATCAAATATATCTTCTTCTTCTCCTTCTCATGAGTGGCTCATTGATTATGGAGCTTCTTATCACATGGCTAAAAATAAATCTATGTTTTCTTCTTTAAATGATTGTAACACCAAACATATTTATGTTAGTGATGATAGATCTCTTAGTGTTGTAGGATCTGGAACCATTCATCTAGATAATGGTCAGTTTAATGATGTACTATGTGTTCCTACCTTGTCATGCAACCTTCTATCTGTTTATCAGATAACTCATTCAGATGAAGGGAAAATAGTAGAATTCTCACCTTATGATGTTGTAATCAAGGACCTCAAATATCCTAAACATATTTTAGCTACTAGCATTGCTGATGATTCCACAAGGTTGTATAAGTTTGACAACTTTGGGTCATCATCTCTTCCCTTGGTTTTTGTTGCTCATAATGATGATGTGAGAAAACTTTGGTATAATGTGATTCTTCCTCCTTTCATACAATAACGTGATCCTTTTACTATCTCACTTGGTGAGGGGTTAGTTTATGAGAATAAAGGTCTTAGGTTCAAGTCTCCTTCTCGAGCTTCTTTTGTAAAAAGTTTTTGTTCAAAGGGGCATAATTTTTTTTTTTTAAAGCCGCACTTCTTTCCGTTCCCGTAACTATTCGACATCTACGACTCAAATTTTTCAAAAGGCATAACTTCTTCATCTGGAAGCTGTTTTTCGAGCCGTTTTTTTGAAATGGCCTAATTTTTCGAGATATTTCCATTGGAGTAGTTAGGTTTAGCTTTTCTCAGCTTCAATTTAAAAAAAAAAATGGAAAGTGCATGCCCGATTATTCTTAACAACACCAATTATTTCCAATGGCTACCTCACATGGTAGATATACTTAGAAGTGAAGGGCTTTATAGAATAGCCACAGGTCAAGAAACTAAAGCTTCCGATGATGATAAAGTTCCTAAATGGGAAAATAAACAAGATCAAGCACAAGGGTTGATAGGAATGTCCATTGCTCAAGATCTTCGATTTCACATCCTTGACATTGACACCCCTGATAAAGCCCTGAAAATGCTAAATAATATTTTTGGCATTAAAAATCAAATCAAGGCCCACCAGCTTGAAAATGAGTTGCTTACTTTGGACCCTAATAATTTCTCCTATATTGAAGACTTTTTGTCCAAATTCAAGACCCTTATACTTCTTTTAGAAGGGTGTAAGGTCAAAAATGAAGATGGTAGCCTCATTTATTGCATTCTTGCTAAGCTTGGCCTTTCATACTCTGTATTTGTTTCTGCCTTCCATTCCACTAGAGAAGCCATCATCTCTTCTGGAACCACCTACAAGAATCCCTCTTTTGATTCCTTTTGTGATTCTTTGATAAGAGAACAAGAAAAACTCTTACACCTTGGTCTTATCACTCCTGGAAACACTTATAAGAAAGCCTTAGCATCCCAACAACAACCATATCAAAAGAATCCCAAGAAGCAGTATCCTAAAAAGTATGGTCCTAAAACAAACAAGGGTCCTAAGCAATTTCAACTGCAAACTGACAAATCATCTCACCAAAATGATAAGACAAATAAAAACAAAGGGAAGAAGACAGATAGACATTGCAACTTTTGCAATCGTGATGGCCATATAGAGTCCAAATGTTTTAAGAAGATGGAAGCCTTAGAAGCATCAATGAAGAAGCACAAGATCAATTTGGAGCACTCTTCATCTTCATCTTCAAGCATGGCACTTTCTTCTTGTGGTTGTCAAGCATCAAGATTTGGTTATCCATTAAATGTATCTTCTTCTTCTCCTTCTCATGAGTGGCTCATTGATTTTGGAGCTTCTTACCACATGGCTAAAAATAAATCCATGTTTTCTTCTTTAAATGATTGTAACACCAAACATATTTATGTTGGTGATGATAGATCTCTTAGTGTTATAGGATCTGGAACCATTCATCTAGATAATGGTCATTTTAATGATGTACTATGTGTTCCTACCTTGTCATGCAACCTTCTAACTATTTATCAGATAAATCATTCAGATGAAGGGAAGATAGTATAATTCTCACCTCATGATGTTGTAATCAAGGACCTCAAAGATCCTAAACATATTTTAGCTACTGGCATTGCTGATGATTCCACAAGGTTGTATAATTTTAACAACTTTGGGTCATCATCTCTTCCCTCGGTTTTTTTTGCTCATAATGATGATGTGAGCAAAATTTGGCATGAGCAATTTGGTCACTTAAACTATCGCTCTCTTCAAACTCCATGTAAGGAAAATATGGTGACGGGCCTTCCTATGGTATCTTGCTGAGATGGTGTTTGCTCCAGATGGGTACTTGGAAAACATCATCGGGATAGTTTTGACAAACATGGCTCTTGGCACACTTCAACCCCTTTGCAGCTTGTGCACAGTGATTTATGTGGTCCAATTCTTGTTGTTTCTTTCTCTGGTTGCAAGTAATTCTTAACTTTCATTGATGATTTTTCCAAACGCACTTGGGTATATTTCTTAAAACTCAAGAGTGAAGTTTTTAACATGTTCTTGGCCTTTAAGGCCTTTGTTAAGAAAAAATATGGACATCAAATTCTTAAGTTAAGATCAGACAATGGTGGAGAATATGATAACAAAAAATTTATCAACTTCTTCACTGAGCATGGAATTAAATTGCAACATACTGTTCCATATACTCCACAACAAAATGGTGTAGCTGAAAGGAAGAATCACACCTTAAAAGAAATGGCTAATTGTATGCTTCAATCTAAAGGACTTGGTCTCAATTTTTGGGATGAAGCCATTAAATGCGCAAATTACATAGTAAATCACACTCCTACTAAGGTTTTAAAGAATATAACTCCAGAAGAAGCTTGGAGCTCAATCAAACCAGATGTAAGTCACTTTCGTGTTTTTGGTAGTGATGCTTGGGCCCATATTCCAGATGCAAAACATAAAGCCTTAGAACCTAAGAGTGAAAAATGTATTTTTGTTGGATATTTTGAAGATGTCAAAGGATATAGACTTCTTCAACCAAAATACAAAAATATTATCATTAGAAGAGATGTAAAATTTGATGAAAATATATCGGCCTGTGAGCCTAGTTTGGCAAGTGTGCCACCTTTGGCCTGCGAGCTTGATTTGGCATATGTGCCACCTTTGGCCTGCGAGCCTGATTCGTAATATGTGTCACCTCTCTCTCTCTCTCTTCTATTTTTAATATCATTCCTTCTAGTTCAGATGACGACAGCGAGGATGAAAATCCTCCTCCACCTCGTGAAATTGTTTCTTATACTCCACCGCTTCCAAGATGGGTCCTCTCTACTCGGGATGCAACAGGTTCTCTTGCAGGTGACCTTGCCGATCGACGATGTACACATTCTCAGTTCGAAAGAACCTCTTCCTTATTGGCTCAAGTTCCAGAAAAACTTGATCCAGAAACCTTTGAAGAAGCCTCCGGTCATCCAGATTGGGATGAAGCTATGAATGAAGAGTATCGTTCCATATTGGCAAACGATACTTAGGATATTGTTCCTCTTCCAAAAGGAAGAAAACTTGTCAGATGCAGATGGGTTTACAAAACAAAGTTTGGACTAGATGGAAAAGTGGATAGACATAAAGCTCTTCTTGTCGCTAAAGGTTTTTCACAATTTGAAGGCATTGACTATACTGAAACCTTCTCCCCTGTTGCCAAAATGAATTCTATCCACCTTGTTATTTCCCTTGCTGCCTCCTTTAAATGGGAAGTCCATTAGATGGATGTTAAATCCGCCTTCTTACATGGAGATTTGCATGAAGAAATCTACATGGAACAACCCCCTGGCTTTATCCAAAAATACTCTAGCCTTGTTTGTCGCCTTAGGAAGTCTCTCTATGGTCTCAAACAAGCTCCTTGGGCTTGGTATGCCAAAATGGATAGATTTCTCTTAGATAATGGCTTTTCTAGGTGTCATTCTAACAACACCGTCTACACCAAGAAAGTGGGTAATTCCTTCACCATCCTTGTTCTTTATGTTGATGATATTATCCTTACTGGTAGTGATCCAAACCATATAAACCATGTGAAATCTAGCCTCAAAAATAAGTTTGAAATGATAGACTTAGGACACTTGCATTATTTCCTTGGTCTTCAAGTTTTGCAATCCAAGGAAGGCATTACCCTCTCTTAGTCCAAGTATTCCTGTGATCTTCTACACCACTTTCACATGGAAGACTGTAAGCCTGCCCCTTCTCCCTTTCAATCTAGAGTCAAGCTTTCAGTCAACTGTACTAGAAAATGAGTAAGGGGAGTGATCTATAAAATTGAAACACAGTCCTAGCTAGGAAAATGACCCAATTTGGTAGAATAGGGCTAGGGTTTGTAGGGAGATGTTGCAAAAGTGATGGGAAATGGTTTTTGAGGTATGGTAATGGTGTATAACTATCAAATAGAGGTGTAGGGACAATGGTAATAGGGTTTCACAACATTAATTGATCATTTGACAATAAAAATCATGAAATTCCTATAAAACCCTAGGGAACTTAGCTAGTTATATTTTCTTGGTTTTCCGTGGGAGAGAGGGGTTCAAAATGAGTGTAATTACTTGTTAAGATGCTTCAAAGAGTGAAAAACTTTAAATGGAAGCTGAAAGTTTGAATTTTGGTGATTTTTGAGAAAGATTGGGAAACTATGCCCTGTGCGCAACACAATTCGTAGATGCGTAACACAGTTCACATATGCGCAACACGGTTCACAGATGTACAACGCCTCCTCCAAATGTGCAACACGGTTCACAGATGCACAACACCTCCCAGTTTTTTCCTCTTGGAGCTATAAAAATGCATTTTTATCACCAAATGGAGGATGAGCTCGATGATGAAGGGAAAGAGGAGTGAAAATGAAATGCATTTGTGAATTTTTGGCCCTTTAATAAGCATGGAATAACTTTCTTTGAGTGATAATGGGCCCCACATGTCTCTTTGGAGCATGACTTCCTTTCTTCTTTTTGACTTCATAACCTTTTATAATCTGAACTTTTTGAATCTTCCTTGGAACGTTGAACTGTAGCTTTGAAAATTTGGAGCACTTATTACATATAGAAACATAAAATTACATTTAAAAATCAAATTTCATTGAAGAAACTTGTTTTATTACCACTCTTCCAATTTGCTGGATTTTATGCATGAAATGGCAGTTTGGTGACCTTGAAACCCTAATAACCTAATGGAGATACTGAACTGAATGAGATCATGGTGATGATGACTGAAATGACAATGAAAATCTCTGAATAATGATATACTCATCTTATTTGATGACATGGACCAACAATTTAAATTTTTGGAAGGAGTGGAAAATAGTCCTAAACCTAATGACCAATGACCAAATTTTTGCTTAAGGACCTAGTGAAATGACAAAAATTTTAACATGGGACCCTAACAGAACATGATAAGAGTCTATTTGATCACTGGTGACAGGATTCAAATACTAACACTAACAAAGAGGAAGAGGACATGTTTGTGTTCCATATGCCAGTGCAGTTGAAAGTTTGATTTATGAAATGGTATGTACTAGACTAAATGTTGTACATGCAGTGGGAGTATTTTGAGCAGGCATATGTCAAAACCAAGGAAGGAAAATTGGAAAATAATAAAGATTGTTTTCAAGTATTTGCTTAGCACTACTAGTTGTGGATTGTGCTACCAAGGAATACTAGGATTAGACATATTTTTGTACGTACATGGATTTGTTGATGTTGACTGGGTTGGAGACCTAGATCAAAAAATATATACAAGTGGGCATAATTTTAACATATTTGGAGGAAAAATAAGTTGGATGAGTAAGAGATAGTCTGTAGTAGCACTCTCAAGTGCAAAATCCAAATACATGGTAGCCACTCACGCAAGAAATGAAGTAATATGGCTATATAGATTTTGGTAAGTTATTGGTTTGGTACATCAAGCCGTCGGGATAGATTGTGATAGTTGGAGTGCAATTTTCCAAGCGAAGAACCCTATGTATCATTCTAAGACAAAGCACATTGATGTTTAGTATCACTTTATGAGAGATAAGATGATAGAAAAAAAGGTGTTGTTGGTGAAGGTGGACACTTTGAATAATGTTGCTTCATTCATAAAATATGTGAGCATTGAGAATTTCTCTTGGTATATAGAAACAATGGGCATTATTAACTTGAAATTTAAATCATCCACTCTTGTGACCCCCCCATGTGCAAAGAAAATAACATGTGGGAGAATATTGTATTTGTGTTATTATTTTTATGTGTTTATCATATATTGATTTCTCTCTTATTTTTTACTAACAATGAGTTATGGGCCAACCACACTTCCATTTCTGACTTCTAATCAATGTTAATAAAAGGACAATGTTATAAAAAGACCAATAATAACATTTAAGTATTAACAACTCATAGACACCATATTTTAACATGTAAAACCTTGCAGGAAAACAAAATCTAAATTATAGATCTACTATTCCCACCCCAAAGGAAAATTACAATTGAGTCCTCGTGCCTTTTAAATAGGCTTGATTACATTATAATACCATGCAAAAAATTATGGGTTATTTAAACTACTAACTTATAATCTGCCAATGTTAAATTAACTCTTTGGCGAGTAAAAATTACCCGAAAAACTCTAACAATGCCCCTTAACTTGATCTGGGGAGATTAACATGGTTCCATTAATTTTTTTGAGTTCCATATAAAAAAGTTACCATCCACCGAAATACATGGGTAACTAGCCACTATATCTAACAATTTTCTAAGATAATTTTTCTCATACATGGTTCATCAACCATCTCAGATCCCCCCCCCGTCAGGCTACCATATGAGTACACCTACCACTTTGATACATATTCAAGTGGTCCATTCCACAAATTTATTATACATAACTCCGTGTGCCAATGCACTCCAACATGTATGCTTTAATAACAAGTTTTATAACAAAATAACCTCAAACTAGCATACGAGTACACCTGTCACCCTTGTACCTATTCAAGTGGTTCATTCCATAACTTGAGATATCACATGCTACTATGTTACATGTATGCCTGAACAATAGGTCTTACAACAAACTTAGGGAATACAACCTGCTTATGGCTAGGATTTACAACATGGGCTAAAAACCTCTAGGGTGTTCATGCACCACTATAGCTCTCCATCATATATTGGTTTCTTCACCACTCCTCAGCACTATTGGCTCCATATTTGTTCTCTTGTCCATGTAGCTATGTGATATCTCTCTCTCTTGCTATATTTATATCTCCAACCTGTATTGATCCATACCTTGACCGAATGTTCCAACACCATTAACACTTGTTAGAACCATGTGATCTCTCACTTTATTGCATAATGTATATTTATCCTTTGTTCAAATCTGCACTACTCTAAAATTCACTTCTCACACAAGGATCTTCTCGTCATTTTGGCCTTTTCCTCATGCTATTACCAGTCTTTGGTGGCATTTATGATTACACCTATCGCTCTATAATTTCTTTTACCATCCACATTATTATTTCCTATGTAATCATGCCCCGACTCAAGTCACAATTTTTTTTACCTCATTGAATTCCAACACCTACTTCGAGTCTCATATGACACACCATTCTCTCGCTTCGACACACCTAGTGCTCTCCTCCCAAATGTCACTTATGTGGTTGCATTGCCTCTATATAGAATGTTTCGGCATTTGAAATGACCACTTATTTCTCCAAGCCATGATCCCTTGGCTCTGATACCGATTGTTTTTTATTTAACTAGAACTAGGAATATTTATATAAAAAAGTATTGCTTGGGGGCATGACCTTAAATCAAGAAGCACAAAAATTGTTGCTTCCATTGGTACGATCTAAGAAATAGAGCCTATCTAAATACAAACACCAAAGAGTTATAACTAAAACAATAAAAAAAATAATTGGCCTAAAAACATAAATGCTCCAAAAAATCTCCAAAATTTAATACATTTTAACAACATATAAACAATTTATAGGAAGGAGGGAATGCTTCATTTCCCAACCAAAGTCCTCTACTAGAGGAACATTTAAATAGGGCAAGATTCTAGTGGCCTGATTGGTCGAATTTCCCATAGAAAACCAGCTTTTTTTCAGCTAAATAATTGAAATTTGGAGCTCATTGATTTTTTATTGGAGGGATATAATTTTATCTTTTTCACTTTGTAGCTTGACTCTGTGCTTCACAAAAATTTCCATAGTTATAGTCAAAGTTGATATTATTTATCTATGGACTAGTTGCAAGCGAATTAATTCATGTTGCATTTGTTCCAATTCCTCTCCTTACTCAAGGGGAGGAATTTTCCCAAAATTCCTTATGCACCATGCTCCCAACAAAAGAGTCAAAGGTTGGCAATTCAACCCATAACTAGCCATGCAATACTAGTTTCAGGACATACATATAGATTGTTTCATAACTTGCCTTGTTATCCGTACCTGAAATCTATTTTGTGGGAAAAAAATTCAACACTAGAAGCTACTGGAAGACATCTAGTGAGAACCCTATAGCCTATCACAATCCAATGGAATTTACAAAAAATACCCAAATAGGGTCAACCCTACCTATCCAACGGAAAAAAAATCCGCATATTATGGGGTAGATAAACACCTAATTTTCAAGAAGAAGGGATATTTTTTGACAAGAACTAAAGGTATAATGGAAAAGTTCCAATACACAAAAATGTCATCCCGAGCTAAGAAAATAATGAGGAGCAACAACCCAAACTTGTAGGAGAATGCTTGAGAACAAGGGAAGGGGGGATAAAAAGGGCAAGTAAAGAGAAAATAACCCAAAGTCAATCCTTAAAACATGAGCACCAATGACTAAACCAAATAACAAGATAGACATTTTAGAGAGAAGACATTAGCACTAGGAGGATGATAATTCATGATGGTGATAAAGAAGGTGCAAAGGCTAAAAAAGGAAAGTAGTAACTCGACAATCCAAGCAAGCAACAACAACCCAGTATTTCCATCTTGTTTCCAGGGAGAATATGATCTAAATAATAACTTGTACCAACTAACACCATATGAAAACCTTTAAGAACCACATTCATGCTAAGGGTCAGATGAAACAAGGAATTATGACCTAATGAATCCCATGAGGGGCACTGATTTCTCAAATGTATGTGTGCTCTCGAATTCCCAGATTATTTCGTGTCCACCCTTGATCATGATAGAAATGCATCACTTAGAGCTCATGGTTCATAAATTATCTCGTCATCACATCAACCAACTTATGCCCAAGGACTAGCAAACTCAGTAGAGTCAACTCACACAAATGGATTTTGCCTTCCCGCCCACACCCATTCATGATTTTTTAAAAATTCCGATCCTCTTGTCACTTCCCATGAAATTAATTGGTTTCCAATCAACACATCATTGATACCATATTAATAATGGAGGGTCCAAGCATATATCACATTTCATGTGGAGCACGTGAATGGAGGGGACATCCAATCCCCCAAAACATACATTCATGACCCATAACTCACTATGATTTTTTATTTTTCCACTAAATTTTCCTTTTCCTAACAATTGTATAATCATGGGATGGGGTGAGAGGATATTTGATTATCAATAAACAAAAACCCCCTAGTTAGGATAATTTCCCTATTTACCATTTCATATGCAACGTGCTTATTATGCTTCAGAATGTGAAAATTTTGATATTTTGAAAATTGGTCAATAATAAGTTTGATACGAAGGGAAATTGACTTAAGGAGTGTGTCCTTAGGGCTAGTATCTTTTTGAAGATGGCCTAAGATAATTTTTGAATGCCTGAAAATAAGGGTATTTGTGATGTTGTTACCCCAAGCTACTGAAAGACCTTGGAAAATCCCATATGCTTTAGCTTGATTATTTGTGACTTTCCTTAGACTTCGAGAAAAAACTAATTTCCATTGGTCCTTTAGGGTGAAAAATAACCCCCCCAACACCTACCACCCTTGGGTTCCTTTTATATGCACCCAACAGCACAATATATCTCTATAATGAGAAGCTAACCAATAATTTAACTCCTCTTAGGGAAGGCAAAAAAATCATATTTCTTGAAGATGGTCTACCTTGGGCAGATGGGTCTTAATTCCCAAAAGTTACCACTAAATGTCTTCTTGAGGGTCCAACCATTTTTGAGAATCTGGGGACAAAATTTGAGATTAAATGCTCTGATAAAAGAGAGAGTCAGAGTCACTACTATATAACAAGGAGTCTAAACATTTTGGAAGATTGAGAGGTTTATTTCCAACCACAATTTCCAATAATATAATTGGATGGGCTTTCCATACTCGTTTAAAGATTTAATTGACTTGGAATCACCTAGTTAATTCTCAACCAGGGAAATAAATAAATTTGAAAGGCACGAGGGCCATACCAGCCTATGAAATAGGTCCTTCAAGGCATACTCCCACACCTTTAAGGAATATTTAATGTGGGTTATCGATTTTTTTTATGGTCCACTCCACATATTCTAAATGCTCTTTAAGCTTCTTTGATTAACACCTTTTTTCAAATACATCACATTGATATTAACCCTCTACCTTTCTCACCAATGAAATCCATGGCACCTCCTTTAACTTCATCTGGTGAAAATATAGCTATTAGTAACCAAAAGTCTAAAAAAAATAGAAGAAGGAAGAATACAATTAAGAAGAAAAGACATAAAGAAAATTCACCAACTACTAAAAGTCATGTTGGGGGTAAAATTTATGCCACTGGTGGTCAAAATACATGTCAATAACCACTATGATTCATGTTGGAGACCGTTACCCATCATGTCAGCAGGGTTACATAAGAAAAATTACGCTAAGGTTGATAGATTGTGCCATCAATGGGCTACACAGTCACATGGGAAGGGAAAACTAGGGGCAACCCCACTTTGTCAAATTTTTTTGTAGGTGGAAGATCCAAAAAATTGGACCATTTCAAAAGGGAGATTCAAATTGTGGAGGATATTTCATTCATCTCACATGATATCTAAACACTCAAGGCACCACATTAAGAAGGGTTGCTCCCAAGTGGGTTTCAAATTTATCAAGGAGTTTAAGTAAAAAATGGGGGTGATTGTGTTTCAAGATCAAACCCACTCCCTTGAGTTACAAACCTATATAAGCCTAATAAGGTGTTGATTACACACTTAAAAAGAGTGAGGAAATTAAGAACCAAATATAACCCAACAAGCACCTCTTTTCAAAAAAGTCTAAAATTTTCACTTTTCATTACTTAGTTTAGGAAATATTAGCTTGATGGTTTTTATTTGTTTTATTTATTTAGGAAGAATATCCTCAATAAAAAATGATTAAATTAATATATCTAACCAAGGATAGTTATAAGCAACTATTTTTGCCCATTTTATGCTTGTATCTAGCTTATTTGTTGTGCAAATCTAGACATTTTTTGCCTATAACACACAAAATTAACAACAAAAATTGAGGATTCAACTATCTAAATAAGTTACATTTTCACCGAGCCTCTTGTATTTAATATATTTTTCTTAATTTCAACATATTATAACATTTAGAGTAAATTCTAGGTGATTTATAGTAACATTAAAAGGATAAATAAAAATTGGAAATTAAAGGGTGAGTTTACCTGAGAGATTTTCACTTTGAATTTTAAAAAGTAAGTTTCAGCTTGTTGGAAACTTTGTTTTTTCAGTTCTTTTTGGTTGAGGAGAGGCCCCAAAATCCTCAAAATTGACCCTCGTATCTCTCCACTCCCAGAAAAATAATCAATGAGTGCTTAGGAACTTGTAGGATGGTTGGTGTATGCTAAATAAACTGTTATCCATGGGTTTTCGTTAACTTTACATTCTGATATACACGATGATAAGATGTTTTGAACTAAACATTATAATGAATGTATAAATTGAAAAAAATTTGCATATCTAGTTATATTGTTTTCTGTAGACCAAACCCATTTCTTATGTTAGTGTCTAAATGTTCAGTGATCAAACATGCTCTTTTAGGTTTACTTTGTAGTGTTCCTATGTCAAAATTTCATGTTTTCAAACCAATTTTCAAATAAAATTTTGTTCACTGAATGTTGTCTAGGTCTGAATGCTACTCCCTTCACTCCATTCATGGTCATCATCATTTCAAAGGTCATGCCATCCATTATTACTTAGGGTCATAGATCAATCAACATGCATCCATCTAAGTCATGGTCTAGACTTCTTTTGTTTCACCACCACAATGTCGAATTATGTCATGCAAGAAGGCAAACAAAAGTCATTTTCACCATACAAATAATTTACATTGGGCTTTAGCAAAGATAGGAAAATAAGTAAAGGCAATTGGTATGTTCTCAAAGAAGCATGCTACTTGATCAATTTTTTTTCAAAAAAGAAAATTTTCAAAGTGTTTATGATTTCACTAAAGGAAAAAAAAGAAAATTTGTGAGTTATAAAAGAAATGGAGCTTTGGAGTTCATTTCATCATTGGATTTTCAATATATCTCCCCTCTCATCCTCACCGCACTCCAAAATTATCAAAGGTCGAAGATAACCAACAAGAAACTGATCCAACTTCTCTTGCTACGCTTCTGGAAAGTTGCACTATGCTTTTGGCAGGTGCTACGCTTTTGGTTTCCAGGCTTCAAGGGTAAAATAAGCTTGAAAAAAGATTAAAATACCTCCTAATCAGTAATTGGATGCTCTTCATACCTCTTTCAATCCAAATTCTTAAGAAAAGGGTGGATTCCCTCCTTAGGGTTTTCTCCACTAAGTTTTTAGTTTCTTCCATGTTTGGCTTGTTTCAGTTGAACAAACCCCAATTTCACCATCTAAAACCTTCATACATCTTCCATATACCTTATCCAAATACTACCTATCACTCACATCCCTCCTTGCCACCATTTTGATTGAAACCCTAGTTTTCACTACGTTTTTGCAGGGAAACTAGGAAAACCCTATGTTTTGACCTTTTCAGCACCTTTCACATGCCCATTTACAAATATTGCACTTGCATCTTGTAGTCAACTCATCAACCTACTTCCCCAAATTTTTAGGGATTTTTCCCTAACTCACTTCTACCTCATTTCTGTCCCTAAAACCACTCTACCACTATCCCTTGTTTTCCTAATTTTACACCTTCCCTATCCACTACATCAAGCTAGGGTTTTCCTTGTTAACAAACATCATGTAGGGTGAAAAGAGGGTCCATAAGGGAGGTCATCATTCCAGGTTTGATCCATCCAACTTGAATGAGATCAATGCTTCTCCTTATGTTAATAGATGTTTTGAAAACAATGGTTGTTTGAGGTTTTGTGAAAGAATCTGGGAGGTAGGTTGTCATGCTTAATTGACAAGCCTTTTTGCTACCAGCTTCAGGAGAGATAAGGATGTCATAGTAGGTATTGAATTCACCATATCAACAAATGTTATCACCCCAAGAACGGGTATCCAAAACCATGGAGAAATCTGTTTCAAAGGGATGGACTTGGACATTAATAACTACAAAATGTTTTTAAAACCTCATTGCAAATATGTTCCTGAGAAAATATTTCCTTTCAGGAATTTAATTGATAAGCATGCCCCTTTGATGAAGATAATTATGAAGTATTTTACATGTGAAGGGAGATTCTCAAGATTGTACCAGTACCATATAAGTCTATTGATGCACTTCACTACCACTAAACCACTCAATTTTCCTAATTATCTGTTTAGGAGTTTGGTCAAAATGAATGAAAAGGTACAGAGTCAAGGCAAAGATGATCACCCTAGTTTATTCCACCATGGTTTGGTCAAGCTTATTTTTTTGCATCAGCTCTCAACAATCAATATGTATTGGGAAAATTTCATGGAGACAGTTACATCAGTGCCTACTACTCGTCCACCCATCATTAAGAATAAACCATCAACATCAGCACAAGAAAAGGAGGTTGGCTCTTAAAGTAGACAAGCAGAAGTTCTGAAGGCGCCTAAGATTGAAATCAATAAAACCTATGAGAAGGGTAAGAGGATGGTTTTTCTCCTAAGACCACTAAAGGTGTGCTTTCACTTGAAACTACAACTGAGCAAAGAGAAACCATGGAACAACCATCTATTCATGAGAGTGAGACACCTATGCATGAGGATGAGTCACCATTACAACAACATGAGGAACAAGTGCCTATGGAGGTTGAAATGGTAGAGCAGGTGAAAGAAAAATTAGTTTAGGAGATAATAAGGGAAAATGATGCAGAGATAGAAGAGTTGAAGGACAACCTATCAAGGGAAAACTTCATGAATACCTTCCTACAACAAAAAAACATGTAGTTGAAAGTGAAACAACTCATCCAAAGCAAACCAAAGGCAGATTTTGAGGCAGACAAAGGTAAAGGAAAATAAGTGGTAGATGTTGATAAGTTGGAAGACATAGAGATTGAAAAAAATCCAAGGAGGCCAAGAACAAGAGGGTTAACCGGGAAAAATTAACAATAAAGAGAGCCATCTCCTCCATTAGGTCAGCTAACCTTTGATGAGTTGATCGCTGATGAAATCGAGCAAGACAAAGAGATATGGCTTGAAAGGGTAAATGTGCATCTTGAAAAGATTTTGAGGAAGGCAGAAAGGTATAATAACCTCTAGAGGCATATGGCGAGACATTATTTCACTAGGAACCAAATCGCCAAAGTGAGGGTGAAGAATTCGAGGAAAAAGCTTAAAGAAACACTATTAAGCTTAAGGAGAAAGACAACTTGGATTTGTTAGGTGAGGTATCCCTAGCTGTTTATTTTATCGTTCAAGGATGTCATGGACCAAAATTCAACAGATTTTGAGCATTTTGAGTATTTTTTGTGATTTTTTGGAAAATATGAAATATTGACCTTTGTAGAAGCGCCATGCAGTGAAAAATTGACCTTTGTAGAAGCGTCGCACAACGACATGACGCTTTTACTCAGAGCCTCCAAATGAGGAAATTTTTATATGGTTAGATAGATCTTGCCTTATAATTTACATACATGGTCCCATGTTTTGATGACACCAATTAGTTTTGGAGAAAAACTAAAAAAAAAAACCTCTTTTTCATGCTTCTTCCATTGTTTTTGCCTGTGCACGACGCTTCTGGAGTAAGGTTGGGAGAATCAATTTTTGAAGGTCTTCCAGGAGGTATTTTCTCAATTTCAAGGATGGGATGGATAGAGGACACATAGGGATACCTAGCCCAATCTTCATATTTTCAAGAAGGTGTCTTAAGGTCATCCAAAATCACCCTCAAGGTGGTGCGACACTTCTGCTGGGAGGTGTGATGTTTCTGCTAATTGGCGCAATGCTTCTGTTTTGTATTCTTTCTGGATAGGTGTCAAGCCATAATGGTCCAAATTTCAATGTTGTAGCTGTCCTATGAGGTGTATTTTGGATAAAAGATTTTTTTTTTGCCTCTCCTTGTTGATGAATGGCTCATAGTGTGCATTTATGATGTATTTTGGATCAGGATTCTACCCAATGAGGTTTCATCTCTTCTATTTTCTATATGTAGTCCAACTCAAGTCATTTTAGAGGTTGGTTAGTTGTTATTTGCAGTGTGGAGCTATTGCACAAATTTTTTCAATGAAATCAAAGACATGTTGCGGCTATAATTTTGGGACTCTAGTGGTATGATTATTAGCATTGTTTTTTCTCAGTAACCTAATCAATTTAAATGTTTATGCTTTCTTTCCATCACATGTATGCTTGTATATGATGATCTTATGAGTCTATGAACAAAAATATTTATTTTCATGCTTTGTTTTATAAGATTTTCATGAATGTGTTTCTCCTCTTTTGATGAATGAAATCATGTAACATTTTCATTCTGACTCTCTCTCTCTTTTCAAACCCTATACACAATGACAAATTAAATTATGTTCTTAAGTATACCTATTTGGCCTCATCTTCATCTCTACAACTGAACCTTTGAAATCAAACCTAAAACCTAGACCTAGTTCCTTGGCTGTCATTCCTATCCAGCAAAAATTAAAAAGAAACAACCCTAATTCACTGAGCTTATATCTAGCCTAAGATAATTATATCTGCAATCACCTCATTGACTGTGCCCTCTCTAGTTTTGGTAAGGCTAACTACCATACCTAAAGATGGGTTTGAGGTTACCTCCTTCAGTCCCCATTCTCAGCCTTGGGAAACGGGGGGAGTGATAACAGGTTAGAAACTATATCTCTTGAATTTTGGTACTCCTAAAATATCTTGTTTACTTTTCTATTGCACAATGCCATCTTTTACAACTAGGTAGTTCTGGGAGATTAACACCTCTACTTTTAGTGACCCCATATAAGGCACTAGTCTTATTTGGGGTCATTTGGGGTTATTTATGTGACTGCTCCTTAAAAATTTAGGAGGTTATTGGGCTTAAATAGTAGCAAATTGGGTCGTGGTGTCAGTGGGCCACATCATTTGCATATATCGATATACTTCAAGGGATTTCAACTTCACATACTGAAACAATCAACTAAAAGTTATCATTTCCAATGTATTTTCAATTCTCGTAAATCATCTTAATAGTTGTGTGTGTATGTGACTAAAAACCACAAAAAATGGCAACAATATATGCACATGTTCCAATTGGAGTCACCATAAAAACCATCCTTGCTTACATATTTGGGAAACAACATTGATAAATTGTGAAATCTTGGCCATAAGATCAATGAATACATTAGCCCTCTTAATTTGTGGATTTAAGAAGCCCATAATAATATGACTAAACCATATGACTTCTTTGAATTTGTTTTACATGATGAGAATCTCATTGAGGAGCCAACAAATTCATGATTGAAGTTTCAATATATTCCTTCTACAAGTTTGATGTTTCATTGTTCTAGTTAGCAACAAAACACAAAGGTAAAATATATGGTAATGATAAATTATTTTGTTGGCTACATTGGTTATATGATTTCAACTAACATGTTTTGCTTAATTTAAATAGATTAGGATACGATGAATAACCTCTTTTGCATGAACATTATATTAGTTCAAATATTTTGGTCTCCATTCGTTCTAGCATAGTTTCAATTTTTCTTGTGTAATGCATTTCATTCCTTTGTCATTATTTTCATGATTTAATGTGACTACATATTGCCTTGTCATGTCATGTTTTCATTTATGTTATTTAATTTAACTATTATTTCATTTCCCAGAGTAGTTGTTATTTCATTTTGATTTTTATTTCCATGTTAGGAAGGGATGGGGCTTCAATTCAATTCTATTAATGTATTTTACATCATATTGGTTGATATTTTTAAGTGACATGTTAGATATTCTAAGGTTCTCACATCCTCTCGAGTAGAGCATGTGTCCAACAATTGGAGCTAGCTATTATGGCTCATGTCAAAGGGTACATGATTTTTTTTGTAATAGTTATCACCACCACTGTAAGCCCAAGGTCATAAGTCAAAGAAATGTAAAAACCATAGCAGGCCCTGTATTAGGTATCCTAGGCCTTGTGTCTCATTATTGAGTAGGTATCTTGGTTTTTGGGGTTTGACCATGGATTGTCCCTTGAATTTAATTTTCGGTTCATTTTTCCCTGCATAGAATTGGAAGGCCTAAGGTGAGCCTTCTTGAGGATTCATGGTTTTATAGAATCCTACATTTCTATGGGTGATCAACAGTGCAGGGCCAATACATTCCACATCAAGGTGCACCTATGTATTTCACATATTTATGGTCTATAGAATATGTAGGTGGCCTTGGATTTGGTGTAATATTCCTCTAACATATCTCACGCATAACAATTTCATATTAAAAACTTTCAAATTTCCCGAGGGAGTTCATAGTTGTCGATGTAAAGTGGTCTCAGTGGATAAAAATTAAACTCAGTCTCCAATTGTGCTAGTTGATCATACAAGTCGATGTAATGTTGAATATTTCCAATTAGAATAGCTAGTGGCTAGTTACAATTTGGTCAAACAGGTCATACTACTTTGCAAGGAGCATAACAAGGGGAGAGTTGGGCAGATTTTCACATGCATTACATCAAAATTTTTCAACTAAATGAGGGGAATGAAACCCATGTTTTGTATTTTCCAAATTCTCAAAGGCAGTAGAGATTGTCCACATGGGCGTGATGACATGGTGAGACAAGTTTCCATATGGCATAACAAGTGCATATTTTGTCAAAATATGACATATAATATGTCAAAATTTGCTACAGAAAAGAGAGAAACAAAACACATGTCTCAGTTTCTCCAAATTCCAGATGAAATTAGAGATTGACCATGAGGCATGATGACGTGGCAGGAAGGTGATGATGTGCAATTCACTGCAAGATATAAATATTTTGTGAGAGACCCAATTCATATATAGGTTAATTTAGCCATACTGAGGTTCTAGAGTTATTAAAATATCAAGGGACTTGGAGATCCAACTTCCACGTGGATAATTCAAATTACTAAATGAAAAAGTCATAAATACTCATTAGTGAAATCAACTAGTTATTGGAGACCTGGTGAACCAACTAGTTGAGTAATGCAATAAGAAAATAGCTACTAGAAGAATAATTATTCCTCTAAATGAACAATTCAACTTCATCTCACCAATTCAAATTCTTCCAAGGAGAAATTAGTGAGATGTTAAGCTACTATTGTTTATTGTGTATAAAAAATTATATTACAATATTTATGAGTTGTTTACTAAGTCTCCAACTTATGGATGGCTATTAAAATATTTTCTTAAGGAGGAGTGAAAACTATCCATTTTCTAGCATCACAACTTTTTCTATAAAGACTAGTCTCCCCTCATTATATCGTTGTTGTTGTAATTTTAGATTAGTGTCATATTTAATAAAGAACTCATTTCTTGTAAACCTTTGTCTATTCTATACACATTGTGTGCAACACAATTTATTTTCACCTTTTTTCTTGATATATGATATTGGGGTTTAATCTATTTGTTTTTTAATAGGTAAAATTACACTAAGGTTGATAAATATTACCATTGAGCTTCTATACGGCCACACTGAAAGGGAAAAATAGGGGGCATGCCCACTTTGTCATATTATTTTGTAGGTGGATCAATCTAGGCAATCAAACTATTTCGAATGGGAGCTTCGAATTATGGAGGATCTTGTAATCATCTCACACCTGATCTAAATATTGAAGATACCATGTTCAGAGGGGTCACTCCTAGCGGGCTTGAAAATGATCAAGGAGTTTAAGTCAATAGAGGGGGAAATCTCTTTTCAATACCAAACCCAATCTATTGAGTTTTCAAGCTATATTGACCTAAGAAGGTGTTGGTTTCATGTTTCGGCAAGGGTGACGTAATTAAGACACATATATAACCCAACAACCACCTATTCTAAAAAAATTCTAAAATGTTCATCTTTCAACATTTAGTTTAGTAAAAATAATAACTTGTTGGTTTTTATTTGTTCTATTTATTTAGGAAGCACACCCTCTAGGAAAATTGATTAAATTGATAAATCTAACCAAGAATAGGTACAAGTAACTATTTTTTCCCATTTTACGCTTGTATTCATCTGATCGATTTTTCAGATCTATACATTTATTGGTTTTAATACAAAATATCATCAACAAAAATAAAGTAAGTTACATTCTCACCATGCCTCTTATTTTTACTCCATTACACTTAATTTCAACATTTTCTATCATTTAGTGTAAATTTTCAAGAATTCCAACCATATTAACTTTATTTTTTCATTTGTTTTAGGTTTTGAGAGGAGGCCCCAAAAGTCTCAAAAGTGGACTTCATACCTCTCCACCCCTAGAATTATAATCTATAAGTGAATAAACACTTGTAGGTTATTATTGTAGGCTAAATAGGGTGTTGTCGTACACTTTTTGAATACTTCACAGTACAATATACAATAGAACAAGTTGTTTTGGCCTATAACATTCTAACCAATTGTCTAAATCGGAAATATATTCCATGTTTGGTTAGTTAATTTTACGTAGACAAAAATCAATTTGATACACTTTATACCTATTTTATTTTGGTACTACTGATGAGATATGATATTGCAACAAGAATTTTGCAACTCCGAGGGCTACAAACTTTAATTTATCAACCGAGGGTTTTTACAAACTCAAGACATGACAATGTTGTATGCATAGAAAGTTAAGCTCTACTCAAGTTGCTCTAAGGAAATGAACCAAACCAAGGTGTATGAAGACCATTATACCAAATAAATATGTATTTTTCAAGAATGAAAATATATTGCATAAAAGGAAATTCTACTATACTTGTAGGAATTGAAATGCTAATCTATTTGTAGAAATGGAAATGCTACTCTACTTTGCAGGAATGGAAATGATAGTCTACTTGCATAAATGTAAATACTAATCTACTTGCATAAATGTAAAGGCTACTCTACTTGAATAAAGATAAATATTAATCTACTGGCATAAATGCAAAGGCTACTCTACTTGTAGAATGAAAATGTTACATCAAAAAATCCTATCTATTCATAAGAAATAACAATGCGTGAAATGGAAACCCTAACTTAAGAAACATAAAACAAAGAAGGAAAACCTAATATAGCTTGCACAAAGTAAAGAGTATGGAATCAACCCTCAATCATTTCATTCAAAAGAGATTATATCCTTGTAACAAGGTTCATTGATTGCTTCATAAAGTAATAATGTAAATCATTATGATTCCATTCAATTCATGAACTTTTTTACTAACCCTAATTGCAGAGATGAATTAAAATGGTGAAGATACAAGTCCTAAGTGGTCTATAATATTCCTTAATCATGGTTTCAAATCCTAAAGGTCATTATGAAGGGCCATGAGGCATAAATCAAGCTTCAAGGACAATTTTTTTAAAGTCTGGAGAGCTTCTACATGGTGTTATAGGATTGCTACATGATGCTACTAGATTTCCCTATTTTGTTATAGGATTGAACCTGTGATAATTTTTAGGGTTTAAAAGGTGATTTGAAGGTGAGTAATGGTAGTGAAAGGTTAAGGGAGATTGTATGAAGCCATTTCAAGGCTTAATACCCCTAAGGGGCCCATCTTGCACAAGAATAAAAGGACATGATGGCCCTTAACAAACTAGAAATGAACTCTCGGTGAACAATGATTTTTAAGAAGTTGTTGGTATGATGAGTTGATGGTATGATGACAAGTGGAGATGATAATGCTATACTTTTCAATCCAACAGTAGGACCTGCACACCACAAAAACTACTCAATCTTTCCAAACATTTAGAGCATGCTAACGATATCAATTGCAAAAAATTAAACTAAAAGGAAAGAATGAGTTGGATTTTATTTCAGATCTTCCTACTTCATGGAAAACAAAAACTATATTTTTATGATTGCAAATATAAGGCTCACAACCACATTTCCCAAGAAATATGATTAGTAACTCTGCAAAGGAAACTTTTTTCATGTAAACAAAACTTGCAAAAAGGAAATATTTCTAATCCTAAGTACGTAGTAGAAAGATGTCGAATAAATAGTAAAAATGAGAGAAGATAGAGTTCATGGGTTGGTCCCTAACCCAAGGGAACCTAGCCCTCTAAAAAAAACTCATATTTAAATAAAAAAAATACTTCTCATTGATATCAAAAAGTGCTCAAGTACATGGAAATGAAAATGACAAGTAAAATATATTAGACCTAGCAGTCATTATTCATCTCTAAAAGTTTGAATATTATTGATCCCTTGGGCTTCTTTATTTATAAAAAAATGGTTGAGGGGAGGCCTCCTTGGAAGGAGTGTTGCTTCCTTCGAAATCCCTAAAAAGGTGTATCTAACTCCTTGATATCCTAGCAATATTTGAGTGTAGTAACAATTAGTAGATCCTCAAATTGTAGGTGAGTAAATACATGGAGCAAGTAGAGTTGTAAGTGAATAAATATAGGGATAAAGTAGAGTTGTAGGTGAGTAAATGAAGGGGAAAATCCTCATACATGTTCTCCAACTGCCTCCAACGTACTTATGAAACATATATGCACCCTTTTCCTACACATTAAACATCTTAGGCCACAAGGCATGATAAACATCCTTTAATATTCCTAATAAACACATTATAGTAAAAAAGGTGTTATCAAATACGAGGAGAGAGGTAAATGTATGCTGAAGGATGGAAAGATGGGACTTTTTTTACACATTTTATTGAGTCCCATCATCACCCCCCTATTTAAGGTGTTGTTCACACTCTTAGAAACTCAACCACTTAATTCAATCTCATGCATAGCCCTAGTGGTGGACCTAACGCCCTAAGGTATCTCTAATGGAGTGGCCTATTTAGGGTGGAACCATGAATTTTTATCTATCTGTGCTCACTCCTCATACTCTGATCCCGATTTATGCAGGAACGCAACAGAATAAACATATAACCATAAATATAGAGATGCAGCAGAAATAACACTTCATTTCATTAATATCAAAGAACTGAAATTTGCTTACAGACAGAATGGAAATAAAACTAGCTAGGGCGCTGGTAGCTATCTCTGAGAAGATATGTGGCGGCTACAGGCCTCTGAACTGAGTTAAAATGAGGCTCAAGGGCCTATTTATTATTGAGAAACAATGGAGAACCCTAAACATCCAAAAACCTAACCCTAGGAGATGAAGCGCCAAAACTATGGGCCCCGTTTGGGTAAATTGGTGTTTCAACTTCCTAGGGACGTAACTTTGGCATACTACCTCCGTTTGACGCACATGATACATCATTAGAAATCTCTATCTGAGGACTACAACTTTCGCTGTGAATATCATTCCGAAACAGAATGATATTAGCCGGAGGCGCGATTCCCAAAAAACATCGTTTAAGGCCTCAAAACGACTCCGGAAGTTTAGGACCCGAAAAGTTATGCCGAAACTGAAAAAATGAAAGATACAATGGTGGGGGCCCAAGTGGAATAGTCGGTGGCCACCAATATCCACCTGGATCATTCCTCCCCCCTTAGGAAGCAATGGTCCCCATTGCGTTAAGTTCCTCCATGAGATGAGGAATTTTTTGCTGAACTTGGTCCCTGGTGAACCACTTTCCTTGGTGCAGGAGTTGGCCAGCTTTGACAACCTGATATAGTTGGATATTATGTTGGCGAGTGTTCTTGAGTTGCATGTCCATGATACAATCTGTGGTGGCCTATTCCATGCAGTCTGGGTTTAACTCTGTTGGTGTGAGTTGTTCTGCAATGTCCGAGGTGTCCAGTAGAGGTGGGAAGTAAGGACGAAGGCGATCCACATTGAAGACTGGGTGCAGACCAAGGAATGGTGGAATACTAAGCTCAAAGGCATTGTTCCCTACAGCCTTGGTGACGGTGTACGACCCGTATCGGAGTGGGCGAAGCTTGCGGTGGGGTCTAGTGAGGCGCTCCTTCTACAAATGTAGCCATACTTTGTTGCCCACCTGGAAGTTGTGTGGCACCCGGTGTTGATCATGGCACTGCTTGTACTTCGCATTGGCTCTGTCCAATAT
Organism: Pinus albicaulis; assembly: GCA_034641835.2. Lineage (NCBI taxonomy): Eukaryota > Viridiplantae > Streptophyta > Pinopsida > Pinales > Pinaceae > Pinus > Pinus albicaulis. The sequence continues at coordinate 1,134,140,964 of CM076579.1, forward strand.
ATCATGAACCTGTTGGAGGATGTGTTGAATGCGCTCGATGAAGCTACTTTCTTTGTCAACTTCAGACTGGACATGAGCTGAATCGGCCTGAGCAGTTGCAAATGGCATGGCTACGTCAATGGGACATAGTGGCTGGAATCCCAAGCCCACCTGAAAGGGGCTATGGCCAATTGAACTGTGGAGAGCCCGGTTATAACTATGTTGTACATAGGGGAGGCTCTTGTCCCATGTGCGTGGATGCTTTGAATTGTACATGCGCAAAATGTGTACAATCATTCTGTTGACGACCTCTGTCTGGCCATATGTTTGGGGATGGAAAGCTGTGGAATTCATGAGATTTGTGTCCAACATTGACCAGAGGCTGGACCAAAATGTGCTGAGGAACCTGCTATCTCGATCTGATATGATAGACTGTGGGATCCCAAAGTGCACCCACACTTGTTCAAAGAAGAGTTTAATAGTGGCTTCTACTGTGATATTCTTTTTACAGGCCGCCATAATGGCCATCTTCGAGAATCTATCAACGACCACGAAAACACAGTCATTTCCATTCTTAGTAGAAGGCAGGCCTGACATGTAATCCATGGAGATGGATTCCCAAGGTCGAATAGGGCTAGGTAGTGGAGTATATAGGCCTTACTTCTTGATGGTCGATTTGGAAATGGCACAAGCAGTGCAGGATTTGATGTGCTTCTTGACATCCTTTCGAAGGTTCGGCCAATAGAAATACTTCTATCGTATTGCCACTATTTTCTCGACCCCAAAATGCCCAGCGACTCGACTGTAGTGTGCTTCCCATATCATCTTGGCACGCTCGCTTGAAGGAACACAAAGGTGTCCCGGGTGACATAAAAGTGCATCTTGGAGGTGAAAATTTGGAACTTGTGTGCCCCCCAAGAGTGCCTTGTAAGTGTGGCCGAATTCTGGGTCACTCTCATAGAGAAGCGGCCAATCAGAAGTCTCGTGCCCACAAGAGTTGAGAACGGTGGTGAGCACCACGATCGGTGGTCGGCTGAGGCAGTCTGCAACATTATTGGTGCTACCCTTCTTGTACTTGATGTTCAAATGAAACTGTTGCGGATATGTGGACCACTTCTGATGGCGATCATTCTGCAACTTCCCTTGTGTCTGTATGAACTGCAGGGGCCGGTGGTCTGTGTGGATGATTGTTTCCTTCCCCAAAATGTAATGCTTCCATTGTCGACAGGCTTGCGCAATGGAATACATTTCTTTGTCATAGGTGGGATACTTGCGAACTGTCTCAGACAATGTCTCACTGTGATATGCCACTGGATGTCCCTGTTGAGTAAGAACTGCCCCAATAGCATAGTCAGAGGCATCTGTCTCGATCTCAAATGGCTGTTGCAAGTCTGGTAATGTGAGCACTGGGGCAGAACAGAGGCGATTTTTCAATTTTGTGAACGCCTTCTGTTGAGGTTCCGACCGAAAGAATTTTCTCTCGCTCCTCCCTTGGTGACTTGACTCAAGGGCCAAGTGATATGAGAGAATCCCAACACGAATCTACGGTAGAAATTAGCAAGACCCAGAAAGCTGCGAAGCTCTGTTATAGTAGTCGGGGCTGGCCAATCCCGAATGACTTGGATCTTGGCTGGATCCACATGAACCCCCCTTTCATCAATAATGTATCCCAGATATTGAACCTGGGTCATGCCAAAAGTGCACTTCTCCAAATTGGCACACAACTTGTGTTGCCGCAGTGTTTGGAGGACTTGTCGGATGTGGTGAAGGTGCTCTTCCCAAGTCTTGCTGAAGATCAGAATGTCATCCAAGTACACCACTACAAATGAGTTGGTGAATGGCCGCAAGATGTTGTCCATCATCCTCATGAAGGTGGCGGGAGCATTCGTCAACCCGAAAGGCATGACCAGCCATTCGAAAAGGCCTTCCTTGGCTTTGAAGGCAGTCTTCCACACATCGGAGGGTTCAATTGGTACCTGGTGATACCCAGACTTCAGGTCAATCTTGATGAAATATTTTTCACCTTTGAGTTGGTCCAGAAGGTCATCAATCCGTGGGATTGGGTACCTATTCCGGACAGTGATCTTGTTCAGCGCCCGATAGTCAATACAGAGTCTCCCCGTCCCATCCTTCTTCTGTACCAACACGATCGGGCTCCCACAGGGCGATGAACTTGGTCTGATGTGACCTTTCTGCAACAGCTCCTGAATCTGCCTCTTGATTTCATCATTCTCCAAAATAGAGCACCAATAGATCGGTCCATTAGGTAGCGGCGCACCGGGGGTCAGATCAATCGGGTGCTTGACCTGACAGTGCAGAGGAACCCCTGTGGGTGAGGTGAATATGTCCCCGTACTCCTCCACAAACTTATCCATTTGTTGTTGTTGTGCAGAGGAGCCCTGTCTGGAGGTCGTGGCCACAGTCTTCTTCTTGCCCTGGGGGCGGATCATCAGGAAAACGAATTTCTTGGTTTGGGAAATGAGCTTACTGCATTGTTTTGCAGTAACCAAAGAGATAGCGGCAGGAGGTGGTACCTCTGGTATCCTGTACAACTTATTTCCCAAAGTAACAATAACAGCACGAGGTCGAGACTCATACACATCATGACGCTTCCACAAGTATGGTTGTCCTAATAATACATCAGAAACATCAATAGGAGCAATGTCACATAATACCTCATCCGTGAAGGGCTTGATTCTATAGGGAAGGCGGCACTGCTGGCTGACGCGGAGATCTCGTCCTTGGTGAAGCCACCCGATGGTGTATGGATGTGGGTGAGCTGTGGTCGGCAAGCCCAACCGCTTCACGGCGCCTGCTGAAATGAGGTTCTTTTGGCTCCCATTGTCGACAATGAACTGTACAGGGGAGCCCTTTACCCACATCTGGGAGTGGAAGAGACGTTCCTCCTCCTCTGGATCTTCCGGTTCCTCCTTCTGGATCTTTGTAGTGGAAACAATGGCGTTGGGATCCGCATCAATAATCTATTTCCCTTTTTCATTCCCCTTTTCAGGTTCTGATTTGGAGTCGGAACATGCATCTGACTCAGAAGCCCTCATCTCGGCCACTAGTGACTTCTTTGCCAGACACTCACTAGTGTTGTGAGTGGAGCTCTTATGGAACTCACAACACTTTCCCGTGTCCTTATTTGTCTTTGCGGTGCTATTATTTTCTTGTGGCTTTGATGGGTTGTCTTTGGCCGCCATGCCTTGGCTCTGTCCTTTGTTCTGCAGTTTGGAAGCACCTTTCCCTTGCTTTTGACTCGCAGATCCAAAGTCTCGCTTCTTCTGTTTGAATTTCTCCTCAATCTTGGCAGCATACCGGTATGCCATACCAAGCGAGGAGATGTCGAGGAACTCCATTTCCTCCTGAATTTATCTATGCAGACAACTGCGATACTTTAGCACCAAATGTTTCTCTGAATATTTTATACCCAACTTTGTGCGTAGGGTATGAAACAGATTCGTCAGCTCATGCACATCTTGATCCCTTTGTTGTCGCAGCGTGGTCCATTGTATGTACTTGTCCTCATAGCTCCCCACGGGATAGTACTATTTCTTGACGGCATCTCGAAAATAATTCCAAGTTGGTACGGCCAAGAACAGAGAGGGTTTTGTCTGGTCCTTGTTCTCACAGTAGGTTTCCCACCAGTCCTTAACATGGGGGGTAGCTTTGAGGAGTGCAAAAATAATCTTCTCCCGGTTTGAAAAGTCATGAACAAAGAAATATCCTTCTAATAGATTCAACCATCTATTTATGGCATCTGCGTCTATTTGACCCTAAAATATGGGAATGTCAAAATTTACTTGTACCTTAAAAGGAGTTGCACCTCCAGAGTGGCTGCTGGATGCAGATGCGCCGCCGGTGGGCAGCCGTTGAAGGATCTGAGCAAAGTTATCCATCATCGCGTTCCTTTGTTTTTCGAGGGCCTCCTCGAGCAATATTTTGATAGGATCTCCTGCTCCCTCATCTTTCTTTTCATCCCCCATGGGCATCCGTCGAGGTTTGCGAGGCTGATCTTGCAAAGGTTCCACCAGATCAAGCCCTAGCTCCTTATACCCCGACCTCGTTGGGGACATGCAAAGAAGGATCGAGAAAAAGCAAACCACTTTGATACCACTGATCCGGATTTATGTAGGAACGCAACAGAATAAACATATAACCATAAATATAGAGATGCAGCAGAAGTAACACTTCATTTCATTAATATCAAAGAACTGAAATTTGCTTACAGACAGAATGGAAATAAAATTAGCTAGGGCACTGGTAGCTATCTATGAGAAGAGATCTGGCGGCTATAGGCCTCTGAACTGAGTTACAATGAGGCTCGAGGGCCTATTTATTATTGAGAAACAATGGAGAACCCTAAACATCCAAAAACCTAACCCTAGGAGATGAAGCGCCAAAACTATGGGCCCCGTTTGGGTAAATTGGTGTTTCAACTTCCTAGGGACGTAACTTTGCAATACTATCTCTGTTTGACGCACATGATACATCATTAGAAAGCTCTATCCGAGGACTACAACTTTTGCCATGAATATCATTCCAAAACAAAATGATATAGAATGATCTTTGCTGGAGGCGCGATGCCCAAAAAACGTCGTTTAGGGCCTCAAAACGGCTCCGGAAGTTCAGGACCCAAAAATTTATGCCGAAACTGAAAAACTGAAAGATACAATGGTGGGGGCCCAAGTGGAATAGGCGGTGGCCACCAATATCCACCTGGATCATACTCTTCCATATTTTATTTTATTTCTTTTATCCCTAAAAACAAAGGAGGGTTGAACTTAAGCCCAATCTGTTAGTGCAAGGAGTCACTCCTTGACTGCAAAAGGAGTAAGCCTTACACATCATAGTTCATTTAAAATTTAAAGGTTTTGAGTGGTGGGATGGATTCTCAAAGAGATTGAAATGATTTTTTATTCTTTAAGACTTTCATGCATTTGGCAAGTTGTGGCAAGTATAAATTGTATGGGAAATTGGTAGTGTATGGAGCAGAGTATAACAAATGAAAGAAAATGGATAATTCGTACTTACTCTAAGAAATATTCATATCCTAAATGAGTCACAGAGCTATAATGATGACTATTTACACAAACTCTGTTTTATGTAAAGTAAATAACATTCATAAAGTAGAGTACATGCATAAATTATTTCACAAATCCTTTATGAAATCTTCACTAACATTTTCTACAACATGCATATGATTTACAGGAAGCTGGAAAGTCGATAATTTACTATTAAATCCTTTAACAATTTCTTACTCACACCTTACTAGCTATTGCAACTCAAAAACTATAAGAAATTAAAAAAGAGAGAAACACACCATACATTAGATAGTTCTTGAGTCACAAAATCCTCCAACATGAAGTGAAAAAAGGTTTTTATTTGTTATATTAAGTCTTCAGGTAGACCAACATCCAACCCTGAAATGGTATTTACAAATGGTATATATAGAAAGAGAGTCATCAACTCCATCTCTTATAAAAATAAGGAAACACTACTCCTAACATTACATATGTGTCATAGGACATTAAAACCATATCCCATAAAAATCTAACTGAAAATACAGATGTAGATGAAAGAAAAGAATAGAATTTGGGCTGAATTGTTGAGTATGATGACATGCTTCCCCTTTTTCTGCTAATTTGTCTCCTCGTGTCTTTGGTTTTTAAATAACCATGTATCTTCATTAAATATGACCTCCAGCAAACTCATAACCACTTATCACCGTCAATTGTTATATCCATTTTGGTATGAGTCCTTATCTTTCCTGAACCATCTCAAACTTTTTGCTAACATATGTTAAAAATAATTTAAAACAGGCGTTACCAAAAATTACGGTAAAAACCTGTAACTGCGCAAAATCTGTAACGCTACCAGACTTTTCGGTAGTGATTTGTTTCTTTTTAAAAAATGCATAGAAAACACTTGAAAAACTTGTGCAGACTTATACACTTTTAAATTTGAGCTGTTTTTCAAAATTGCACTTGATAAGTAAAAAGGTGTTTTTATTAGAAAAACTTTTTACCTTTCTTCCATGTGGGCTGCAGCTTCAGCAAGCTTGTCCAAGTCTGATTTGCTGTCAACAATTGATCTTGATCTTGTGGTTCTTGTGGCTGCTTCTTTAACAATGGCATTTTCCTCCTTTGAACCCTTTTGGAACTTTATTCTTTTTGAGGGTTCTGCTTGCTGTTCTGTAGGGGTTTTATTTTTATCTTTCCTCTTGGAGTCATTAGTCTTTAACCCTTTAGATTTTTCTTTTTCATCAATGACCTCTGTCAACAAAATTGAGCCTTAGAATTGAGCCTGAACTTGTTGCTGTCTCTGGTATGTATTTTTCTGGTACCAGCAATAGCTTTTGTCTCCTCTTTTTTTCTCTTGCTACTTATTTTATACCCTGCATCTTTGAGGAGCTCTTCGTCAGGATTTATGGGATGATAATCTTTCTGCATCTTCTGTTGAATATCGACTTCCTGAATTTCTGATAGCACCTGTGCTTTGAATTTTTCTGCAGTTGCATACCTTCTTCGTCGAGCTCTAGTATAGACATTAGGAAAAGGAGAAATGGGAGGCACCATCTTCATGGATTTAGAATTATTGATTGAGTATATCTCTCATTTCTCCAACTTCCTCTAAACCTTAGTTGAAGGAATATTTTCTTTTCTGCTCTTGGCATTACGGATATTCTCCTTCTTAGCCTTTCTCTTTGTTCTTTTGTAGGCTGAGGGTGTTGTTGTGAAGCTGGAGACAGTTGAGCTCGAGGTGTAGGTACAGGTTGGTCTACCCTATAAAATAAGAAATGGTCCCATGTTTGATTTCTTTTCCTCAACTCTTCTTCAACTAACACTTTAATGAGAGCTTGATGATGCAAGTTGTACTCTGAAGAAGAAGCATTGTGTATTTGAATCCTGGCTGACATCTTTTTCAAAATCTTCAGAAAAAAGTATGGCAAGTTGAGGGTCTTCATACCTGCAACATGAAATAGAAGTATCATATGATAAAGAAACACTAAAATATACCTCCTTTCAAAACTGAGGTAAATTTTGATGAGTTTAACAAAATCTGTCGATTCATTTTTAAGGAAGCTGCTTGGAATTCCTTTGGCCCAGTTGGGATATCTGTGTCAATATTTGAGGAAATTGTTGAGGTCTCCTCCAGTGATGACTTGACCATTAAACCACCTTTCTCCTTCTGGTGGAAGGTTGAATGCCTCATCAATTGAATCTGTTGATACCTGCATTTTAAGACCATAGATGGTTGCTTCCTGTCCATTGAAAGAATTTTCAAACTCCTGAGCTACTCCTAAGTGAGAGCTTCCTAGTCTCGAGAACAAATAATACCACCCTTCTTGAACAAACAACCTTCTCACATTTGAATTTGCATCCACTAGGTCAGCTCCTTGTGGTTTAATCCATTTCATCTTTCCTCCTCTAGTCATCTTCAATAATTAATAATTTTGTCTGATGAAATCTAATAGGTGGAAAGGCTAGAAGAGCTCACCTAATAGATGTTGTTGTGTCTTCTATGAGATCCTATCTAACATCTAAGACTCCTTCCTCAAGATGCACACTAGAAAATCTGATTCTCCAACAGTTAAGCTCACAATTGATAGTCTTCCTTCTTTCTCGGTGATTGAAGACAACTTCATTAGTTCACCCTCCCATGCAAGATATTTTCTATATGGTAAGTATCCTGGACCGTAGCATGCAAAATGTGATAGAAATTAGAGTCTTCAGTTAGATGCGTAGCTTCAGATGGAATTCTACAGGTGGCTTGAGATGAGCGGATCTGTGGTTGACAGTCACCTCCACTATATGCTAATTATTGGCCTAAATTCATGGCAGCGTCTATGCATGACTAACCAAATGGTCATCACATTAAGATTGCGGAGCCACGATATTTTCTAATCAATAATCACGTACTTTGACATGAAGCTAAACCAACTCGGCTGACAGACAAGACGGGATCAACAACTGGCTGTGTTATTGTGGATTGACACCTAGGCACTACACGTATAACCACAACTTAAACTTAACATGACCGATTGGAAACCTTTCCTATCACATGATTTAAATCATAATAAAATATTTAAAACAAGAACACATTTCTTGGCACAAAGCGGATGCGCTTTTCTTTTATTTATTTTTTTAAACAATGGAAGTTACCAGAATTTCTGGTAGCATCGAATGAAAGAAAAACAGACATAAACAAAATTAAACGAGTTGTCCGAAAAGGGCTAAAACAAGTGCTACCGGAAATTTCAACATCATTCAAATTTTTTTGAAATTTACAAAATCTAATCCTAAAAATAAAAAAATTAAAATGGACTCATGACTTAGCAAATAATTGTGCTAACACAATCAAGTTGACCTTTAGTCTTTGAACTATCCTCTTGTATAAGTGTGTCTTCTCCAAGGCATTCCTCAATCTCTTTGGAGAGTGGTATTCTATGATTTGTAAGCTATGTGGTAATGAGTGCCATCTCCTGTAACAAGCCTACAAGCCCTCAATTCTTAACATGCTGAAAATGATTTGAAACTGAAATATGGATTGCTCCTATTTTTCTTAAAGTGTAGAACCTTAGTGAATCTTACTATTCCCTAATATGCAAACATAATGTTTTTGGTGATATTTTTTGTAAAAATATTCAAATTTCTAATGATTATACGTAGTATTTATAACATTCTGGTGATTTTTAAGGGAAAATATCGTATAAATTTTGGGTGAATCATTTTATAAAAATGGAAATTAGTGAATCATGTTTTGGAAAAAGCATGGAAAATTATTCCAATTGCAAAATGTATCCCATAAAATTTTCCCTGGAATGTTTATGTATTGGAAACTTAATTCATCAAAATCTTTATACTTATCTAGCACTATGGCCATGTCAGCTTTCTTGGTGTTCATCAAAGAGTGCTTTTTTCATCAACAAGGATGTTGCCATCTAATATTTTTTAGCCTTCCACGTATCCAAATTGCTCAAGAGAGATTGACCCATGAAGGAGAGGGTTGAGATAATTTTCTATAACCTTAGTGATATGTTTACAAACCACATTTAAAAATGATATAGGTTGAAATATACTAGGGCATGCCACTTGATATTCATTGGGAATTAAAGAAATAAAGTTAGATCCTAGGGTGACAAGCGTAGTGGAGAATTTGTGATACTAGTCCACTAGTTCCCAAAGTTAACTTTTGAAAATGATCAACCAATAGGCGTGGAAGAATTTCATAGTAAATATATCTAGGTTAGGTATTTTCCTTTAGGAATAATGTTCCTGGCTACTTTCTCCTCATTTTCCATGGTAATTTCTCTTGGGAGTGCTTAATTATATTCATGTGCAACAATTTGAGGGATATGTTTTGTAAGTTTTTTAATATCTTCCCATTGGTCTAACTTACACTTAAATAATATATTTTTGAAAAAATTGACCATATGTAATTCAATATATTCATGGTTTTTTGACTTGTTTCCTTCATTATTGTTAATTGATGAAACTATGTTATGATGGAAATGATGAATCATTGCTTATGAAAGAACTTGGGCCTCATGTATCACTCCTTAATCTATTAAAATTTGATTTTTATTCCATATTAAATCTTCCTATCAATTCCTAGTCTTGTTTTTGTTTTAAAGTGATGCTTCTTTAACAATTAGTGACTTCATTCACACTTTTAAGATCATTAAATTGAGATAGTTATTTTAATTTATGCTCTAATTCTCTTTTATCCTTAAAAATGTCTCCAAATTATTCTTTATTCCATTGTTTCAAAAGAAAATTTAGGTACTTTAATCATTGTTGGAATATAAACATGGGAGTAACTTGCCCAATCATTTATTATTTCCACCACTTCAAGATGTTGTCTTTAAATGAATATGGATCTAGCCAAAATACCTCTAGAAAGTTATGATTTTTAGAGCTTCCCTTCCTATCCATTTCTCGATATTTAAATCAATGGCTTGATTTCAAACATGGGATAATGGAAGCTTCCAAATGAATTGATGTTAGCAGAAGAGATTTAGAGATGATGAAACAATCAAACATTAACACTACTTGATGTGATCCACCACACTTGTGCTGCTAGATATGCTTCCCATTAATAGTTTCCAAGTCCACTCTATCTAAGAGTTGTATTTTTGCCCTAAAATTCAGAGTCTCAATCCAATATTCCAATTCCACCAAGTTTTTCTTCTAGTAAAGTGATAATACCAAGTTTCCCCATATGATCCAATGAATATCCACAATAACTGTGTGAATTCTCTATAAGGATTGGAGGAAAATGAGCTTGTCCTATGTTTTCTATAGGCCATAAACATTTGTTATAAAACTTGTTGTGGCTAAGCATATTAATTGAAATTTGGTAGAAATTTTAGTTTTCTAAGTAGAGAAGAAAGTGACTACTATTTTCAAATTATTTCATAGCAATGCTAAGCCACCCTTTTCATCTATTAACATTGATATCTCTAATAGATAAAGGTTATCACTATAGCCAAATAACTAGAATATTTTTTACTTGAAACATTAGGGCGAAAGGTTGTTCCTTGAGAATTTTGTTTTTGAGAAGCCTATGTTTTCTTTTTCCATTTAAGCCTTTTATATTCCATAAAATTATCTTCATTATGAAATAAAGGGGTTAGGTGGGAACTTATTGTTGGGGCCTACTTCTGTCACTTTTTGGACACCTTATCTTGCTAATTTTCGTAATATCCTATTTTATTTTGATCCTTTTTTATACCTCAAATCCATCCTATCCTTTTCAAATGGTTTTAATGAATGAATGGAGGTAAAATTCACAATTAGATCTATTCTCATATGTATTTGGTTAGTCTAGATAGGTGTTAAGTAAATTCATATTCTTTTGACTAAATTTGACTGAAATTTTACTTGGATTCTTAAACACGAGGATATAAACTAGATGGCATTAGCTGATCACTGGTGGTTCAAAATTTAAGTCTGTGATGCACCAGGAAGCTATTTGGTACTTGGTTCCGCACTTCATTCAGTACCATGTTCCAAAAGTTGGTACCAGTTAACTTGATGGTGATTCCAAAGTAGCTTCTCATGTTCTTTGAAAATAGTGACAACGAGTCCCTCGTATATATATTATTATGACCAAATCCTTATGGATATGATAGACTGTATAATTATATTCAAGGACATGACTTACTTTAATTAATTTCAGATCATATTTGCACTATTTTTCTTGATTCATTAATTTATATCTATCTTTGGGTTGTGGGCTTTTTAAAAGAGTGGCTAGAAATGTTACGAGGGTTAGAAAGCAAGCAAGGAGAGAATAATCATCTTGAACATTTTCAAAAACTCTATTTATTTCAGCTTAGACACTACAAGGAAAAGACCCTCTAGCAGATTTTTTTGAGAAAGCCCTTATAAAAATATCCTAGATATCCATTTGTATTGGAGGAGGTTGGCGGGTGGATGTTTTTGCATATGTTTTTTTTGTGTTGCGTTTATAATCCTAACATGCACCGGTGCGCTTGATATGTATGTGACGTGCTAGTGCATAGTAGAGGCTAAAGTAGCATTGCAGAGTTATTTTTAAGTATTATAAAAAAAACGATGAACTTCATACATACAATGCACAGGTGCATACTCTCAAATGGCACACCGAGACACTCAACATTTCAGTGTTATTTACTAACGAAGACGATCTGGTGTTGTTTATGTTCAACAACACATCAACATAGGGTTTTTATTCAAAGGAAGCATTGTGTGCTCCGTACAAACTGGCTTGGTGTGTCTCAGTAATCTAGCAGACCATAAATAAGTGTGGTGCACCATTGATACAACCACCCAGTGTGTCTCATAATTGAGCGCACCGAAAAAGGGTTAATTTAAAAAAAATATACCATCCACAAAAATTTCATTTTTACTTGTTACAGTGTTGTAGAGCTCTCAGGCACTAGTGTGACTTTTCCTTCTGTGAGGCGCCTTGCCATCTGTGCTCCCATTTCCTGTAGAAATTATACAAATAGTATATATACCAATGTATTCAATCCGATCATGCGATATGCTAAAACAAGACACTGAATCCTTCTACAAATTCATTGCAGAAAATAAACACGATCACATAATCACACCAAGTAAAATAAAGAATCAAATCAATACACAACACATATATTTTTCCTGGGGAAAGCTTGTTGGTCAAAACCCCTATATCTTCTATTTTATATTCAACCAAGGAATCATGAAACAATACAATGCACTCTTCTCACAATAGTATGTTTCACTCTACCAACCGTCTGACACTGATCCAGACAAAATAGACCAACACTTAACCAATTTCCTACCTCTGCTAAGCCTGCCTTTCTTGCGAAATTCCTGTAGAATTAAATCCCTATTATTTAGGAATTTTAGCCTTCCAAAACTGCGCAATGCTCATGGGAAATCCCATCGGTTTATTACTTCATCTAGATAGTTTGCTAATAATACAACTGATAGTTAAAATCCCATTAACCTCTGTCTCAATTGGGTCTTCATCAAAACTGACATGCATGCAGCTATTAATAGTAATTCATCAATTACTTGACAAATCACTCTACATGTGAATTAAATCTGATTTAATTCACTTGACCTCTCACTAGTTAAATTGATTTAACTCAATTAATTGAGTTAACTGATTTATCGTGCATTAAACTAATACACTAACTACAACTTGAACTCCAAAATATATAGAATCACTCTACATGCCTCACCAACCACCCTCAACTCGAATTTCATGAGTTAACGATGTCTATCACACTCAGTTAACTATTACAAGTGATTATGAGATAAGATTACAATTTATTATCCAATTTCATTAAGGGAAAATTAAATTAGACACACATTTCTTGTTGACTTTTCAACACTCCCTTTCAACAAGAAATGGATTATCAGCTACCCCGATCCTGCCTCTGTGGTATTCAAATTTTCTCTTAGTGAGAACCTTCGTCAGAATATCTGCATCCTAATCCTCCATGGGAATGTATTGAAGTAACATAATGTGTCTCTGAACACAATCTCTGAGATGGTGGTACCATATGTCAATATGCTTGGACCTGTCATAGAATACTGGATTAACCGAGAGTTTTATGAAACTCTGGTTATCACAATGTATCACCGTCAGATCCATCTGATGACCAAACAAACCAACAAGTATCTTCCTCATCTAGATGGCCTCACATGTCACTTGAATGGTTGCCATGTACTTTGCCTCGGCTGAACTCAGTGCAATTGATCTTTGCTTCCTACTGTACCAAGAAATTGTTGTCGATCCTATGTTGAAGATCCTTCCTAATGTGCTCTTCCTGTCTGATGAAATTCCTGCCCAATCTGCATCGGTGAATCCTTGAAGCTTCACTCCCTCTATCCGTTTGTACCATAATCCATACTATGTAGTTCCCCTTAGATATCTCAATAGATGCTTCCCCACCTTCCAAAAGAGCTTGGTCATCTTAACGATAGCTTGACTAAGTTGGTTAACTGCGTAGCATATGTCTGGTTGTGTGTTAACCAAGTACATGAGTGAACCCACAAGTTGCCTGTAAATAGTAGCATCCACTACCTCACCTGAATTATCATCCTCCTTCCTCTAGTTTCCTGCAAGAGGAGTCTCCATGGGTTTACAAATATACATGTGGAAATTCCTCAGAATCTCTTTGGTATACTTTCCTTGAGAAACAAATAGCTCCCCGTCTCGTTGCCATATCTCCAAACCAAGGAAATAGTGAATGAATCCCATGTCCTTCATCACAAAATATCTTGCAAGATCCTCTTTGAAAGAAGTTATGAGTTACTCATCACCTATCAGAATCAGATCATCGACATAAAGTACAATAATCAAAATCTTACCATCAACCGCAATCTGGTATAGGTTCACATCTGCTTCACTCTTTGCGAAGCCCAACCTGGTGAAATAACTGTCAATCTTGGTGTACTAAGCATGAGGTGCTTGCTTCAGCCCATATAGTGCTCTCTTGAGTTTGCACACATGCGACTCACTGTCAAAGGTCTCAAAAAATTCTGGTTGCTCAATTTACACTTCTTCCTCAATAACTCCATTGAGGAATGCAGTCTTCACATCCATATGATTTATCTGCCACCCAATTTGCACTGAGAGTGCAAGGATAGATCTAATCAATGAGTACCTAGAAACCACTGCAAAATTATCCTCATAGTCAATCCCCTCAACCTGTGAGAATACTTGAGCTACAAATATAGCCTTGTACTTCTCCACACTCCCATCTGCTCCCTGCTTCACCTTATAGATCCATCTAGATCCAACCACTGACTTCTCGACTGGTCTTGGGACAACTTCCCATGCATTGTTCCTGATGGTGGAGTTATACTCCTCAACCATGGAATCAACCCAAGTTGGTTGTTGCACTTCTTACTCAAAAGAGGATGGTTTTGTCACAATACACTTTCTCATAAGAGCCATGTATCCAGTAAACTTGGCTGGTGATAGTCTATGTTTGCACAGTGATGCCTGTGCTCCTACATGTTATGTCGCATCAAGTCTCAATCTGTCAGCTTCTGTGGTGTGCCTCCTACCATGTCCGGTGGATGGATCTGCATGAGTGGTTTCTACCACTCCATGATCCTCCGCATGTGGCCAATCCACATCTTGAGGTTCATCCTTTGGAACCAAGAGTTCCTCATATGCATGCAAATCAATCTCCCTCTCAAGGGACAATCACATGGCTTTCTCCTCATCAAATTTTACATCCCATCTGACAAATGTCATCCTGTTGTTTGGAAAATGCACCTGATAGTGGTGGGGAGTATCATTGTACCCCAAAAACATCCCCATCTCGGTTGTTGGTTCTAGCTTATTTCTGGAATCTTTGGTCACATGCCAATAGACAAATGAGCCAAAAATTTTAAAATATGAAACATCAGGTTTCTTACCAGAAAAATCCTCCTTTGGTGCACTCATACCAAGTATCCGATGAGGACTACGATTTTGCACAAATACAGTTGTGTTGCATGCCTCTACCCACAGATGCAATGGTAGGCCCTGATCATGTAACATCGCTCGTGCCGCACCCAAAATTGTTTTGTTATTTCTTTCTGCAACCCCATTCTGTTGTAGGTTATGAGGCGCAGTCAACTCTCTCTAAATTCCTTCTTTGTTACAGAAGTTCTTGAATTCATTGGAGATGTACTCACCATAATTATCACTCCTTCGAGCCTTCACATGCTTCTTTGTATCTTTCTCAACTAGTGCTTTGAACTCAAAAAATTTTGAGAACGTCTGATATTTATTCTGCATGAAGTAGATCCAACACTTTCTAGAAAAATCATCAACAAAAATAACATAATACCTGTGATTTGTTGTCAAAGCTGTAGAGAATGGTCCACACACATCTGAGTGAACTCTCCCAAGGATTTCCGCTGCTCGGTTCTCCTTCTAGTGAAAAGTGGCCTTTACATACTTCCCCAGGTACATCCCTTGCATGTGTCTATCTGTGCAAGACTACCCTTTGGCTACCCCGTAGAAATATTTTGCATGACCTTCAAACCACTGTGGTGTAGATGGCCCAATATCCTATGCCATAACTCACCCTCATCTCGGCTCACCACTGTTTCTGCCTTACTCATCAATGTTGCGCAACCATCTACAACAAGTTTGTAGAGGTTCTTAACACGAACCCAAATCTTCTTAACTTGTCTTGTAGATTTGTGACGAAGGAATGCTTTCCATTCACTGAAAACCACATCATATCCTCTATCCTCCAACATAGCATTTGAAACTAAATTATTTTTCAAGCATGTTACATGCATGACATCTTTCAATAAGAAAGGTTTACCTGAATGTCTCTGGAAAGTAACTGTACCAATCCCGGTAGTGCTATACCTCCCGTGATCACCCATCTCGATGTGCATCTAAAGATCCTTCTCCTCCAAGCTACTAAAGAGTTCTTTATCTCCCGTCATATGGAAAGATGCACCATTATCCAAGTACCACACTGATCCCATCGCACTAGACACCATGCATGCGATGAGTGATAAGTCCAACTCGAACTGTGAAGCCAAAGAATCACCCATTTTAGATCTTGAATCCTTCTTTTTGTTCTTCTTCTTCTGTGGATAATTAGTGGCATAATGTCCATGCTTGTGACAGTGAAAAAATTTCACTATGGACATGTCACGCTTCTTGCCTTCTTTTCCGGTCTCAGATTTTGAATAGGATTTCTTTCCCTTCCCCTTCTTTTCC
Source organism: Pinus albicaulis (assembly GCA_034641835.2). Lineage (NCBI taxonomy): Eukaryota > Viridiplantae > Streptophyta > Pinopsida > Pinales > Pinaceae > Pinus > Pinus albicaulis. Next base: position 1,134,157,164 of record CM076579.1, read on the forward strand.
TTGCCAAACAAGGTGCAATTTTCCTCATCATCTGTCTTGGATGAGGATACATCCCTGGTATTCCTCCTGAATTATTCTTGTACCAAATCCTACCAAAGTCGCTCCTGATATGGTAGCTTCTCCCTCCCATTGATAGAGCCCTGATAACTATGCCAACTCTTGGGAAGGTCTGGAAGTGCTAGGCTCACCAAGTCAACATCCACTACAGTAATCCTGACACTTCCAAGCTCATCTCGACATTGGATAACTTGGTCAAGTATTTCAGAATAGTATCGCCTTTCTCCATTTTGATTTTCCTGAGCTTGTCGTTCAATGCCAATTTTTTTTGGTCACTATTGTTCTGAAACAAATCTATCAAGGCCTTCCACATTTCATATGGAGTCGCCTTTCCATTTGGGATCCTTAGAGATTATCCTATGGTTGTTGATGAAAAGGTGAGGGGCCCTCAATTATACTTGATACATAGAGGTTCATTATTTTCCTTGGATATGACCCTTTTTACCTCTTGAGCCCTTGCTTCTTCATGAGTCAGCCAAGAGGCCAATGCTAACAGTTGTACACCTCCCATTGTAGAACTGGGATCCCAAAATTTCATGCCAATCAATATAAGGTTGTGCATGTAAAATTATTCCATACTTGCATTGTCCTTGTTGAAAATGCAATAAGAAAATATCAGTTTGACCTTGCCTTCGTCAAACTAGAGAAAATTTGAATTTCCAAATTAACAGAATCTTGGAGTGCAGAAATATCTAAATAGATTCAATTGATCTTGTAATGTACTAAAAAAAATGCTGAATCAATTCTAGAAATTGTGAAAACCAATTTTGATCGCACAACCATATAAACAAGTAAGAGAAAGAATCAATCAATCACACAACACAAGATGTATCTGGGAAAACCTCAGCTAAAAACCCCGCTATATATATATATATATATATATATATATATATATATATATATATATATATATATATATATATATATATATATATATATATATATATATATATATATATATATATATATATATATATATATATATATATATATATATATATATATATATATATATATATATATATATATATATATATCGCATAAATTCAAGAACATCAAATAATACAATGCTATTTTCCTTCCTGAGAAACCTCTGCACTCCACTGACTGCATCACTCTAATCTTGCTCTGATCTAAGCAAGTTTGGTCTAATATTTAACCTTTGCACTCTACTGACTGCTTATGCATTCCTAGGCTAATTGAGCCCCTACCGATTAGGAAATTCCCTATTAATGATTGCGTAATACATCCGAGGCTTCCTGATGACCTGTACAATTTTCCTTAGATCTGACATGCAAAAACTATTTATAGTGAATTATCAGTTAAATAATTGATCACTGCATGTGAATCAAATCAAATTTAATTCATTGGACCTATAGCTAGCTCATCATTCAATAAGAACTAGTTAAAGTGATTTCAACTCAAATACTTGAGTTAACTAATTACAACTCACAAATAACTCAACTAGGGCTCCTAAAAAGTAGGAGACACCCTACATGCCTCTAGTTTGACCTCCAACTCGAATTGACTAAGCTAAATAAGTATTACTAACTCAGTTAACTTGTACACGCTGTCATAAGATGTGGAATTGCAATCTAATTCTAATTTAATTAAGGTAAAATTAAATCAGAAGCCCCCTTGGGGTGCCATTTCTATTTTCCATTTCAACACTCCCTCTTAACAATAAAGGGATTATCTGCTACCCTTATCCTATCTATGTGGAAATATAATTTTCTTCTTGACAGTGCCTTCATCAAAATGTCCACATCATGATCCTCATGGGAATGTACTCTGTTGACATAATCTGCCTTTGCACACAATCTCTGAGATGGTGATACTGAATATCTATATTCTTGAAACTTTCATGAAAAACTGGATTAATCGAGAGTTTGATGCAACTCGGGTTATTACAATAAATCACCGTCGGATCCATATGTCGACCAAATAAACCAACAAGTATCTTCCTCATCTAGATGGCCTCACATGTTGCCTGACTGGCTGCCATGTAGTCTGCCTTTGTTGAACTGAGTGCAACTAATCTCTATTTCCTGTTATACTAGGAAATTGCTGATGATCCTATGCTGAAGATGCCTCCTGATGTGATCTTCCTGTCAGATGGAATCCCTACCTAATCAGCATCGGTGAAGCCTTCAAGATTCACTCCCTATGTCCATATGTACCATAGCTCATACTTTGTAGTGCCTCTGAGGTATCTCAACACATTATTGTTTGCCTTCCAAAAGAACTTGGTAGACTTAACCATAGATTGACTAAGCTAGTTAACCACATAGCATATGTATGTTCATGTATTCACCAAATACATGAGTGAACCCACAAGTTTCTTATAGACTGTAGCATCTACTACTTCACCTGATGTAACATCCTCCTTCCTCTAGTTTCCTGTTAGAGGAGTCTCCATGGGTTTGTTTCCCTCCATGTGGAACTTCATGAGGATCTCGTTGGCATAGTTTCCATGAGATACAAATAGCTCCCCATCTCTTTGCCATATTTCCAATCCTAGGAAATAGTGCAATGGTCCCATGTCCTTCATCTAAAATTCTCTCGCAAGATCCTCTTTGCAAGACTTGATTTGTTTCTCATCACTTGTCAGTATCAGATCATCGACACAAAGTACAATAATCAAAATCATACCTTCTACCACAATATGATAAAGGTTCGCATCTACTTCAATCTTGGTGAAGCCCAACCCAATAAAATAACTATCGATCTTGGTGTGCCAAGCATGAGGTGCTTGCTTCAACCCATATTGTGCTCTCTTGAGTTTGCACACAAGAGACTCCCTATCTAAGGTCTCAAAACCTTTTGGATGCTCAATGTACACCTCTTCCTCAATCACCCCATTGATTAAGGTTGTATATACATCCATCTGATGTATCTTCCATCCCATATACGCTGAGAGTGCAAGGATGCAACTGATTGATGAGTACCTTGCGACAGGTGTAAAAGTATCATCATAATAAATCTCGTCCACCTAAGAGAACCCTCTAGCCACAAATCTGGCCTTGTGCTTGTCCACACTCACATATGCTGCCTACTTCACCTTGTAGATCCACCTAGATCCTACAACTGACTTCCCCTTTGGTCTTGGGATAACTTCCGATGCATTATTTCTGATAATGGGGTCGTACTAATCAACCATGGAATCAACCCAAATTGGTTGTTGCACTTCTTCCTTGAAATATGATGGTTCTATATCTACACCTTCGCTCATAAGATCCATGTATCCAGTGTACTTCTCTAGGGACCTTCTATGCCTGCATTGTGATGTCGGTGCTCCCACATTCTCTCTAGCATCAAGCAACAACCTATAAACCTCTCCGGTGTGCTTCCTTTCATCTCAGGATGTATCTACATGAGTGGGTGCTTCCACTCTTTTCACATCTTCTTGTGGCTTCTCCACATCTTGAGGTTCTTCTTTTGGAGCCAAGAGCTCCTCAACTGCATGCAAAGGAAGCTCCCTCTCAAGGGAAATTGACATGGCCTTCTCTTCATCGAATTGCACATGTTTTCTAACCATAGTCATGTTGTGTGCTGACAAGTACACTTGATAGTTGTGAGGTGTATCAATGCACCCCAAAAATATCCCCAACTCAACTGTTGGCTCTAGCTTCTTCCTGGCATATTTGGTCACATGGAAATAAACTGATGAACCAAAATTTTTAAAATGCGACACATCTGATCTCTTACCCGAAAAAATCTTCCTCTAGTGTACTCATCCCAAGTACCCAATGAGGACTTATGTTTTGCACAAATATTGTTGCATTGCATGTTTCCACCCACAAATGAAACGATATGCCCTGCTCATGCAACATAGCTCGTGATTCTCCCACAATAGTTTTGTTCTTCCTTTCTACAACCCCATTTTTTGTAGGTTATGAGGTGCTATCAATTCCCTTCGAATTCCTTATGAAGCACAAAATTTCTTGAATTAGATAGAGACATATTCTCTGCTATTTTCAATCCTCAAAGCCTTCACCTTATTCCATTTATCTTTCTCGAAAATTTCTTTGAACTCACAAAAGTTGGAGAACGTCTGATCTTTCTTCTGCATAAAGAAAATCCAACACTTTTGTGAAAAATCATCTACAAAAATCACATAATATCTATGTTTCACTGTGGAAGTTGTCGATAACAATCCACACAAGTTTGCGTGAACTCTCTCAATGATTGACTTTGCTTGAATTTCCTTATCGTGAAAGGTGGCTTTGGAATACTTCCCCAATGTACACCCCTTTCATGTATCTCACTGCACAAGTGCATCCTTTGGCAGTCTTGTAGAAATATGTTGCATGATCTTCAAAAAGACATGGTGTATATGGCCCAATATCCTATGCCATAACTCATCGATGTCTCGGATCTCCACCTTCTCTGCTTTCATGCTCAAGGCAACATAGTCTTCTCCATCCAATTTGTAGAGGTTCTTTACTCAAACCCAAATATTTTTCACCTGTCTTGTGGCTTTGTGACAAAGGAACGCCTTCACTGAATATCACATCATAGCCAATGTATGTTCCTGGTTTATTCTTTAAACTAGGAACATACATGACATTTTGTAATGTGAGAGGATTACCTGACTCTCTCTGAAAGGTAAGTGTACCTATATCGGTAGCGCTATACCTCCCATCATCTCCCATCTCGATGTGCATATGGAGATCCTTCTCCTCCAAGCTACTAAATAATTCTTTGTTGTCGGTCATATGGAATGAAGCTCCACTATCTAAGTACCACACAGAACCCATCACCGATGACACCATGCATGCGATGAGGGTGAAATCCAAATTGAACTATGAAGCAAGTGCTTCACTTGCTGCTTTTCTTGAGGACTTATTTTTGGTCTTCTTGTGAAAACACTTTGTAGCATAGTGTCTAAAATCGTGATAGTTAAAACATTTTACCTTTGACAATTCTCGCTTATTTCCCTCCTGACCGGAATCCAATTTTTAATGGGACACCTTCCCTTTCCCTTTATTCACCTTTCTAGCCTAGGCACAATTCTCCTCCTCATCAATATTTGATGAGGATCCATCTCTGGTGTTCCGCAAAATCTCTTCTTGTGCCAAGTCAGACCATAATCGCTCCCACTTTGGTAGCTTCTCCCTCCCATTCACCAAGTATTTTTAGCTATTCCAGCTCTTGGGAATGCCTAGAAGTGTTAGGCTGACCAAACTGGGAAAATGTCACCCCAAAATTTCCAAGCTCATCTCAACATTGAGTGAACTTCTTAAGGTATTTTGGAATTGTGTTGCCCTTCTCCATCTTGATCTTTCTGAGCTTATCCTTCAACGCCAACTTCATGTGGTCATTTTTATTCTAAAAAAGATCTATTAAGGCCTTCCACATAGCATATGGAGTTGCCTTTCCATGGAGGTTTAAGAAAATATGATCTTGAACTCATTCTAACAGAATCATTCTCGCCTTTGCTACATTCTTCTTCCATGCATCAAGAAGTTGAGAACCTGTTGCTGCAGGCTGGGGAATATCATTTTCTATGAATGCCTCAATCCATTGTCCTCTATCACTACCTCCATCCTGTCCTTCCATGCTATGTAATTCAAATTAACCTCAAGGGAATATTCGAGTCTCAAGCTAGTGAAAGACATCTTGATCTGTTGTTGGTCCTAAAGTATAAATATACAATTTTGATGTATTTGTTCAAAAAAAAATCTGGTTCTTCTCTTCTATTATGATTCCTACTCTAATACTGTGTAGAAATATCTAAATATATTCAATTGATATTGTAATGTACTAAAAACAAATATTGAATCAATTATTGCAGAAACCAGTTTCGATCGCATAATCACATAAACAAGTAAGAGAAAGAATCAATCATTAGCGCAACCCAATATATATCTGGGGAAAGCCTCAGCTAAGAACCTCACTATTTATATATTGCATAAATTAAAGAAAATGAAACAATAAAATGTTTTTTCCCTTCCTGAGATACCTCTGCACTTTGTTGACTGTCTCACCCTGATCATGCTTTGATCTAAGTAAGTTTTGTCTAATATTTAACCACTTGCTTACCTCTTCTTGAATAGCCTTTCTTACACATTCTTGGGCTAATTGATCCCCTATTAATTAGGAAATTCCCAATTAATTATTGCGCAATAAATCCAAGTCTTCCTAATGACCTTATGCATGACCTATACACCAATCTAATTATACAACTGATATTTATCTTCCATTTAACCCCAATCTCAACTGGGCCTTCCTTAGATATGACATGAAATAACTATTTATACCGAATTATCACTTAAATGATTGATCATTACATGTGAATCAAATCAAATTTAATTCACTAGACCTATCACTAACTCATCTCTCAGTTAGAACTAGTTAATCTGATTTTAACTCAAATACTTGAGTTAACTAATTACAACTCACAAATAACTCAACCAAGGCTCCTAACAAGTAGGAGACACCCTACATGCCTCTAGTTTGAACTCCAACTCGAATTGAATGAGCTAAATAAGTATTACTAACTCAGTTAACTCGTACAAGTTGTCATAAAATGTGGAATTACAATTTACTTCTAATTTAATTAAGGGAAAATTAAATTAGAAGCCCCCTTGGGGTGCCATTTCTTGTTTCCATTTCAACATGGAGGTAGTTAAATAAGACAACATGGCACTTGTCACTCAGTTAATTCGAGTTGGGGAAGCTTGAGTTCAGTTTAGTATGATTGATTTCTAATTTGTAGTAATATAATCTAGTTAATTTGAGTTATGGTCAATTAAACTAGTTCCATCTATTGGATGAACTAGTGGAGGGTAAAGTTGTACAGTGGGACTTCATTCACACTCAGTGATCAACCAATTAACTAATAAATCAACCCAAAGTAATTGATGCATGCATATAATTCGAGTTTCCCAGTTGAGATGGAGATTCCAAGGCAATGTACTATCAATTGTAGAGTATTCCCACGTGTAGAGGTGATGCATGCGGTCAGAGAATGAGCCTAAAGGAATTGTGCAATCCAATTGAGGAAATTTCCTAAAAATTAGCAGCTAATTCCTCAAGGAACAACACAAGGAAATATGATCTTAGAGGTCTTCAAAATTGGCTAAGTTTTGGCCAGATTTAGTCAGTCAGGTAGAGGGATAGACTATACACTTGCGGGTTATGCCCAGGCTTGGGAATCATATGTATTCCATCTATATTCTTTGATTAATGCAATACATATAGGAATGGTTTAGTTTCCTCCCCCTAAAGAAATATTTGTGCATGTGTGATGTTTCTTCTTGCATGTTGATGTTATGTGTTCTCGATTGTGAATTACTTTCCGCATAGCAGTGTTGAAAATGTAGCAAGAAAATATCAGTTTGACCTTGCCTTGGTCAAACTAGAGAAAATTTGAATTTCCACATCAGAGAATATTGGAGGTTGTTAACTAAGGTGACATGACACTTGTCACTCAGTTAACTCAATTATTTCGATTTGGTGAAGCTTGAGTTCAGTTTAGTATGATTGATTACTAATTTTTAGCAATCTAATTTAATTAATTTGAGTTATGGTCAGTTAAAATAGTTTCAAATATTGGATGAACTAGTGGAGGGTCAAGTTGTGCAGTGGGACTTTAGTCACACTTAGTGATCAACCAGTTAACTAATAAATAAACCCAAAATAATTGATGCATGTAGAGAATTTGAGTTACCTAGTTCACATGGAGATTCTAAGGCAGTGCACTATTAGTTGTAGACTATTCCCATGTGTAAATGTGGTGCATGCAGTCATAGAATGAGCCTAAAGGAATTACACAATCCAATTGAGGAATTTTCCTAAAAAATAGGGGCTAATTCCTCAAGGAACAACGCAAGGAAATAGGATCTTGGAGGGCTTGAAAATTGGCTAAGTGTTTTCTAGAGTTATTTAGTCAGGTAGAGGGATAGACTATACAGTTTTAGGTTTTGCTCAAGCTTGAGAAACATATGTATTTCACCTTTACTCTTTGATTAATGTAATACATATAGGAAGGGGTTTGAGTAGTTTATTTCCCCTAGATAAATCTCTATGCATGTGTGATGTTTATTCCTTCATGTTGATGTTATGTGCTCTCGATCGTGAATTAATTTCCCCATAGAAGTAGAGTAGATTTGAGTATTCTGTTTTAGTAAATTTCATGAGAAGTTTCGAATCTACACAATAATTTCTATCTGGTATCGAAGCAAGAATCACAATAGAGCAAAAATTTCAAAGTTGTGCAACAGGAGGATAAAATTTGCAGGATCAACTTCTTCAGAGCTAGAAGGATGGATTTCAATGGACTAAGACTTGAGTATGCCCTTGACGGAAGCTGTAATTATATTACTTGGAAGGACCGCACGAAGGCATTGCTAGGAGACAATGGATTGAAGGAATTCATTGATAATGATATCCCGAAACTAGGATGAGTTGATTCCAAGAATATAACAGAGTGGAATAATAATGGAGGGAGCACGAGACCATATTGTCTCAAATATCCATGGGAAAGAGACTCTGTATGAAATGTAGCAAGCATTGACAAATATGTTCCTGAATAGTAGCGACCACTTGAAACTAGTGCTCAAGGATAAACTTCGAAGTATCAAGATACAAAATAATGACTCAATTCAACAATATCTTAGCAGATTCACACAATGTCATGATGAACGTGCAAGAGTTGGTGTTATAGTACCAGATAATGATATGGTAAGCCTAGCCCTTCTATGCCTTCCTAAGAGCTGGAATAACTACCAAGATTCAGTGAATGGGAGGGAGAAACTACCAAATTAGGAACGCTTATCATCCAATTTGGTACAAGATGAAATAAGGAAAATTACTAGAGATGGGACTTCATCCAAGGGTGAGGATGAAGAAAATTGTGCATTGGATGGAAAGGCAAAGAAGGGGAAAGAGAATAAATTATAATCTAAACCAGAATCTAGTCAAGGGGGAAGAAGAAAGACTTTTCAAAAATCAAATGCTTCCATTGACATGAATTTGGGCACTATGCCATGAAGTGTCCACAAAAGAAGACAAACAAGAATACCTCAAAAGGAGCAGTAGGTGAAGCCTTGGCTTCATAGTTCGAGCTTGAATTTACCCTCATTTCATGCATGGAAAACACAATTATGGGAAGCGTGTGGTACTTGGACAATGGTGCGTTGTCACATGTGACAAGGAATAGATATTTTATCAGTGATCTAGAGGATAAATAATTGCAGATGCATATTGAGATGGGGGACGACGAGAGGTACAATGTGACCAGGATTAACAGAGTCACCTTTCAGAGGGAGTCGAGCTCGCCCCTTGGGCTCAAGGATGTCATGTTCATTTCGAGCCTAAAGAAAAATATTGTCTCTGTTGCAGTTTTGGAAGACCATGTGTACGGTGTGATCTTAAACAAAGGAAAGGCATTCCTAAGACACATAACTATATGACAAGTGAAACAAATCGAGGTTCAAGTGAAGAACCTGTACAAGCTATATGTGGAGGATTGTGTTGCATTGAGCACAAAGGAAGAGAAGGTGCAAAGCCTTAATTTCAGTGAACTTTGGCATAAAATACTTGGCCATTTGCATCATGAAGCTTTTAAGATCATGCAGTATATAACCACATGTCTAACCAAAGGATCACTTGAGCAACAAGAGACATGCAAAGGGTGTATTTTGGGGAAGTACACAAATCCACTTTCTATGATCGGGACAACATGATGCATGCAATACTAGAAAGGATCCACTCTGATGTCTGTGGACCTTTCTCGATAGCCTCCACTTCCACGCATAGATTTTTTGTCATCTTTATCGATGACTACTCACAGAAGTGTTGGATCTTCTTCACGCAGAAGGAGGTTACGTTCTCCAAGTTCATTGAGTTCAAGGCACTGTTGGAGAAAGAAATAGGAAATAAGGTGAAGGCTCTCAGGAGAAATAATGGAGGTGAGTATGTGTCAAATGAGTTTAAAAATTTCTATGAAAAAGAAGGAATTCAATGAGAGTTTATAACACCCAAAAACCCACAACAAAACAGGGTGGCTGAGAGAAAGAACCATAGCATTGTGGGATCATTTAGTGTGATTTTTCATGAACAAGGCCTAACTCTGCACTTGTGGTCCGATGCATGCAACACAACAATATATTTGTAGAACCAGAGTCCTCATTGGATTCTAGGAATGATTACACCGGAGGAGGATTTCTCGAGGAGAAAGTTGGATGTGTCACCCATTAGGATCTTTGGAGCCTCTATCTACTGCCGTGTCTCCAAAGATGCCAAGAATAAGCTACAGTCAACAACAGATTTTGGGGTATTTGTGGGTTACACAGAAACTTTCCAAAACTACCGTGTGTACTTGCCATACCTCAAGATTACAATTGTGCAAAGGGATGTAAATTTTGATGAGGATAAAGCGATGTGGTGCTCTCTTGAGAGGGAGCTTCAGATCCCACCAGATGAGGAGTTTTTAGCTCCAAAGGATGAACCTCAAGAGGATGTGGATAAACCAAAAGTTGAGGAGCAGAGAATGGATAAAATCACTCAAGATGAACCATCAAGAGAAGGCAGGAAAAGGACCATAGAATTTGAGAGACTTATGCAGGATGCAAGGGAGAATTTGGGTGCTCCCTCAAATCAACACAGGTAGAGAAGGTCACCAGATTAGTACACTGAATACATGGCTCTAATGATTGAGATTATAGAGACTGAGCCATCCTCTTTCAAGGAAACAATAGAGAAATCTATATGGGTTGATGCAATGGTGAAGGAATGTGAATCCATTGTAAACAACAATGTTTGGGAAGTGGTACCACGACTAGTAGACAAATCAGTTGTGGGTTCGAGATGGATCTTCAAGATAAAACATGCAGTAGATGGAAGAATAGAAAAGTACAAGGCCAAATTTTTCACCAAGGGATACTCTGAGGTCGTAGGGATTGAGTATGAGGAGGCCTTTTCACCTGTAGCAAGGAACTCATCCATTAGATCAATTCTTGCTCTAACTACATAGAAGGGGTGGAAGATCCACCAGATGGATGTGAAAACAACATTCCCCAACGAATTTATTAAGGAGGAGGTGTACATTGAGCAACCATAAGGCTTCGAGACTTTTTATCGAGAGTCTCATGTGTGCAAAATCAAGTGAGCGTTGTATGTATCAAGCAAGCACCTCGTGCTTGATACACGAGGATCAATAGCTATCTCACCGATTTGGACTTCACCAAAACTGTAGAGGATGCAAACCTATATCATATTTTGGTAGAAGGTAAATTATTTATTATTGTATTATATGTTGATGAATTGATTTTAAATGGTGATTAAAAATTGATCTGATCTTGCAAGGAGGACCTTTCAAGAGATTTCAAAATCAAGGACATGGGTCTCATGCACTACTTCCTCAGATTGGAAGTATGGAATGGAGAAGGGGAATTGTTTGTATCTCAAGGAAAGTATGCCAATGAGATAATTCAAAATTTATGCATACAAAATTTCAAACCCATGGAGACACCTCTTGCAGCCATTTGGAGGAAGGAGGATGCCACTTCATGTGAGGAAGTGGATGCTTCTGTGGTTATCATTTATTGAAGAAATCTCTGGATTATCCACAGTGTTAAAAAACATTGGTCGACGTGTTGAATCCCAACAGGGATCCATCTTCAGGACAAGATTTTTGAATGAAGAATGAAAGAAGGACATAAGGTGAGAGTTGGTATAGTGATAAAGAGAGAAAAAGACCGAAAAGAAAAATTAATTAATAATCTATTAATTTATTTAATAAATTTTTTTTTTCTAAATAAGACTAAATCTATTAACTTATAAAAATATTGGTACAAAACTACCACAGCTGCTGCTGTGTAAGCCAGCTAGCTGGGACTGATTGTCAGCCCTGTTCTTGATTGTTCTGGGTCGCCCAGAGCGGGAAACCGACCCATTAAGCATAATGTACTAGGCCGCCCTTGGAAGGGAAACCGACCAGAGGTTTATACATAAAATGTAAACAACAACATAAAAGCTAGAAGCACCATTCTGCCCATCAGTAGAGCAATTAAAACAGCAAAACTCAAAAAAACCAGAAGTAAATGAGCCAGGAGATTTAACCCTCATGCTCAGAAGACATTGGTTCCTCTTCAATTATGCATGCATATTCATTCTCCTCGCTACTGTCCTCCTTTCCTGCATGGCTGTCAGTCTTCAAATCTTTGTTGTCATCTTCAGGACGCAGCTCCGTGAGTTGAGGGGGAGAGGGGCGAAGGTCAATAGGAGGGGAGGGGGAGGCACGGTGCGGGATTTCTTCACGGAGAGAGACGGAGATGAAGGCGGTGATGATGGAGTCGAAGGAAGTGCAGTGGAAGCGGAGCTCAGCATTCTGGGTGGATTGTCTGATAGTAGAACCCCGAAACCTGCTGGCTCGAGGATTGGGCTGACTGGGAGGGACAGAGAAGTCTGAAGGGGGAGGCTGACTGGAATGAGCGAGAGGGACAGGAGGGGGGTCATGACCGGGAGGCCCAGAAGGAGTGGCGGGAGAGGGCTGACAGGGGAAATCACCAGAAACGCGTGCACGGCCACGACTCTTGCCAGCAAGACCAGAATTCGCAGCACGTCGTCCTCTGCCCCTGCCTCTGCCTCCACCGCCGCGTGAGGCAGGCGGGGGCGTGATATCATCATCCTCAGAGGAGAAGCTAAGTTCAGAGAGAGGCGAAGGAGGATTGACAGATGCAAGGCCTCGACTAACGCCTCGTCTACAGCGCATGCGCTGCCTGAGGCGTGGCATGGCCAACAAAAGGTGGCGCAAGCGAGGACTTCCAAAGAGAAGGTTAGGAACTTGAGAAATGGAGAGGAGATCACCAGGGTGACGTCACCCGGGCAGATGAGCAGTATAACCAGAAATACAATTTCCAGAGGAGGAACTATCCCGAGAATGCAAATTAAGGCCAGAGGGAGACAATGTACCTGCAATGAGCACAGCTGTAGCTCCAGATGAGGCCGAAGCGCTGCAGAAGGGGCTGTTGGAGAAATGGACGCCCGGAATTGTCTCCAGACAAGCTTGAATGCTACAGCGGCGTCCTGTCTGCGTTTTGCAACTGGAATTGGCACATCCAGGCGAACAAACAGCATTCAAGGGGTTCAGAGGTCCGCAATGGCTCTCATCGTTCTGCTCTCCCTCCATATTGTAAACGTTCAACAACACCAGCGCCATATACCCGAGAGCAAAGGAGTAATAACTGCAGCTGTGTTCAGTTCGAGGCGTATTAATAACGCCTGCAGAAGAAGTGCTATGGGCCATGTGGGCTCGGCATGTATGCAGCGTTGGGAGCTGCGCAGGAGCCCATGGCTCATTAATTCGCCACCGCAGCCGCATCCGACGAATTTATTTAATAAATTTATTAATTTATTTAGTAAATAAATAATTTATAGATTTTAATAAATTATGATAATATATATATATATATATATATATATATATATATATATATATATATATTTATTTATTTATTTATTTATTTATTTATTTAATAATATTATTAATATAATTTTAACCACATTAGTTGGTTCGAAACGTCAATCCTAATGATGTGATTAATCCGAAAAGACATTTATATATATATATATATATTTTAATCTAATAAATAAACAGATTTTAATAAAATGTTTTATAATAAATTTAATTTTTTTTAGTAATAATTATATTAATTAGTTTTAGTAATAAAACCTAAATGTTACTAAACATTTTTTTTTTAAATTTTAATTAATTAGTTATAATGATAAAACCTAAATGTTACTGATTTTTTTTTTAATTTTCTATTATAAATTGTAAATTTTTAAAAATAATTTATTATAAATTATAATTTTTTTTAATAATTTATAAATTATTAATTAATTAGTTATAAATGATAAAACCTAAATGTTTCTAAACAAATTTTAAAATTTTAAAATGTTACTAAGCTTTCCTTCTTCAGCTTCCAAGCAGAATTCTACGAGCAAGTATCGGGTGTCGCAATAGGATCACCACTCTCACCTATTGTCGCCAACTTATTTATGGAGCACTTCAAGAAGAAAGCCCTTGCCTCTTTCCCCTTAAGTCCAGCTTGGTGGAAAAGATTTGTAGACGACACCAACATAAAATGGACCCATGGTAGGGAGAATCTGGTAGGGAGAATCTCAAGAAACTATTTAATCACCTCAACTCAATTTCTTCTGAGATTAAGTTTACTATGGAGATTGAAGAAAACAGGAGCATTCCTTTCTTGGATGTCCTTGTAACTAGAAAGGAGGATCAAACATTGGGGCATTGGGTGTTTAGGAAGAAAACCCATACTGACAACTATTTTCATGTTGAGTCTTACCATCATCCTGCTCAAAAATTTGGTGTTCTTAACACTCTTGCTGTAAGAGCCCCGAGGATATCTGATGAGGAATACCTGAAGGATGAAATCACTCACTTGACAACTGTTTTCACGGGTATAGGTTATAAAGAGATAGATATCAAAAGAGCCATAACAAGAGCTGAGGTTTTGGTCATATCCAAGAAACGCCAAGGACCTCAAGAAAGTTGTGGTAGGGTTTTTCTACCATACATTAAGGGTGTTACGGAAAAGATCACAGAGGTTCTGGGAAGGAATGACATTTTTGCACAATTTTCAGCAGCTGGAACTATAAGACAAAATATGTGGTCAGTTAAAGATAGTGTTAGTCCCGAGCAGCTTAAAGGTGTTTACAAGATTCACTGTTCATGTAGGAAAAGTTATATTGGTGAAACCGGGCACTCTCTTCAAAAGCGTCTTAAAGAGCATGGTGCTGATATTAAACATGAGCGATCTCGCACCTTGGCGCTTGCTGATCAGTCATCGAAAACTAAGCATCATTTGCGTCTTGAGGATGTTAAAATCATTACTAGGGAGGAACAATATCATAGAAGAAAAATTAGAGAAGCGCTCGAGATTATAAAACACCCACATAACATTAACAGAGATGGAGGATACGATATCAGTGAGAGTTGGGGACCTCTAATTCGACAGATGTGCTCCGAGGATTCACCCTCATCCAATGTATAGTATCACATGTTTGCTTCTTTTCCTTATAATAATCTTTTAAAGGTTGATCGATGCTAGCAACTATTTGATTAGTTACTTTTAATAATTATTCTTATTAATTAATTTTTATTTTTATTAATAAAAATTGATTAATTAATAATTATTATTAGTATCTATAGTTTTTTAAAAAATTAATAAATTATAATTCAAAATAAAAATTATAATTAATCTTTCAAATTTATTATAATATCAAATTAATTAAGATTGAAATATATATATATATATATAATAATAATAATTATAAATAATAAAACTTATTTTTATTAGCCTTTATTTCCTCTTTTGAATAAATATTTGTTAAAATTAAGTAAGCAAACTATTATTTATTATTATTTATTATTAATTTTGTAAATAATTTGAATAAATATTTGTTAAAATTAAGTAAGCAAACTATTATTTATTATTATTTTTATTAATTTTGTAAATAATTCTAATTATTATTATTACTACCATCAAAGATATTATATTGTATATTCTCACTAAATTAAAGATTAAGAATTAACCCTTATTTTATTTAGTTAGAAAATTTAAATTAGTAATAATTATAATTTCAATAAAATTTAAAATTTGTTTCGTAACATTTAGGTTTTATTATTATAACTAATTAATTAAAATTTTAAAAGAAATTGTTTAGTAACATTTAGGTTTTATCATTAAAACTAATTAATATAATTATTACTAAAAAAAATTAAATTTATTATAAAACATTTTATTAATAGTATAAATAAATTTATTATAATAAATCTATTTAATTATTAGATTAAAAAAAAAAATTATTATTATTATTATTATTTTTTTTTTTTTTTTAAATTTATATTTATTAGAATAAAATTTGAGAGTGTAAACTTCTGTGATTCATATCATATTAAAATAAATCTTTCCGGAAATCACATGAGAAATTTTAGAACCAAAATAAAATTATTAGTTATTTATTACAATAATATTATTAAATTAATAAATATATGATATCATATATATTTTTAAATTTCTTTTATCATAATTTATTAAAATTTATAAATTAATAATTTATTAAATAAATTAATAAATTTATTAAATAAATTAATAGATTATTAATTAATTTGTTTTTGTAGGGCTTTTTCTCTCTTTATCACTATATAAACCTTGACCTTCTTTCCTTCTTTCATTCTTCATTCAAAAATCTTGTGCTGAAGATGGATCCCTGTTGGGATTCGAAACGTCGACCAATGTTTTTTAACACTGTGGATAATCTGGAGATTTCTTCAATAAGTGGATGCTATTGTTTATGGACATTTCGTGGGTTCACTAATTTATCCTATGAACACACGACCAGATATGTGCTATGCAGTCATCCAGTTGAGCCAAGCTATGGTTTGACCTAATTTTGAAGGGAAGCTAATCATTTTCTACGGTACCTCAGAGGCACTACTCAGTTTGGACAATGGTACAGATGGAAAGAGGGAGTGAAGTTATGTGGCTTCTGATCTGAATATGGACAAATTAGTTTTGCTATGCTAGCTTCCTCATCAGCCAAATAAAATTATGCTTAAGGATCGTCTCAAATAGAAAGTTCATGAGAGGGTTCATGTGTCAACTTTATGTATCTTTTATGAGAAATTCATGAGGTAAATTATCTTTAAAATCACATATACAACAAGTAAATTATAGTGAATGTAATACACAACAAACACATAACACCGAGTTGATAAAGGAGTTCACCCCCAATTGGGCTACATCTCCTTGGACCTGCTTCAATGACTTGGTCCTCTTTGGATTAATGGCCAATTCTATGATTACATGCACCTACATTGTTCCAATGGATTCCCAACCTTCTCCAATGGATTCAAAAGACCCAAAAACCCCAAAGTAGCCTCTTCTGGCTCTGCAATTGGTCTTTAGGTGAACTACACATGGCCTCCTTTCCTGATGGCCTTAGGCATATTTAATCTTCAAAGTGGAAAAATCACTTACAGAAGTTCTCTTTTGCCTCTGTAACCTACACCATCATGCTTAGAGCATCCAAATCATTTAGGATTGACTCTTTCTGAGCCCAATTTGGTCGAAATATGCCAAATTTATGGCTTCTTCAGTTTCTCTTAGGAAAACTCCACCAAGACTAGAGTAACTCCAGTTAACCGTGACAGAGCTGGAGGTCCTGCCGAAATTGGTAGACTCCGCAAAACTAATTTCATGGATAAGTGTAATTAGTTGAGGGTTAAGCATAATTAATGTGCATTTAAGCACACTTAGCGCTAACCACACGCTTAATCTAATCCAAATTTAAGCGTGTTTTAATCATAGCTTAATGGTTTAATAAAGCATGTTTAATGATCTAACCCGCCATTATAACATGGGGCTCTTCCTGGTCATGGGTGCGTGGTCCCATGCGATGGGGTTGGCTCCCATTTCCTTCTGCCGTATACCATGGGAAACTTCAAATGTATGCGAACAATAAGACATGTTAACTCATATTGCGTAGTGTAGTTGGTATGCGTGTTGAGTGTTGCGGGCGAGGTCACAGGGTCGACCCCGACCTCTTCCGGTCCTCCAAATAAAATTTTTCTCCACCACACTATGTGAAATTTGACCTTTACAAAGCCAAATTTTCAGCCTTTGAGAGGCACGTGGCGACCTCTGGGCTAGCCACATGTCCTCATCCCATTAGTTCATTCAAAACCAATCAAATTGCTGTGTAGCCCAAAAATTTGGGCCAACCACAATTCGACAAGTGTCAACACACCACTAGCCGGAGGAAAACCAAAAATTTCACCCATTTGACCCTATTTGACCTTTTTTTTTTTAAATTCACCTATTTGACAAAAGCGAACAGAAGGTCTAAATTTCTCATACGGAGTCGGTTTTCGATGAAACTGAGTGCACCGAAATCAAGGCGACGAGACCTATCCGGTAGTTCAGGTTCCAAATGATTCTAAGCACTTTGAAGTTTTAGCAAATATTTTCCCCCAATTTAGTTTCTGATCGTTCCTTCCCACTGAAAGGATTTTGGTCCCACAAAATCTGGTTATCTGATGAGAGTTGAATACTTTTCTCTTTTCTAAGTTTTATAAAATTTATTCTTCTTGGAAAAATCTCCATGACAACCACTTTGGTTCACTGACATCCTTGCCTTGCAAATGGCTTGGCACTTCAACCAATGTCCTCCTTTCGCTCCTGACCTAATCAAACACTTTTTGGCTGCTTGCTGACTGATTAAGCACCTTTATGTACCAAAGTGATCCGTTGGTGCTTAGAAAGCTTGAATGATGGCCTTCCCACTGAGAATCATGTTCCTCCTTTGCACACACATGCATTCTATGCAAGCTTCTCCTTGGAAACCACTTTTCCAAGTTAAGCCCATTTGAGTGAACTACAACAATGAGTTCCAATATCAGTAATCACAAGAAAAGAAATTACCATTCTTTTTACCTCCACGGTTCCAAATTCCACCCCTGAAAGAATGCATTCGCCATCTCTTTCGCTTCTTGGCGTCTACAATGGCTACTGTTTTGCTGCAATATTTTGGCATCTTGTCCACTTTCCGCTTCTTGATTCCATCATCCTCCAGTATTGACATGATGCTCATGCCATGATTTGAGAATGAAGGCTAATCATGAGCCTCTCGCTCAAGATTGGGCCTTCCAAAATCCTGAGACATCTTGTCACAAGAAAAACCATTAACTTGAAAAACACATCATGCAAGAAACACAACTTGACGACATACCTTTTTTTTTCTCTTTCGAAGCAACAAATATCACATCCTATTAACATTTCCATGTACTCTTACATCTTGGTGTACAAACCCATAGAACACACACAAGTCGACAAAAAATGCCTCTTCAAACAACTGACTCTCAAGTCAAACAAAAGCATGTACAACAACTTCATGATTATTTTCCCAAAGAAACAATAATTTCACATCTCATGAAACAATTCGTCAACATCTCCCTTTCATATTTGGAGATAAAATCAACTCTTCCAAGTCGATAAGACATACATGTAACATGCAATCGACCAACACAAGTAGACACTCATGCATGTGCAAATAATCAACACTCTCAATTTTCAAACATACATGTTAACAAAGAAATCGACCAACACAAGTCAATCACTTATGCATGTTCAAGCACAATGAAACTATAAAAAATTCCACTTTTCACACACACAAACTCTCATGCATGTATACAATTCTCAAATCTCTCGCAAGTACAATCACAAGTACAAGAATCCCATTGTATGTACGAGTACTTAAAGAGCTGAAATGAAAAAATTTGCTGCAACAAAGTGAGTCAACATACTCCACTTTCAAACACCTTTCTGGCATAAACGTGCAACATGCATTCTAGAGAAAAAGAAATGCATTCACATGCAAATTGAAAATACAAATTGTCATCTTTGTTGCATCCAAGTGAGTCAACATATCTCTACTTTTCCAACATCTTGCTTCGTACAATATGCAACATACTTTCAAGAGAAAAGAAATGCATTCAATAAGGCAAGATTTGCATCAATCATCAAAGAAATGCAACGCCTTATTTGGTTAAGAAATCTGACCATCTCTTTTCAAACCACTTCAATGATGCTTCTTTCAACTGCAATTCATCAGGTGAATCATCCTGATCCACATCAATTATGGAATCATCTTTTCCATTCTTTTCAATCTCTCTCTCCACCTTCTTCAAATGGCGTGGATGACTTGTTGGATACAAAGTCCAACACTTGCCTACAATATGACCCTGCTTATTGCAATGAGTGAAAAATAATTGCATATTCTTTTCAACATAGTTTTAATTATCCAACGAACCTTTTAATTTTTGTCTCCTTTGTTTTAAAAGTTTCATGTGTATGGCTATCTTCTTCCAACACCTCGAAACAGTATGGTTATTCAAACCACAAAAGAAACATGTAAAATTTCTCCAAATATTATGTGAAGAATTTCCATGTTTATCATAATCAAAAGCAACTTGATTAAAGGCATATTTATACCTTGCACATTCACCTTTATCGCCTTCTTGAGGAGGCGAATTTGACGAAATAGTGGCTCTATTCGAAATACCAACAATGACTTCAATGAATTTCGAGATTTCATCATCCTCTTGTTTTCCATTCGCATTAGTTGCATGCTTATGAGTATCTTCTTAAGCTAGAGGTAATGAAAATGCAATGAAAGTACTTCTTGGAACACCTTCATGTGCCTCCTTGGCTTTGGAGAATTATCCATCATGTTGTCCATAACCAAGACCCAAATACCTAGGCCTTTCCTCAACAAAAATTGGCTCAACTATGCCTTGTTCATGTTTTCCCAATCCTTTACCTTCATAGCCCATCTTAATCAATAATTTGGACCCTATTCCTCTAGCATGTATTTGAAAAGAACCTACACATTAATTTTGAGAGGAAATAGAAGATAAAATTGAATTGCATACCTATTTTTCATGCACATACTTGGCTATGGTTTCATTTGCAATATGGAGCTGAGTCTCCATATCATGCATCTTTTCTAGGGTTTCATTTGCAATATGGAGTTGAGTCTCCATCTCATATATATTTTCAATAAACTCTTGCTTCTCTTCCTTCATGGCCATCAACTACTCTTGAAGTATAATTCTCTCCTTCTTATCTTCAAACATCTCTTGCACCATATCTCTCATGATGAAGAGCTTCTGCAACATCTATTCATCAAAGAGTCTTTCTAATAAATATGGATTAGAAACATCACTTGATGAAGCTTCCATCACACTTGTAATGCATAAGAATATTTTTTGTTGTGATTTGAGAGCCGAGTCCTCAATCTTGACCTTCTCTTGAAGGGAGGAGATACACATAAACTTGCACATAGTTAAATTATCCTTGCACAATACAAAACCAATAGCTAATTCTCTAGCTAACCTTGGAAAATTATCTCAGGGCTAAAATGAGCTAAACTGTGCTCTGATACCAACTTGATCTGAATATGGAAAAACTATTTTTGCTATGCTAGCTTCCTCATCAGTAAAATAAAAGTGTGCTTAAGGATCGTCTCAAATAGAAATTTCATGAGAGGGTTTATGTGTCAAATTTATGTGTCTTTTATGAGAAATTCATGAGGTAAATTAGCTTTAAAATTACAATGAATGTAATACACAACAAACACATAACACATAGCTGATAAAGGAGTTCACCCCCAACTGGGATACATCTCCTTGGACTTGCTTCAATGGATTTTCCCACCTTGGATTAATGATAAATTATTTATTACATGCACCTAAAGTGATTCAATGGATTCCCAACCTACTCCAATGGATTCAAAAGACCAAAAAACCCCAAAGTAGCTTCTTCTGGCTCTACAAATGGTCTTTAGGAAAACTAGACATGGCCTCCTCTCTTGGTGGACCTAGGCATATTTAATCTTAAAAGTGGAAAACTCACATACAAAATTGCTCCTTTACCTCTGTAACCTGCACCATCATGCTCAGAGCATCCAAATCATCTAGGATTGACTCTTTCTGAGCGCAATTTGGTCGAAATATGCCAAAGTTATGGCTTCTTCAGTTTCTCCTAGGAAAACTCCACTAAAACTGGAGTGACTCTAGTTAACCCCGACAAAACTAGAGGTCTCGCCGAAATTGGTAGACTCCGCCAAATTAACCGCATGGATAAGTGTGATTATTCAGGGTTAAGTGCACATAACGCTAACCACATGCTTAATCTAATCCAGATTTAAACGTGTTTTAATCATGACTTAATGGTTTAATAAAGCGTGTTTAATGCTCTAACCCGCCATTGGAAAATGGGCCTCCACTTGGTCACAGGCGCATGGTCCAATGCGATGGGGCTGGCACCCATTTCCTTCCACCGTATGCCATAGGAAACTTCAAATCTATGCGAACAACAATATATGTTAAGTCATATTGCGTAGTGTAGTTGGTATGTGTGTTGAATGTTGAGGGCGAGGTCACGAGGTCGACCCCGAACTTCGCCGGTCCTCCCCATAAATTTTTTTTCCACCACATTATGTGAAATTCAACCTTTACATAGCCAAATTTTTAGCCTTTGAGGGGCATGTGGTGGTCTCTGGGCTATCCACGTGTCCTCATCCCATTGGTTCATTCAAAACCAATAAAATTGTTGTGTAGCCCATATATTCAGGCCAACCACAATTAGATAAGTGTCGGCACACCATTGGCCAGAGGAAAACAAAAAATTTCACCCCTTTGATCCTGTTTGACCCCTTTTTTTTAAATTCGCCTGTTTGGAAAAGCAGAAAACATGCTCTAACTTTCTCATATGGAGTTAGTTTTAGATGAAACGAAGTGCGCTAGAATCAGGGTGACGAGACCTATCTGGTCATTCAGGTTCAAAATGATTCTGAGCACTTTGAATTTTTAGCAATTTTTGCCCCCAATTCAGTTTCTGATTAGCTTCACAGATGTAGATTGGGTGGGTAGTCCATCAAACCAAAATAGTATATCAGGAGGAATTTTAAGTGTTGGATCTACAACTATTTCTTGGTTTGGAAGGAAGCAAATATATGTGGCACTCAGCTTGGAAGAAGTAGAATACATGTTTGTGAGTCAAGCAACATGTGAGGTGATATGGATAAGTAATATTTTTAGTGGATTGTTTGGTGAGATGATGGATCAAATTATGGTCTATTTTGATAATCAGAGTTGCATCAAGCTCTTTGGAAATCCTATTTTTCATGATCGATCCAAGCATATAGATATCTGGTATCACCATCTACGAGATTTTGTGCAGAGTCTGATAATGTTGTTGCAGTACATTCCAAAAGAGGAACAAGATGCACACATTTTGACAAAGGCTTTGTCAAGAGGAAAATTCAAGTTCCATAGAGGTAGAATTATGGTGACAGATGATCCCTTTCTTTATGAGACGGAGTGTTGAAAATGTAGCAAGAAAATATCATTTTGACCTTTGGTCAAAGTAGAGAAATTCGAATTTCCACATCAGCTGAATCTTGGAAATAGTTAACTGAGGTGACATGGCACTTGTTACTCAGTTAACTCAGTTAATTTGAGTTGGGTAAGCTTGAATTCAGTTAAGTATGATTGATTTATAATTTATAGCTTTCTAATTTAGTTAATTTTAGTTATGGTTAGTTAAACTAGTTCAAACTATTGGATGAACTAGTGGAGGGTCAAGTTGTGTAGTGGGACTTCAGTCACAATCAGTGATAAACCAATTAACTAATCAATTAGCCAAAATAATTTATGCATGGAGAGAATTCTAGTTACCCAGTTGAGATGGTGATTCCAAGGTAGTGTACTATCATTTGTAGACTATTATCATGTGTATAGGTGGTGCATGCAGTCTGAGAATGAGCCTAAATGAATTACGCAATGCAATCGAAGAATTTTCCTAAAAAATAGGGATAATTACTCAAGGAACAATGCAAGGAAATAAGATCTTGAAGGGATTTAAAATTGGGTAAGTGTTGGTCAGAGTCAATCAATCAGGCAGAGGGATAAAATATACACTTGCAGGTGATGCTCAGTCTTGAGGAACATATGTATTTAATCTCTATTATTTGATTAATGCAATACAAATAGGAAGGAGTTTTGAGTAGTTTCTTTCCCCTAGATAACTCTCTGTGCACGTGTGATGTTTCTTCTTGCATGTTCATGTTATGTGTTCTCGATCGTGAATTACTTTTCTCAAAACAATAGAGTATATTTGAGTCTTGTGTTTTAGTAAATTTCACGAGCAGTTTCGAATCTACACAAAAATTTCTACAAGCAGTAGAGTAGATTTGAGTCTTGTGTTTTAGTAAATTTCATGAGAAGTTTCGAATATACACGATAATTTATACAAGCAGTAGAGTAGACTTGAGTCTTGTGTTTTAGTAAATTTCATGTGTATTTTCAAATCTACACAATAATTTATACATGGTATCAAAGCAAGATTCATAGTAGAGCAGAAATTTTGAAGTTGTGCAGCAGGAGGATCAAATTTGTGAGATCAATTATTTAGAGCTAGAAGGATGGCTTTCAATGGACTAAGACTCAAGTATTCACTTGAGGGAAGCTAAAATTATGTTTCTTGGAAGGACCACATGGAGGCAGTGCTAGAAGATAATGGACTGAAGGAACTCATTGATAATGATATTCTGAAACGAGGATCAACTCATGCCCAAAATCTAGCAGAATGGAAGAAGTGTAGCTAAGGAGAGGAGAGTTATATTGGAGGGAGTATGAGACCATATTGTCTCAAATATCCATGGGAAAGAGACTCTATATGAAATGTGGAAAGCATTGACATATCTGTTCCAAAATAGTAGCGACCACAGGAAACTAGTGCTCAAGGAGAAAATTCAAAGTATCAAGATGCAAAAGAATGACTCAATTCAACAATATTTGAGCAGGTTCACACAATGTTGTGATAAACTTTCAAGAGTTGGTATTACAATCCTAGATGATGATCTGGTCAACTTCCCAAGGGCTAGCATAGATACGAGGATTCAATGAATGGGAGGGAAAAACTACCAAATTGAGAACGCTTATGGTCTTATTTGGTACAGGAGGAAATAAGGCAGAGTACTAGAGATGAGACTTAATCCAAGGGCAAGGATGAAGAAAATTGTGCATTGGTTGGAAAGGAAAATAAGGGAAAATGGAAGAAATTCCAATCCAGACCAGAACCTAGTCAATGGGGCAAGAAGAAATATTTTTCAAAAATAAAATGATTCCATTGTCACGAATTCAAGCACTATGCCACGACATGTCCACAAAATAATATAAGCAAGAAGGCCTCTTGGGGGGGGGGGGTGGCAGTAGGTGAAGCCTTGGCTTCCTAGTTTGAGCTTGACTTTACCCCCATTGCATGCATGACCAACACAATGATGGGAAGAATTTGGTACTCGGACAGTGGTGCCTTGGTCCATATGATGGAGAATAGAGATTTTTTCAGCAACCTTGTGGAGAAATACTTGCAGATGCACATTGAGATGGGAGACAAAAAAAGGTACAACGTGACCAGGATCGACACAATCACCTTTTAGAGGGAGTCGAGCTCCCCCTTCAGGCTCAAGGATGTCATGTTCATTCTGAGCCTACAAAAAAATCTTGTCTCTGTTGTAGTTTTGGAAGACCATGGGTATGATGTGATCTTCAACAAAGGAAAGGAATTCCCGAGACACATAGCCATAGGAAAAGTGAAGCTTTGGAAAAGAAGACTCGAACATTTTCATCATGGAGCTTTGAATATCGTGCAACAAATAACCACAAGCCTACCCAAAGGAGCACTTAAGAAACAAGAGACATGCAAATGCTATACTTTGGGGAAGTACACAAAATCCACTTTCCATGACCGAGACAAGGCACTTGCAGTCCTAGAAAGGATCCACTCTCATGTCTATGGACCTTTCTTGACAACCTCCACAGCTAGGCATAGATATTTTTTCATATTTATCGATGACTACTCACGAAAGTGTTGGATCTTCTTCATGCAGAAGAAGAAGGATACTTTCTCTAAGTTCATTGATTTTAAGGCACTGATTGAGAAAGAAATAGGCAAGAAGGTGAAGGTTCTCAGGAGTGATAATGGAGGTGAGTACGTGTTGAATGAGTTTAAAAAATTCTGTGCAAGAGAAGGCATTCAATGAGAGTTTACAACACCCCACAACCCACAACAGAATGTGGTGGCTAAGAGAAATAACCATAGAATTATGGGAGCAGTGAGGGCGATGTTGCATGATCAATGCCTACCTCTTAACTTTTGGGTCGAAGCATGCAAGACAACAGTGTATTTATAGATCCGAAGTCATCATTGAATTCTAGGCATGATTACATGAGAGGAGGAGGGATAAAGTCAGATGTGTCATAATTTAGGATATTTGGAGCCTCTTTCTATTGGCATGTCCCCAAATATGTCAAGAATAATCTAGAGGTGACAAAAAAGTTGGGGGTATTTGTGGTTTACGCATAACTTCCCACAACTTTCACATGTACTTGTCATCCCTCAAGCTGACAGTTGTGCAAAGGGATGTAAAATTTGATGAGGAGAAAGAGATGTGGTTTTCTCTTGAGGGGGAGATTAAGATCCCATGAGGTGATACTATCATCTTTAAGGGATTGACTATTAGGATATATTTTCTCTTGTGGCAAGGTACTCATCCATTAGATAAATTCTTTCTCTGGCTGCACAGAAGGGGTGGAAGATACACCAAATGGATGTGAAAACAACATTCCTCAATGGATTTATTGAGGAGGAGGTGTATATCGAGAAACCAAAATGCTTTTAGACTTTTTGTTGAGATTCTCATGTGTGTAGACTCAAGCAAGTGTTGTATGGTCTCAAGAAAGCACCCCGTGCTTGGTACACTAGGATCAATAGCTATCTCATCGGTTTGGGCTTCACCAAAAGTGAAGCGGATGAAAACCTATATCATATTTTGGTAGAAGGTAAATTGCTGATTATTTTCTTATATGTTGATGACTTGATTTTAACTAGTGATTAAAAATTGATCATATCTTACAAGGAGGACCTTGCAAGAGAGTTTTAAATGAAGGACATGGGTCTCATTCACTACTTCCCCAAATTGGAAGTATGGCAAGGAGAAGTGGAATTTCTTGTCTCTGAGGGAAAGTATTCCAATGAGACACTTTAGAAGTTCTGCAGGCAGAGTTACAAACCCATGGAAACACCTCTAACAACCAAATGGAGGAAGGAGTATGCCACTTTAGGTAAGGAAGTGGATGCTATTATTTTCGACAGTTGGTGGGTTCACTCATGTATCTTGTGAAGACACGACCAAATATGTGTTATGCTGACAACTAGTTGAGCCAAGCTATGATTTGATCGACCAAATTATTTTGGAAGGAAACTAAGCATGTCCTATGGTACCTCAGAGGCACTACTCTGTTTGGACTATGGTACATACAGACAAAGGGAGTGAAGTTATGTGGCTTCACAAATGCAGATTGGGTAGGGAGTCAACCAGATCGAAAGAGTACATCAAGATGAATCTTTAATGTTGGTTCTGGAATTTTTTTTGGTACAATAGGAAGAAAATAGTTGAGGCGCTTAGCTCAGCAGGAGCTGAATACATGGTTTTCATTCAAGTAACATGTGAGGCGATCTGGATGAGAAATATTTTTTGTTGGAATTTTTGGTCGGATGATGGATCCAACTGTGATCCATTGTGATAATCAGAGTTTCATCAAGCTCTCTGAAAATCATGTTTTTCAAAATCAATCCAAGCATATAGATATATGGTATCACCATCTACGATATTGTGTCCAGAGGCAGATAATTTTTTTGTCATACATTCCAACAGAGGAAAAATATGCAAACATTTTGACAAAGGCTTTGTCAAGAGGAAAATTTGAGTTACATAGAGGCAGGATTGGGGTGATAGATTATCCCTTTCTTGCTCAGAGGGAGTGTTGAAAATGCAGCAAGAAAATCTCAGTTTGACCTTGCCTTGGTCAAACTAGATAAAATTTGAATTTCCACATCAACAAAATCTTGGACGTAGTTAAATGAGGTGACATGGAACTTTCCACTCAGTTAATTTGAGTTAGGGAATCTTGAGTTCAGTTTAGTATGATTGATTGCTAACTTGTAGAAATCCAATTCAGTTAATTTGAGTTACGGTTAGTTAAACTAGTTCCAACTATTGGATGAACTATTGGAGGGTCAAGTTGTGCAGTGGGACTTTAGTCACACTCAGTGACCAACCAATTAACTAATCAGTCAACCAAAAATAATTGATGCATGAAGAGAATCTGAGTTACCCAGTTGAGATAGAGATTCCAAGGAAGTGTACTATCATTTGTAGAATATTTCCATGTGTATAAGTGGTACATGTAGTCAGACAATGAGCCTAAAGGAATTTCACAATCCAATTGAGGAAATTTCCTAAAAACTAGGGGCTAATTCATCAAGGAACAATGCAAGGAAATATGATCTTGGAGGGATTGAAAATTGGCTAAGTGTTTTCCAAAGTGAGTCAGGCATGTAGAGGGATAGAATATACACTTGCAGGTCGTGCTCAGGCTTGAGCAACATATGTATTTCATCTCCATTCTTTGATTATTTCAATACAAATAATAAAGGGTTTTGAGCAGTTGTTTTCCCCTAGATAATTATTTGTGCATCTGTCATGTTTCTTCTTGCATGTTGATGTTATGTGTTCTCGATTGTGAATTACTTTCCACAGAGTAGTAGATTATTTGAGTCTTGTGTTTGAGTAAATTTCATTAGCAGTTTCAAATCTACACAATAATTTCTATAGTCCTCCACAATAGATATATGACAAAATTCAATGAACTGTTTGTAGTCTTGGAAAGGTAGTGATCCATATTGTGATAGAGTCTTGATTTGAACTTGAAGCCATTGTTCTCTAAGGAACATGGAATATATTTTTTAGGGATGTCTACATTGGGTGGTATCCATATCCAAGCGTGCCATGGTGGCAAGTTGCCCTTATTTCTATTGCAATTACTCTTCCAATCTCTTGTTCTCCATTTGTAGTTGTTCCCTCGGGTTTTCCTCTCTCATCCTAAAATTATCCATCTCTTCACCAATATTTTTTTATTTTTTCTCCATCAGGCCTACATCCTTAACTCCCTTATATTTTGAAATTTTCATCCACCGGTGGGTTCAACCTATTTATTTTTCTAGCTCAAGGAGGATTGAGACTGCAAACTTGGT
Organism: Pinus albicaulis; assembly: GCA_034641835.2. Lineage (NCBI taxonomy): Eukaryota > Viridiplantae > Streptophyta > Pinopsida > Pinales > Pinaceae > Pinus > Pinus albicaulis. Next base: position 1,134,185,912 of record CM076579.1, read on the forward strand.
AGGTATTATTTCCCCTTGCTCACAAAATTTGTAGTAAGACCCAAGATCTAGTTGGGGATCATGATCTTGCAGCTCCTATGGTCCTTCTCCTCCTTCCTAATGTTTTCCTGTAACATTTCCTTGCTTTCCTGTAACATCTCTCTATCTTCTTATAACATTGCTCTGCTTTCTTGTAGCATGGGAGATTCCTATACCCGTTGTCTCATTTTGTCTCCCCTAGTGTTTGGCCTCCTTTGTGAGTCTTGGGGATAATTCCCTTTAGCTTTGATGGAGTCACATATTCAAAAAAATTTTAATCCTTCTCTAATTCTCCCTCTTTGTGAGTGGTTGACCCCTCAATGGTGATTGGAGTAGTTGAGGAAGGTTGAGACTTACCTTGCTTGAGTCTACTAATTATCCTCCTTTTGAAGTAAAAAGGGCCTTGCTTTGGTTGCCTCCCTTTGACCTTGATTGGTGTACACTTATTGTTCTTGAAATTCTTGCTTGTTGTTCTTGCCTCCAACTCTTATAAGGTCTAGAAGGTTTCCCAAAGGCTTCTATTTTGTATCTAGATTTTCATCTTCCTTTTCTTATTCAATTTATTCTCCTATTTCTTCCTCCTCCTCTCCATCATCTTATACTACACAAATTTGTTTTCTGGTATCTTCATGCTCTAGTAAATCTTGGGCTTGAATCTCAATGAAAGCTTCCCTATCCATGTCTGCAAAATCAATCCATGACAATTTTTTTTTGATATGCTTCGAAGCATCGATGAAAATGAACCTTATGAGCCCATGATGAGAAATGTACTAATGTTTCCCTTTTCTCACCCTTTGATTCATTTCCACTATGAACTAAAGAAAGAAGTGGGGAACACTTAGTTTGCTTGGGATAGGCAATTTTGTCAATAATATTAGCTCATTAAGTAGCCTAAACTGATAGGCATAAACAACACTGATTCTCCCCTCATATGTATTTCAAGATGTGATATCCTACTTCATCCCATGGGTAGGGTAGAATATCCCTTCTAACCCCATTTTCATCTTTAATCAGTTTATCTTCAAGGAGGTGTTGAGCCCTAGTATTGCACCAAGAGTGCTTCAAATCCAAGAGGCTACTCAACTTTACTTTATCAACCCGCGATTCGTACAAAATTGGAGGTGACAGTGTTATATGCATAGCATATGAGCTCTACTCATGCCATCCTCATCTTAGTTCTATAATGAGTTGCTAATGCTAGGGTTACTTCTAGGAAAGGAAGCATGTCACACTTCTAAATGTAATCTAAGACTAGAAATAGATCATAACCATTAATCTATCAACAAGGAAATAAACTACTCTATATCACACTGATTCATCTAACTATTTGCAAGAAATAAAGATTCACACTTATGTTAATGCAAGAAAGGTAATTACACTAAGTGACATTAATAGTCTAGATTGCTAAATTGAATTGCATAAAAGGAAACTAATCTAGAGCACACATATTGAATCAATGACTAAATAAGTTCTATTTGACTTATGCCTAACTATTGTGTTTAATGATGCATCTTGTAATGAAAAAATCACACTTCAAAATGACTCTGCTTTGTAGCAAAAGAAGGAGGCACTAGGTGGTCTAAGAGGGTCCTTGGACCAATGGTTCTGAGCTAAAGGTATATTGGTGGCTTGGCTAGGCTTAGATGAGGTGAAAGAATGATTTTGGGTTGAAGGAGAGTGTGTTTGGCATTTCTACAGGAAGCTACTATAATATTTCCTGTAGTGCTACAAGATGTACTGAAAAGCTACAAGAAACAGGTCGAGTGGAGTTTGAGGCTAGAAATGTCGAGAAAAAGGTTAGGAGAGGTGAGGTAAAGGTGGATCTTGGTATTTTAAGGGTATCCAACCCCTTGGCCAAGCTTAGAAATCTTCACAAAGCCTATCTTGCACCCTCTATGTTGCTTTTGATGATGTGGTGGTGACCTCAAAAATAGGGTTGTAGGTGACTTGGACCGGGAAGGTGGTTGATGAAGGGTGAAGACTGAAGATAATGGTGCTGAAGGGTTCCTCCTCTGGTGCTCTATTCAAACTTGCAATCAAGATACATGTTCATGCATTCCTCATTGACAAACTTATCATAAAAATGGTGGAAAATATGAGTTGAATTTAAATAATCCTACCTATGCAATTGAAACATAAATATACCTCTACACCTACAACATGTTCATGATAAAAAAAAGTAAAGCTATATAATTTTTCCAATAAATCATAAACTGAAAATATATTTGGTCTGTGGTGGAAGACCTTCCTCCTCAAGCTCCAATGGAAGAGGTGAGAGAGGAAGGCTTAGCACACAATTTTGATGTTTTAAATGCTACCAAACATGAAATGGAATAAATAAACTACTGCAACATAAAAGAAACAGAAGTACATAAAAGAGACTGAGGCCAATGGATTGGGCCCTAACCCACAAGCACAAATCCTTGAAACTAACTCAGTGGAGAAGAAACCAAATTCTCATCTTATTTCATAACCAGTATTTTACATGAAACATGAAAGTCAGAAATGTCTAATACAAAAGCCAAGAGTGCTCTAGCTACATCCAAAAATAGAATCCTAGTGAACTCTTTCTCTATCCTATTTATGCTAGAGGGTAGCTACAAAAACTCCCTAAAAATTAGGTCTTTGTTCCCTTGGAACTTGAGAGAAGTGGAGCTTGGCTCCATTTGATCATTCACTTGCTTGGTTGCCTATGATTTCGAGCTGGTGGAGGGGAATCTTGAGGAGATATTGGCTACCTTTAGGAGTTAATAAGGTGGTAAACCCTCCTACAATCACTCCTTGCTATCTACTTTGAGCCCTGATTATGCAATATTTCTAAAAAATGGCATTATTCCCTTTATTTTCTTGCATTTATACCATATTAGGCCTAGAATCATAACAACCCTTAATACACCATTATCGCTAAGAAAAATATGACAAAATGCAATTAAACATGTGAGAGATAGAATAATTAAGCTAAAAAGGTGAAAATTAACCCCTTACAATGTACCTAATGATGGTGCTCATCATCACCCCCCTACTAAATGGCTGCTCATCCTCTGAGAAACTCAGTCCTCTTTCTTGATTTATTTTAGAACCCTTGTGGTCTCTCTGACATCCCAAGGTATCATGGAAGGAGACCCCTTAGGTGAGTAGAAACCCGCATCCTTTTCTGCTTCCTCCCATTCCTTGTCCTCCTTAGTTTTATCTTTTCCTTCACTTAGTCCCAGCAACAAAGGTGGAATGAGTTTTAATCCAAGCCACTTGATCTTCATTGCTTGCATGGCCCTTATGTATGAGGATGCTCTTTCTAGGGAAACTATCAACCTGTTTGGAGTATGATACTCCATATTAATTAGGCTAAGTGGGAGGCCATTCCATCTTATCTGACATGCCACCACACACTCCCCTCCAAATAGACTAGATATGTCATCATAATGTGCAATTTCCCGTGCTTGGGTGTTGAGATATCTGTTTGCAAGGTTGGCACCGTTGGTTATCATTTGGTGGTTGTTTATGACCCATCTAGGGTTGATTAGCTCTGGACTTATTTGGAGAGGCTCTTTTCATTCTCTTTTCATCACCTTTTTTACCTCCCCTACCATGGATCCTTCATTGGTCATCCAAGAGGCTAGGGCCATCAATTTAATATCTCCCAACCTAGAGTTTGGGTCCCAAATATTCAGATCAGTTAGGACAAGATTATGCATGTAAAAATCTGCCAATTTGGCCTTATCCTCTACGTTGGATTGACTGAAAAAATCAATAAATTGACTATAATTATGGAAAGGAAATGGCCCATGTGATGCTAAAGTTTTGATTTGGAACTATAGCCATTGCTATTTCAAGTAAGTAGCATAATAATTTGAGGGATTCATGTGTTTTATTGCCTCCATACACAACTCTTCCATGGTGAAAATCTATTTGTATCTTTTGCTGCAATTGGCCATTCAATATTGCATTCTATTCTTGTGCCTCTTTTGGATGCTCTTTCAACACTTCCTCCATAAGTATGACATCAACCAAATCTATCCCCATCTCAGTGAGTTTTTCTTCCATTATCCCCACATCTTCTAAATTCCTGGATTTGGTAATTTTCATCCAGTGGTGGGTGTGCGCTCTCTTTTTCTAGCTCATAAAATAGGGGAATGGAGAGATTTTGATGGATCAGCCTCCCTCCTTTGACGAATGTGTAATATGAGCTTAAGTTTGGTTGTGGGCTAGGATGTCGAATTGTTGTAATGTATTTTGGGATAGTTTTATGAGAGCCTGGTTCTTCCTTCAGTTCCTCCTCTTTTGTCTCTTGTTTCTCAACTTTGGCATCCTACCCCTCAACCTTTGCCTCTTTTTCATCACCTTGGGAATCTTTCCCTTCTAATGGTGTCTTGTCCTCTTCCCCCTTGATATTTTGATCTTCCTGTAGAAAAATTTGAGTTTCTTGTAGCACTGTCTGAGTTTCCTATAGAAAACTCTTTGTTTTCTGTAGCATACCCTATTTTTCATGTTGTAGCTTCTTTTCTTCCACTTGGAGGTATGTGGGTGATTGTGCTTGTTTTAGGGATGTTAGCCTTGAGGAGTGAATTCTTGTGTAGGTGATAGGTGTATTTTTGGGTGAAGTGACATCTTGAATATTTCCTTCCTCTGGTCATATTTCTCTTTTCATATCAAGTGATTCCTCAATTGTGTTGGGGCTCTTGGTTGGAGTTTGAGGCCTCCCTTGTCTCACCCTGGTACTCTTCCTCGTCTTGAAGTACATGGGGGTCTGCCTCTTTATTTTTTCTTTCACAGGGATGCTTAGAGTGGTTAAAGTGGAATCCAATTCCTTTTCAAGGGTCCTTGGTGAAATGATGGTTTGCTGAGGGGAGATGACAGTGGTAAGCTTGGGATCTATAATCTCCTCCTCTCCTATATTTCCTTCTTCCTATTTATCTTTCTCTTCCTCTTCTTTTTCATCCTTCTCTTCCTCCCATTTTTCATCTTTCACTTCCTTCTCTTAATCTTATGTGGGTTCTGCCTCTGTTTTGATTTCCTCTTCTTCCTCTTTCCTTTCAATCCATTATTCTTCTTCTTTAATGCCCGTTTCCCCAAGGCTAAAGGTAGGGGTCTCTCCAGGAGTGATGTTTTGTGTCGCAATGAATTCTTCTCTATCCATGTCAATGAAATTTGACCAAGGTACAAGGATGTTGAGTCTGTTTAGAGCTTCTCTCACTATGAGTTTAATGAGACCATGGCGATCTAGGTGTTGATATTTCCTCTTCCTTACCCTTTGGCTCATATATATGATTGAATGGAGGAGGAAATATGGGATATTTAGTCTCTGATATAAGGGAAGATCTACTTTGAGCCTAAGTTCATGAAACAATATAAAATGGTATCCATAGGCCACACAAAGTCTGCCCTCATAGAAGATAGACTTCATGATATGGTAAGCTACCTTATCCCATGGGTAAGGCATAATTTCCCTTCTTATCCCATTCTTATCTTCAATGTATTCCTCATTGGACAAGAAGAAACTCTTCTTAGAGGTAGTACTAGATACTTTTTTGTCTTTGTTCCATTTAATTCCTAAAGGTAAGATGGTGACTTTGCTAATGAGCTCAGGGGTTATGGTAATTTATATCCCTCTTACCACTGTGTTGTCCCTATCATCTTCTCGAGAGTGCAAGGCTACTGCAAATTCTCGAGCCACTTCATAATCTTACCCCTTCAGGAGCTCAAAGAACCCCAACCACTGGTGATATCTGAAGATGTCAACCACATGAGGGTGTAGTCTAATTCTCTTTATGTCCATGGGCTCCCTTCTATTAAAACCTTCCCCCATCTCATGACTGTGCTAGAGAGGCAATTGTATGTGTTTTTTTCCAAAGAACTGTGATATGAGACCCAAAATATTTTAAATTTACACAAAATGTGGTTTTCTTACCCCCTATTCCTTTAAAAAACCCTTTAATTTACTGAATTATGGCTTGACTATGTGCATATTACCATGAAAATTCTTGCAACTTGATGGGGATGATGGCCAGTTACCTCCGAAATTCTGGTGTCTCTGACTTGAAGGATGGTGTTTGGGTGCCAATACATTCTAATGGTGGCTTGCATGCCAATTTCTAACACTTTGTGGCCTCCTTAGAAACTCCCTATAGAATTAGCAGAGTTTCTTGTAGCATGGTTTGCATGCAAAGCTAGACCATGAATTGAAGATACTCAGTGTCTCCTACCTTTTTCATGCTCCAACTGATCTCGAAATTCATAATAGAATGAGGGGAAATGGGAAAAAGTGCGCTTTTTATTCCAAATCGAGCGGGCTTGGAGCGTATTGGTGATGTGGAGTTGGCACGAGGTTTCCATTTTGGAACGTTGGTCCCACTCGAGCCTATCATTCCCTTTTTACTCGTAATCAATTCCCACTTCTTGTTATCCTTCCCTTAACTGATGTGACAACTCCATGTGGCCTGCAAACTCCACCAATTTTTCACTTTAACTATTCAAGGGTGGCCAAGTTATCTAGCCACCTTTTTTCCTATTAAACTCTCTTTTCTCGACATTTACTCATTTAGTCAAATGATGCATAGTGAGAGGGTGAGTGAGCCATACCTGAGCCTACCTAATTTCTGATGAGTGGCAAGATCCTTTGGTGTAGGGATTTGGAGCACTGTGATGGTCACAAGTGATTTGTTTTATTTGTTGTGTTTATTTATTTATTTTCTAAGTGAGGTTCTTATTGCCTTTGCTTGATGATTCTTTTGTAGGGACCTAATGGAGACCCTAAGATGTTGTTGTTGGTGTAGCTTCTCTTATGTAATCCTCTAGTGATCTTCAGGATCAATATTCATCATTCATCTCATGCCTTTTTTATGTGTTCGATGCATGCACATATGTGCTACAGGAAGTTATCATCTTCTCGTAGCATTTTTATTGTTACAGTTTTTGAGCTCAAATTTCCTGAGGAAGGAAGAAAAAGAGTGTATGGATGCTAGGGGTGGTGTTAGAATGTGGGTGTAGTGGTGTAGTGGAGGAGAACATGAGAGCCTGTGTCGGGATTTAACCAAACTGGCTCACAGTGGAAAAATAAAGGGTTTGATGAGTGAGTCTTCATGCATGGGATAGAGTGATAGTTAGGGATGGTAGCCATAGGTGGGAAAACAATTTTTCATGTCTTTTTGAGGGTTAGGTGGCCTTGGGTGAGTTTATTCACCCTCAAGTAACTTTTTTGTAGCATTACAAGGTTTCCTGTAGCACTACAAGAAATCCTGTAGCACTACAGAGAATAGGATAAAATTGGAATTTATTCTCTCCTCATGGTAGAAATGGATGAAGGAATGCATGTTGGGGTTGAACATGGAGTGGATAGGTGGAGGAGAGAGAGAGAGATCACATGAATGTTTCTCCCTTTTTCCAAATTGTCCCTGATCAACAACTTGTAAAACAAAAGTAGGTTAGCTTTTTTTTCCCCCCAGATAGGAGGGCTGCCTCAGTAGAGGTTTTCACCCCACGAGCTTTCCTTGGGTGCCTCAAAGAGGTTTTCACCAAGGATATTTTATTTCTCTATTTTTTCTTTTCTCCAGGATTTCCTCATGGAGGTTTTCAACCTAGGAGTTGGCCTTGGATGCCTCAGAAAGGTTTTCACCCAGGCCTCTTTATTTTTATTTTCATTTTCCTTTTTTTCTATGAAGGTGAGGGGTTGGAAACTATGGAGCTTCCAATTACATTCACCTCCATGTTTATTGTATTGATAAATTCATTCTTAGACACGGGCTTCTTGTATATCTTTCGCCTATAACCATTGACAAGAAGAGGGATCCCATCCTCATCTATGCTTCTAATATGAAAAACCCCATTGTCATGGAATTTCTCCACTTGATAAGGTCCCAGCCATCTGGTCATTAATTTTCCCTTGAAGTCCTTGAATATGGATTCATAGAGAATATCCCAATCACCTTCCTAAAATGTATTCTCTTTGATGTGCTTGTCATGCCAAACTTTTCTTTCCAACTGGATTAATTTTGTGTGAAGGAGGGCCTGCACCCTAAATTCATCCAAACCATTCAGCTGAAGCAACCTTTACTATTGTGCCTTTGTAGTTTCCAAGTCCAACTGAGCTACCATTCTAAGGGTGTCATACTCTAACTCAATGGAAAGCAAAGCTTTGTTCCCATAAACTAGATCTTATGGAGTTAACTTTGTAGTTGTCTTCCAGGTGGTATTGTAAGCCCAAGTGGCCTCCACCAATATGTCCACCCAATATTTCCTATTGCTACTCACAACTTTGGTGAGGATGTTCTCCAAGGCTCTATTTATCACTTCCACCTGGACATTTTCTTGAGGATCATAGGCAGTGGAAGTCTTGTATTTTATTTTATGCTGCCTCATAAGGTTTTTAATGAGATGAGATGTAAACTGATCCCCCTGATCGGTGAATACCTCTTTGGGGTATCCAAACTTTTAGAACACATTATCTCTCAAAAAAACAACCACCTTCTCTTTTATTTTTGCCTTTACAACCCTTGTTTCATTCCACTTGGTAAAGTAATTGATGCATACTATGATATATCTCTTCTACCCGGATGGTGGATCAATGGGTCCAATGAATTCCATAACCCACTTTTCAAATGGCTCTAAAGCCACCTAAGTTTGTAAATGAATTTCATCCCTCAGTGTAGGTCTCCCCATCCTTTGACACTCATCACACTACCAGTGTATCTCTTGGCATCCTGGTGGAGGGTAGGCCAATAATAGCTAGATTTCAAGGCTTTGAAGGTTGTCCTCTTAGCAGCAAAATTACCCCCACATGGACCATCATGACATGTTGAGAGGATTTCAAAGAGCTCCTCTTCCCTCACACATAATTGAGAATTTGATCCGGAACCAATTTGAATATATTTCCACCAATCCAAGTGAAAGGGGCACTTTTTCTAATAATTTTTCTCTTTTATTTTGATGAAAGGTTTGGAGGAAACCTCTAAAAAACTAGGTAGTTGGCTATGTTAGAAAACCGAGGAGAGAGTGTTGAGATGGAAAATATATGTTCATCCAGAAGTTGATCATCCACCATTACTTTCTCATCTACAGATAAAGTTAGTCTAGACAAGAAATCTGCAACAACATTTTCCATCCCTGGTTTATCAACAATTGTCAAATCAAACTGCTGCAACAACAACAACCATCTAATGATTCTAGCATTGACATCAGGTTTATTCATTAAGTACTTGATTGTTGCATGGTTATCATGTACAAAAGTCTGATAACCAGTAATACAATGCCTGAATTTATTTAGGGAATGGAAAATAGATAAGAGCTCCTTTTCAATGACAATATAGTTAAGTTTATCTTTGGATAGATTCTTGATAATGAAATAAATGGAATTGGGAAATTTATCTTCCAATTGCCCCAATACTGCCCCCACATCTTTATCTGATACATCTGTATGAATGTGGAAGGGCAAAGCCCAATTGGGACCTTGAAGTATAGGGGCAGTGGTTAGTTTTTCCTTGATGAGATCAAAAGCCTCCTGCAAAGAATAGACCAGACAAACTCAGAATCCTTGGCCAATAATATGAATAATGGCGAAGCCACTTTGATGAAGTCCTTAATGAACCTCCTATAGTAACCATCCAAACCTAGGAAACTTCTGACATCTCTCTATTTTTAAGTAATAGACACCCTTTTTATGATGGTGATTTTGTTTGGGTCTACCTGAATTCCTGCTTGGGATATAGAGTGGCCTAGGAATATCCCTTCCCTCTTCAAAAATTCACACTTTTCAGGACTCATGGAGAGATTCATTTCAATGTAGTTCCTCAACGCTTTTCATAGATTGGAGAGAGCCTCCTGGAAATCATACCCATAAGGTGTGAAATCATCCATGTAGATCTCTACAGAATCATGGACTAGTTCAGAAAAAATGCTCAGGACTGCTCTCTGGAAATTAGTAGGGGCATTGCATAGGCCAAAGGGAAGGAATATGTAAGCGAAAGTTCCCTAGGGACACGTGAAATTGGTCTTGTCCTGGTCCTCGGGGCTGATCTGAATCTAGTTATATCCACTGAATCCATCCAGGAAAGAGAAAAACTTATTTCCTACAAGACCATCAAAGACTTGATCAATGAAAGGCAAAGGGAAATGGTACTTCTTAGTGGATTTTTTTAGTTCTCGGTAGTCAACACATATTCACCACTTCCCATTTTTATTTGGAACTAGGACAAGAGGAGACACCTACTCACTATCTGATATGGGGTAGATGAAACCTGCATCAAACAACTTCTGTAGATTATCCTTCATGATGTATTTTAAGGTTGGCTTCATCCTCCTTTGGGGATGGCGCACAAGCTTGAATCCCTCTTTAATATAAATATGATGTGTGTACCCTAAGGGGTGCACCCCTTTCATGTCCTTGTAGTCCCAAGAAAAAGCATCTAAGTTTTCCTTTAGGAGATGGCACAATTTCTATTCTTCTTTGGCCGAGAGGGATGAGTTAATCTTCAAGGATTTAGGTTGGACAAATTCCACAGCCTTGGTGGCTTCAAAGGTTGAGTCAATTGAGTGCAGCTCAATTCATGGGTGGATTTTAGATTCTCTCACTAGGTTATCGAGTGGAATGACAATTGGGGGTTGGCTTTGAATGATGTGGTCAATGAAATAATCCTCATCGGTTTGCCCCCCTTTAAGAAAAATATCTATGGTACAAATGGGGTAGGGTGTGGTACTGTACACTTCATATTCTTCTTCTTCATCCTACAAACACAAGGGTAGGTCATGGTCAATGGAAGGCTGGGTAGGAGGATATAATACCATATGTTTGGAAAAGGGCCATTCTTGATAGTCATGTTCTCGTCCCTACAACTGATATAAGCATCGACAACGACCAACCAAGGTCTTCCTAAAATGAGAGGATATCCATTAAAATTGGTTTTTGGATGGAGAACTAGGAAATCAATGGGGTACTTCCAGAAGAAAATCAAGACCATAACATCCTAAACAATTCCTTCTAGAGCTACTCTGGATCTGTCTACAAGTTGGAGAACAATGGTGGTCTTTCTCAAGGCTCCTTGTGGGTTGATTTTAAGCATGATTTCCCTCGTCATCACATTTATGACAACCCCAATATCAATTAGAGTGTGGGGGAATATGACACCATCAAATTTTAGATATACTACTGGATTTATAGGGTCCAGGTACTTCGGGAAGATCACCCTTCCCAACATTAAGTCATACAGTTTTCCTACAACATTGATGGCAAGGGTGTATCTCTTCTTTCTCCAAGGCCTTTTAAAGAATTTTTATTTGATGAACCTATTGTAAATAGGGACATCCTTTATGGCCTGGATAAGGGGTATTTTAACACACATATTTTTTAGTTCTCCAAGGAGTTAAGTCTCTTATGGGGTGTGCTGACTAGGGTGGATTACGTGCTTAGGAAAAGGAGGTTGATTGGTCTGAGGGTCGTTATCTTCTTTTTCCTCCTCAAACCTTGCAAGTGGAGATGGAGGATGATTGTCTGAGAGTACTCTTCCAGACTTGAGGTTAATTTTATGTATCTCCACAACATAAGCTGGATAAGATGTTTACCCAATGTAAACCTATTGTGCCTCCTTATTGTTCAGGTTCGGATTGGGTTGGGCAGGAATATAAGGCAACTTAGGTGGAGCAGAATGAGTGATATGAGGTTTAGGTTTGGGTGGAGGCAGTAAAGTAGGTGGTTGACTATGTTAGGGCCTCCACCCTTGTGATGGGTTGCTCTATTGAGGTGCTTAAGGAACATACTGCTAGAAAGGTTTGTTTATAGGCTGTGATATCTTTGTATTTCTCAATCCGTAATATATATGTAAAAAGTGAAAGAGGTTATTGTAGATAAATATGTTGGTGAGATAAACCTCTTTCAATTTCACAAAATTCCTCTCCAGCTATGCATAATAGTCTCTGTAAAAAAATATGTGTAAAACAGAGTTTTACAGAGTCTGAAAATGGCCTGTAAAGATGCGCATGTATCTCTCATTATAAAACCACTGTGAAAAAACTAAGATAGGTTTTTGTAGATGGGTCTCTTAGGAACAAAAAACTCCTTCAGTTTTGTACGAAGTATTTTGGATTGGCCACAATCCTCTCTTCAAAATGATGACTTAAACTATAATTTTCTGCAAAAAGTGCTTTCCAACATTGTTTAATATTTCCAAAACCATAATGGCTGTTAGAAAAGTGAGAGAGGTTTTTGTAAATGGCCCTCTTAAGAACATAAACCTCCTTCAGTTTTTCAAAATTCAGCTTTTATTGGTCACAATATGTTCTGCAAAATAATGACTAAAACATGCAATTTCTGCAAAAATGTTCCTTCTTGTTATGTTTTTTCATCTTTTTACTTTCTTGCTCTTTTGACTGTTTTACTTTCACTTTAGACAAACCTCACTATTGGTGAAAGTATTCTCATCTCTTTTTACCATTTGACTGCCTTCTGTATTTACTTTTACTGTTTACCTTTGACTGCTCTGTAACTTCATTTTAACTTTCACTGACTTTTACCTGATACACTTTAACCACTGATACTCTTTAGTTGTTATGCTTTCTAACCTCTGTTTGAATAGATTTGATAACAATCTTGGAGTAAAAAAATCTTATGACTAGTATTAAGACTGTTTATCCAAGGATGTGATCTTTTGATCACCTCTTCAGGGGACAACCGAGTAGATTTTTCAAGCAATTCCCCAATGGACAAGGGAGTGAGGTTTTAACCAGGTTCAAAATGGAGCATCATTCAAGGCTACAGGAACTCCCATTTTGGTTCTTGTGTGTTCAAAATGGCAGTTTCTGGTTTTTCTTCACAGAAATGTCGTGATTTCAGTTTTAATGAGGGAAATTGGCACAATTGCAATTTCAGGGGAACAATTCACAGTTTTTAAACCTCAGGGAATGATCTCAGCAATAAAATTTAATCACTAATCCAGTGGAAAACAAGGAAAACAAACTTTCTTTTGAAGTTCGAAGCGCTATAGGATAAATACCTGTTCTTGGAGGAACGCTGGCTTTTAACAGGTATCAGGCGGTAGCAGGAGGATGCTCGAACACAGGTCTGGCGGAATTCTGGAGCAAAATCGAATAGAACAGTGGATTTTAGTGAAAATTCGAATTTCTTAGCAGAAGGCACAGTCGTTTTCAAATAATGAAAATAACACAAAAACACGCAAATTTGTTTTATTTCCAAAGTCAAAAAAGGGGTTTTTAGTTTTTCGAGGAATGACGTCACTGTAGTACGGGCTGACGTGTGGCAGGGGTTGGGCGGTAAGCGGTTATTCCCGCACCGCTTATGGGAAATGGTGGTATTGAGCGCGGAGGGAGCGATTCCATTGGGGCACTGACACGTGGACGGAGGGCGGTTTGAAAACCACCATGCCCCGCGGGTTATTGTTCGGGTATTGGATGGCTAGCGGAATCAATGTTAGCCGTAGATCTCGTAGCGGGAGATCGGATGGTGGAAGGGACGTGGAGTAAGCAAGGGTTTAATGTGCGGGCCCGTCGGGTTTTTGAAATGATTTATTGTTTAATTAATCATCTCGGGAGGCTTTTAATAGGCGGAGGGAGTGGTTATCAATTAATTCTGATAATTAATTAATCCCATGGTCTAATGAAAAATTGGGGTCACGGCAGGGTCTCGATTATGGTTAAAGCATCGGGTGGGATGCCAAGTGGATGAGCCACGGTGGCATGGGGGTTTTTCCGAAGTTTTTAGTTTAAATTAAAACTTCGGCATTATTCATTTTTCTTTCAAACATATAAAATTATATGTTTAAATGTTTTTCTCAATATTTCTTATTATATGGTAATAAATTAAATCAATTTAACTACCATAAGGAGCGGGACTATTATATAATGATATATTTAACCAAAGGGCGCATAATGCGGGTTTTTAATGAATAATTGGGAAATAAATACTTTGGTTAAACTTTATAATAAGATGGGTTTTTTGGATATTTATATAAAAGGAGTTATATACTTAGGATAAGGCATTTTGACTAGGGATTTAGTAAATAGAGTTAAATGTAAATATGACAAAGGGACAAGGACAACTCAAAATACTTTCCACATCTAAGAAAGTGAAGACTTCTGAAGTAAACCACATTATATCAACTTCAACACTTAGACTTAGAATAACAAGTAATCTTGAGGGTTTATTGTGAAATATAGGATGATTTTCCTAAGTAAAATTGGATTTTACTTAGGAAAAGGTTAAAGGTGAATGATTATAATGATGAATGATCTCAGTTACTTAGGTCTTTTTGATTATTAGGCTGAGGGTCTGGTCCCTCCAAAAGTCAAGGAAACGCCTTGAGCCCCTTTGATCTCCAAATACCTTAACACTTTGGGGAAATTAGTAAAGATCTTAGGGAGAAAGTGATGTGGGAAGTTAATGATTTTGACTTTGCTTGCTTTGAATTTTCCAGTGCACTTCTTGTTTCAGTACTTGTGATGAAGGTAAAAGATTAAACACATTTAGCACCATCATTCATCCCATGAAACTTTGCAACACCATCTAACCATCTACCTACCCTATCTACTTTATACTACCATTTTCTCTTCTTTATTAGGGTGCATTTAGACTTGCAAACCCTTATCAACCTTTTTCTTTTTTACATGATAAATCTATCTATTTCTACCCTTATTACATCCAAGGGCTCAGATTAAACTGTTGAGCACCTTTTATTAACTCTACCTATCTACTTATCTGCCAAGATTAAACTGTTTGGTCAGATATTTATTCTCTAATCTACAACATGAAATTGAAATATGAGTAAGCCAAGTTTAAACAGTTTGACTTATTCATGGATTGTGGCAAAGGTTTGACAAGTTGCACACAATTGCTTTATTACCAAAAATGAAATAGTAGTGGCATTTGGATTTGCACACTTTCCTTGGTCTATTTTTGCTTGGGGTTCATTTCTTTCTCTTTTTTGACCATTTTATTCTTTTTACCCTTTGATCTTTCTTTTAGGGTATACCCTCTTTACATTTTTTAAATTTTTTGATTTTTTGGTTTTCAAGAATATGGAACACCTTTGCTCAAGAAAAAGGTTTGAACATATTCCATAGTTCAATCAAGACAATCATGAAAAATGACACCTATTGGTATAGGAGTCTAACAGGCTGAGGGTGACATGGAGGGGTATAAGTCAAAGTAGGAGGTGTAAGCCATGATGGAGGAGTGGATGTGTACCAAGACTGCATAGATGCATTCTAGTTTGCATGGTAGTAGGAGTAAGGTGCACCTTGCATGCCATGTTGATATGACCAAGGTCCTTGAGGCCTCTTTGATTTACGAAATAGAGTTTCTCTAGTCCTCCTTCCTTACCTTGATATACAACTTTGCGACCATGTAAGGAGGGGCACTTATCTGTGGCATGATACTCTTCACAGACTAAGCAAACCTATATGATATTTAGTGGACACTCATTTCAAGGGTGTTTTCTGGTACACCTAGGGAAAAAGATAGCTAGGGCCGTCTCTGCTTCCTCTTGATTTGAATTTTTTCCATTTGCAAAGAAAAGGTGTGCATCATCTCACTTTTAAAGTCCTCCAACATATTTCTAATCTCATTCTTGATGGAGGTGGAGGAGGAAGGGGTGTTGGTCATGCTTTGGCTAGCTCTACCTTTCTTCCTAGATGCCCTAGAGTGGTTTCTAAAGAGAGTTTTGATGTCCTCATAAGATATCTCTTAGATATCTCCTCCAGACAACATATTAAGTGTTTCTATCACCTCTTCCCTGATCTCTCATAGAAGTACCAATTTGAGTGATCCGAGATCAAGGGTACAATTGGCTCTTTTATAGTTTAGCTTGAATATTTCTTCATAATCCTCTAGGGATTCATCGGGTCCCAGAGTCATCCTAAATATCTCCTCTTTGGTTTCTTTGGACATGCAATAGTCTCTATATTTTTTTTTGAAGGAATCTTGCATTTGTGCCCAGCTAATGATATTTTTCCCAAGTATACCCATGAACCAGCGCAAATTTGCATCCTTGAGGGTGGATGGGAACAATTTTAGCTTTTGGTCATTTGAGGCATAGTCATAAGTCCTGCAGACAACATCAAACTCGAAGATGAAGGTGTCATGATCCTAAAAATTAAGGCCATGGAAATGTGGAAGGGATGAGGGACCGATGTTCTTCATTCTATTTTCCCCGTCAGTTTTTCTAATGGGAAAGACTCCTTGGGCCCTATTTTCAGCCATGGATTGAATTGGTGAATCAGGTTCCTCAGGTGAAGCAAGTTCCTCTTCTTCCCCAATAGGTTCTTCAAAGTTTTCAAGTGGTTCACCTAGAGGGTGTTCTACCTCACAGTCACTAAAGAAGAGTGAAGGGTGAATGCGTTGGGATGTGAGGGGTTTTAGTAAGAATTTACCTTGGTTATCCCTACTCCTACGAGGCATGAAAGTCAAATTGTTTTTATATTTTTCAATATTTTGGAAATGAATGTAAAACATAAATCATAAAATAATTCTAAAGCATAAACAAGCATCTACTTAGATACCTCCCCGACAATAGTGCCAAAAAGTGGCGAGCCCCGTTATTGCACCAAGAGTGCTGCAACTCCTAGAGGCTACTCAAATTTACTTTATTAACCCGGGGTTCATACAAAATTGGAGTTAACAGTGCTATATGCACAACATATGAGCTCTACTCATGCCATCCTCATCTTAGTTATACAATGAGGTGGTAATCCTAGGGCTACTTCTAGGAAAGGCAGTTTGTCACACTTCTAAATGTAATCTAAGACTGGAAATAGATCATAACCATTACTCTATCAACAAGGAAAGAAACTACTCTAGATCACACTGATTCATATAACTATTTGCAAGAAAAAAATATTCACACTTATGCTAATGCAAGAAAGGAAATTACACTAAGTGGCATTCATATTCTAAATTGTTGAATTGAATTGCAGAAAAGGAAACTAATATAGAGCACACATACTAAATCAATTACTAAATAAGTCCTATCTGACTTATGCCTAAATATTGTGTTTAATGATGCATCTTGTAATGAACTAATCATACTTCAAAATGAATATGTTTTGCAACAAAAGAAGGAGGCACCTAGGTGGTCTAAGAGGGTCCCTGGACTAGAGTTTAAGTGCTGAATTTATATTGGTGGCTTTGTTGGGCTTAGTTTTGGGGGAAGAATTATTTTGAGTTGAAGGATAGGGTGTTTGGCACTGCTAGAGGAAGCTGCTACAAGATTTCTTATAGTGCTACAGGATGTCCTGAAAAGCTACAGGAAACATGACAAGTTGAGTTTGAGGCTAGAAATGGTGAGAAAAATATTAGGAGAGGTGGGGTAAAGGTGGATCTTGGTAAATGAAGGGTACCCAACCCATTTTCCAAGCTCAAAAATATTCACAAAGCCTATCTTGCACCCTCAAGGTTTCTCGTGGTGATGTGGCGGTCACCTGAAAAATAGGGTTGTAGGTGACTTGGATGGAAGGCGGTAGACTAAGGGTGAAATTTGAAGATGATGGTGTCAAATGGGTTTTTCTCTGCTACTTTATTCAAACCTGCAATCAAGATACATGTTCATGCATTCATCATTAACAAACTTATCATAAAAATGGTGGAAAATATGAGTTGAATTTAAATAATCCTACCTATGCAATTGAAACATAAATATACCTCTACATATAAAACATGTTCATGATAAGAAAATTAAATCTATCTAATTATTCCAAGAAATCATAAACTAAAAATATATTTGGTTTGTGGTGGAAGACCTTCCTCCTCAAGCTCTAATGGAAGAGGTGAGTGAGGGAGGCTTAGCACACATTTTTGAAGTTTTATATGCTACCAAAAATGAAATGGATAAATCAACTACTGCAACATAAAATAAAAACAAGTACATAAGAGAGAGTAAGTCCAATGGATTGGGCCCTAACCCATAATCTCAACTCCCTTGAACTAACTCAGTGGAGAAGAAACCAAATGCTCATCTTATTTCATAACCAGTCTTTTACATGATACATGAAAGTCAGAAATGTTTAATACAAAAGCCAAGAGTGCTCTAGCTACATCCAAAAATCGAATACTAGTGAGCTCTTGCTCTAGCGTAATTATGCTAGAGGGTAGCTACCAAAAACTCCCTAAAAAGTAGGTCTTTTTTCCCTTGAAACTCGAGATAAGTGGATCTTGGCTCCCTTTGATCATTCACTTGCTTGGCTGCATATGATTTCGAGATATTGGAGGGGAATCTTGAGAAGATATTGGCTACCTTTAGGAGTTAAGAAGGTGTTCAACCATCCTACAATCACTCCTTTCTGTCTACTCTGAGCCCTGATTATGCAACCTTTCTAAAAAATGGAATTATTCCCTTGATTTTCCTGCATTATACCACATTAGGCCTCGAATCATGACAACCCTTAATACACCATTCTCACTAAGAAAAATATTACAAAATGAAATTAAATGTGTGTGAGAGAGAGAGAATAATTAAGCTAAAAAGGGGACAATTAACCCCTTAGAATGTACCCAATGATGGTGCTCATCAGGAGGAAGAAGTTATTTTTGGCTATGATGGCTTCTGTTCTATCCTCCTCACCCCACCTAACTTCCATGACCAATGTGGTTACCCTGCTAATTATTTATCCATTTAAATGGATGACAAGCCCCCTCACAATGTTGGTGGCACTATTGTCCCCTTGAGGTTGGAGGGATACTAAAAATTCATGAGTAATTTTATCATGAAACCCCTTGAATTTCTCAAAGAACTCCATCCACTAGTGGTTTTTGAAGATGTCCCTAATAGGAGGGTGTTGGTGGATCCTTGATGAGTTTGTGGGTTATCTTCTATTAAAACCTCCTCCCATGATTTCTACTGTAGATTTTTCAAAGTTTTATAGGGAATTTAATTTCAATTATCAGTTTCTAAGAAACCTATGATTTCAGAGCAAAGATGAGAGGAATGGTTCTCTTTTGCAGATTAGAGGAAGAAAAGTTGCATGCCCAATTAAAAAAAATCATCCTCCTACTTTCATGCTTATCTTATAAGAAAAATTTAACTGAATTTATTTTCACTATGAGGAATTTGCTACATGATGCTTCTATAGAAAAACATGAATAATTCCACAATATTTTTGTGCATGAATAATTCCCTTGATTTTCCTGCATTATACCACATTAGGCCTTGAATCATGACAACCCTTAATACACCATTATCACTAATAAAAATATTACAAAATGAAATTAAATGTGTGTGAGAGAAAGAATAATTAAGCTAAAAAGGTGACAATTAACCCCTTAGAATGTACCCAATGATGGTGCTCATCAGGAGGAAGAAGCTATTTTTGGCTATGATGGCTTTTGTTCTATCCTTCTCACCCCACCTAACTTCCATGACCAATGTGGTTACCCTGCTAATTATTTATCCATTTAAATGGATGACAAGCCCCCTCACAATGTTGGTGGCATTATTGTCCCCTTGAGGTTGGAGGGCTACTACAAATTCATGAGCAATTTCATCATCAAACCCCTTGAATTTCTCAAAGAACTCCATCCACTAGTGGTTTTTGAATATGTCCCTAATAGGAGGGCGTTTGTGGATCCTTGATGAGTCTGTGGGTTATCTTCTATTAAAACCTCCTCCCATGGTTTCTACTGTAGATTTTTCAAAGTTTTATAGGGGAATTTACTGCCAATTATCATTTTATGAGCAACCTATGGTTTCAGAGCAAAGATGAGAGGAATGGTTCTCTTTTGCAGATTAGAGGAAGAAAATTTGCATGCCCAATTCAAAACAAACTCATCCTCCTACTTTCATGCTTATCTTATAAGAAAAATTAGACTGAATTTCTTTCCAATATGAGGAGTTTGCTACATGATGCTTCTATAGAAAAAACATGAATAATTCCACAAGATTTTTGTGCATGGGAGGTGAGGAAAATTTTTTACTTACCCCTCCCTTGGAGGATTCTTCTTGGATTTGGGGTTTTGGAGAAAAACTTGCACAAAGAAGATCTCTTTTCCACCTCTTGCGTCAATCTTGTAGCAGAAAATCATAATCTTATAACACTTGTTCTGTATCCTATAACACTCAGCCTATTTATTGTAGGAGCTAAACTTTAGCCTTATAGATTCTCTATGGAAAACTGTAGGACCTAAGGTGTATCTAGCTCGCCTCTCGACGATGGTAGAGGGCCTACTTACCATTTTTTGAATGAGAGTTTTGGTAAAAATGAGGCTCATGCCCGCT
Organism: Pinus albicaulis; assembly: GCA_034641835.2. Lineage (NCBI taxonomy): Eukaryota > Viridiplantae > Streptophyta > Pinopsida > Pinales > Pinaceae > Pinus > Pinus albicaulis. The sequence continues at coordinate 1,134,206,131 of CM076579.1, forward strand.
CTTTATTGCCTTTATGGTTTGGTGGTGGGATCATCATGTTGTGTTAGTTGCCCCCCCCCCAACACATTCACAGCTTCTCCATAGACCCGTTGGCCCACTCCTTGTAATTATCACCTTTTACTTTTTTCGTTTTATCCATGTGGGGTGAGAGAGAATATAAACCCACTTAACTGTTTGAGAGTGGCCAAGACTGCTGGCCACCTTCAGCTTACAAAAACTCATTCTTTAAAAACATTTAGACTGATATGCGCTTAAAGGAAGAAGTTAGGAGTCTTTAATACTTGTGCCTACCTGGTAGTATTTTCTTGTTTGTTGATCACTTGATGTTTGCCTGTTGTTTCTGGGAAGAGGCAAGTTTATATTTCTTTTCCCTTGAGTTTTCAACCTCTCATGTAAATTTCTCCATGTATTTTCTTTGATTTGATTTGATTTTTTTTTTTGAATTTCCCTAATTGATTGAAGCTTGAAAATATAGGTTCTTTAGAAGGTTGATCAAATGTTGTTGATTCAAGGTGAACAATGATATTGTAGCAGCTTGTAGAGGGTCTTGTATCCGCTCAATATCAAATAAATGACTCTCCAATTCCTTCATGATGGTTGGTTCCTCAATTAGGTGCTCCAATTGTGGTCCTGTAGGGTTTGTGCAGACTTATACAAGATTGTGTGTCTTCCTATATAAGTTAAATAGACCCTTTTATGATCACAATTTACTTCAGATAATGCTTCTAGAAACACTGATAATTCATGATCATCATGTTGAAAAGAGTCAAGAGCCTTTTCTGCAATGGAAGGGATGGAAAAAGGGGTGAAAAGGAGATTTTTTTATGGACAGAAGTGGAAATTTTGGTGGAGGTGAGCCCAAGTGGTGTGGATAACAGATAATGAGGGTGTGGTGTAGCCCTCCTCATGTACCTAAATGAAAAACACAAGATATGAGCCCTCTTTCTATACCAATCACAATCCTATAGCATATCTAGGACAATCCTATAACAATACATGACAATCATGTAGCACTTCAGGAATGAGGCATAATGAAGTGAGAAAGGACACCTAGTAATGGACGAACTTGGGGAAATAAATGAAATGGTAGAGGACATGTAGAGATCTATATTGGAGGATGTGAAAGTGGATTTTTTAAGCTATATCCTTGTATGTTTTCCTCCTTAGACTATGACTAAAACCATGCAAAAATTTAACACCCTCCTCCCACATTTACCCAAGTTACTGGCCTGCCAGGGTATACATGTGACGAAGAGTTACTATGATATGATTCAACCTCCTATCTAACCTTAAGGAAGTGGAATCGATAAGAAAAAAAATCTTAATGACTTTCCTCAAGTGCTATAGGACCCCTAAGGGCTAAACCACCCTTCTATGTACCCAGGCCCTAAGATAAAACTTTGTTTCAGTGCCCTAATTTCCCAGATGTTGGCACAACACTATTGGAATTTGACTACAACCCTCCAGTTGCATGCATGATGCTTACAAGGGAGCGACTGCAGTATTTTTCTCTTAGTTCTGTGCCTACAACCACGGGATTCAAGCCACTTTTTCAGGCTAGGATCCAAACCTCTGCCTAGAACTTAATGAAACTTTCTAGAACCATGAAAGACACAAGGAAAAAAACTTCCACACTAATATTAGACAATAAATTGACCTAATCAGGCCTAACCATGACATACATTTTGTAAAACACATCATGAAAATGTAATATACAGGTCATGAATACACATATGAGCATAGGGATCTCATACTTATCTGAGAATCTTCAAGAAGGTCTGATGCCCTCTTGTAACAAATGCAATATAATCTATTAGGTCATGCATTCATAAACATTTCATTTACTAACCAAAACATGATGAGAGCCATAACTCAAGTTTGTAATAAACCATGCTTATAACCAACATATAACCAAAGAAATATTATTGATAGAAAAACCAATAAAGCCACACAATAACAAGTACATTTACACATAAAATACAAGAGGAAAATAGATCTTATTAACATATGCAAAATGCAATCAAGTCAAGGACTTCCACGTACCACTCGATGATAGATTGGGCTGAACTAAATCTCTCTTTCATCCAATCACCCCCGTACCATATTCCAAGCATGAATGGATCTCATTGAATAAACCAAGAAAAATAAAACCTGGGCTTCCATAGGCCAAACTACCTCAACCCTCAACCAATGATTCCACCCCACAGTCAGATATCACTAACCATCACCAAATCGGCCTCTACCAAAGTTTTCTAGGGATCCCGAGCATTTCTTCTAACTCGACTTCTAGAACTAGTAACTCAACCCACCAATGGCTCTAGAGCGTTTGTCCAACCAAGGTTTCTAAGACTAGTAACTCAACCCAAGTTATTATATGGCTTCAAAATATTTTGTCCAACCAAGGCTCCAGGAACTAGTAACTCAACCCACAACCATATGGAACATGCACACCAATCAGAAAATAAATGTGAAAACCCACAAAACCATGGTTATCCATGAAATGTTAAGGCTAGGAAAAATCACTGTCAATCTAGGCACTCATCCATGCCAATGACAGATCACAACCAAACAACCCCATGCATACACCATGCAAGCCAAAACTAGCAAGTAAATTAAACATGCAACTTGATACTTGCAAAGTAATCCAGTTGTAGTTTCTGATCCTACTATTTCCTTGCACCTTTCTACTTTTCCGTTGCCTTATTTCTCCAAATCCAATGTATGCCCAAAATCCTCCAAGAGTGCTCCAATAACTCTAAGTTTGCAAGATTATGAGAGAGAGACAAAATAGAATGAGAGTACCAAAGACTAAATTGACAAAATCTGACGCTGAAAAAAGTTGTGAACTGATCCTCATAAGCCTTTTTATCAATGAAGCCTATATTTTCTTAATTTTCCATTATTTTCATTCATTTTCCTCCTCACATGCAACCTGTGACCTTTCACCTTCATCTTCTCCTATTTCCATTATTTTCATAGATAAAATGACAATTAATGCCACTCTTCCTTTTCCATTGCCTTTTCCAATTTCCATAGAAATTAATTAATCACAAGTGATTCCCCATCACTATGTTTTTTTCTAACATTCAACTTGGAATACATATCCCATGACCTTGGTATTATTTTTCCCTTTATTAACCTTATTACATGTATTTTTAACCGGGTCTATTACAAAACCCTCCCCCTTGGGGGAACACCATCCTTAGTGTTCAATGACACTTATAAACCAAAAAACCACATGTTGTCGATGGATCTTTATAACACAACTCATTGCAGCATTTACATCATATTGTACCGCCAACAACAAAACTAGCATATCATGAATACCATACTTCCTATTGGAGCTTTATAACATAGTTCGATGCAATATTTTTATACATATACATATGCATGTATAGACATAAAAAAAACATATACCAAAATACATCCTCTTATCCAGTGAATAGAGAAGGATACATAGTCTACATCTGATCAACCATCTCCCATGTAGCTTCATTAGGACCAAATTTCTTCCACTACACTTTAACTTGCTTGATTGCTCGATTTCGTAGCATGAGCATATTTCGTTGCAAAAGGAACTGGGGTTCCAGATGGAATTATCCTTATGGTTCCACCTGCAATATAGACCAATCAATCACATGATCGAAATATTTCACATACTTCTTAAGAAATGGAACATGGAAAAAATCATGGAATTTCATTGTCGAAGGTTGTGCAAGTCTATAGGAAACTGGTCCAATCATCTCAAGAACCTTGAAAGGCCCACAATAACGAGATGAAAGATGGATCCCCGTTGGGATTCGAAACATCAACCATTGTTTTATGATACTGTGGATAATCCAGGGATCCAATTTTTTTATTGTATTCATTGATGATATATTGATATATTCTAAAAATGAGGAAGAGCATGTTTAACACTTAACGAGATCCCATCTTCAACTCATAGAATTAATTTTCCCTGTCACCATAGTATCTCTAAGATAGATACTTCTTCCTAAAATGCCTCTCAAATTCACTCCAAATCAACTCCTCTTCCAAGATGCCTTGGCATTATTTACATCTTCCCACCATTTTTTTTATTTACCTTTAAGACTGAACATAGCTATTATGGCCTTCATTTTCTCTAAGTAATCATGAAACCGAAAGAACTTATTCATCCCAAGTAACCATGCATCTGCATCCTATGAATTCTTCATTTCTCCATCGAATGTAGGTGGATTTTCTTTCTTGAACTCATTCGACAAATATCCCCTGTCATTCCTCCTATAAGGATGATAGTGATGATGACCATGATGCTAGTCTGAACCAGAACTAGAGTAAAGTCCATGTCTACCTCCTCATTTATCAGGTGTATCCAGGAACCTGCCATCTCTGACGGTATCATCTCTATCTGACCTGTGCCCACCATGATACTTAGTTACATATGATCCATTACTCTTTTCCTCATATCCATGACCGATCCTAAGTGGTCCTTGTCTCTGCAAGTCTGAAAAACTCAAAATAATGACTACATTGACCTCTCCTTATTTCTCATGTGCCTTAGCAAGTCTCTCTTGGGAATAAATGATCCTGTCATTATCTGCTTTGAAACTTCATATTTTTTCCTTCAAACTTCTCAATGTAACTTTTATGTGAGGGGAGTAATCATCACCATGTTGCTTGTCTCATATATAGGGAGAGTATCGTGAACTATAGTCCACCATTTTGCTTGTCATCTCTGATCCTTTAATTCCTACAACCATACCATGTTAGATAACCAAATATAAACAAAATCACACATATATTAGGGAATTTTAGGGGAGGCTATCATGTTTTCAAGATCAATAGATATTAGCATAACATACATATATACACAATGAGATAAGAATATTCATCATTTCAACAATATCAAACTATGCATTATGACACCACTGTAACAATAACCTTGTGCACAATAATCATATCCATAACCATACATGCATAACAACCATATAGACACTGACATGCATAATGAACACATATATAACCAACATGTATGCATGAAAAACACATCCCAACAACAAAATCAACAACTTAAACATGACAACATGTTTTTTAACAATCACCACCACCATGCATACATAACAAGCACATATACAACCTACATGCATGCAAGACAAACACATTCCACCCATCCAATCTAAGTGTTGAACCCGAAAGCTCTAATACCACTTTGTAACACCCTCCCCCTAGATTTACCCAAGCTACTGACCTGTCAGGGTAAACATGTGACAAATATTTACTATGATATGATTCAACTTCCTCAATCACCTTAAGGAAGTGGAATCGACAAGACAAAAAAAACTTAACGACTTCCCTCGTGCTACAAGATCCCTAATGGCTAAACCACCCTTCCAAGTACCCAAGCCTTGAGATAAAATTGTGTTCATTGTCGTGATCTCCCAGACGCTAACACATAACTGTTGGAATTCAACTATAATCCTCCAGTTGCATGCATGATGACTACAAGGGAGTGACTGCAGTCTTTTTCACCTAGTTCTATGCCTACAACCACGAGATTTAAGCCACTTTTTTCAGGATAGGATCTAGACCTCTACCCAAAACTTAATGAAATTTTTCAGAACCATGAATCACACAAGGAAAAATTCCACACAAATCTTAGACAAGAACTTGAACTAACTATTCCTAACCATGACAAAAATTTTGTCAAACACATCATGAACAGGTAATCTACAAGTCATAAATACACATATGAGCATAGATATCTCATGCTTATCTAAGAATCCTAAATAAGGTTTGATTCCATCTCATAATAACTGCAATATCATCTATTAGTTCATGCATTCATTAACATTTCATTTACTAACCAAAACATGATGAGAGCCATAAATCAAGTCTGTCATAAACCATGCTTATAACCAACATATAACCAGATAAATACCAATGATAGAACAACCATTAAATCTATAAAATAACAAGTACATTTATTCATAAAATATAAGAGGAAAAGAGATCTTATTAACATATGCAAAATGAAATCAAGTCAGGGACTTCCACGTACCACCCAGCCATATATTGGGTTGAACCAAATCTCTCTTTCATCCAATCACCTTTGCGCCATATTTTAAGCATTAATGTGGGATCTCATGGAATAAACCAAGAAAAACCAAACCAAGGCTTCCAAAGGCCAAACTGCCTCAAACCTCAACCTGTGATTCCACCTCACTACCGTACATCACTAACCATCACTAGATCGGTCTCTACCAAAGTTTTCCAGGGCTCCAAAGCATTTGTTCCAACCCGACTTCTAGGAATAGTAACTCAACCCACAAGTCCCGCCAGGATCCAGAGCGGTTTTCCAACCAAGGCTTCTAGGATTAGTAAATCAACCCACCAAGGGCTCCATAACATTTTCCCAACCAAGGCTTCCAAGACTAGTAACTCAACCCAAGTCGTTACAGGGCTTCCAAAGCATTTTTCCAACCAAGGCTCATGGAACTAGTAACTCAACCCAAAACCATATGGAACATGAGAACCAATCAGAAAAAAAAAATGGGAAAACTCACAACACCATGGCTATCTAGGAAATGGCAAGGTTATCCAGGAAAAACCATTGTCAATATAGGGAATCCTCCATGCCAATGAAAGATCATGACCAAATAACCATGTGCATGCACCATGCATGCCGAAACTAGCAAGTAAATCATACATGCAACTCAGTACCTCCAAATTAATCGAGTTGCAGTTGTTTATCCCTCTATTCCCTTGCGCTTTCCTGCTTTTCCTTTGCCTTCTTTCTCCAAATGCAATGTATGCTAAAAATCCCCCGAGGGTGATCCAATAACTCTAAGTGTGCAAGAGTATGAGAGAGAGAGAATAGAATGAGAGTGCCAAAGACTAAAATGACAAAATATAACAGTGAAAAATGTTATGAACTTATCCTTAGAAGCCTTTTTATCAATGGGGCCTCTATTTTCTTCATTTTCCTCCTCACATGCAACTTGTGACCTTTCACCTTCCTTTTCTCCTATTCCATTATTTTCATAAAGAAAATGCCAATTAATGCGACTTTTCCTTTTCCATTTCCTTTTCCAATTTCCATAGCCATTAATTAATCATAGTGATCCCCCATCAATGTGTTTTTTCCCAAAATTCAGCTTGAAATATGTGTCCCATGACCTTGGTCTTATTTTTGCCTTTATTTGCTTTATTAAATGGATTTTTAACTGGGGCTATTACAAAAAACATGTTAACAAAGATGATTTAAGGGATCCATTGCTTTTCCTTTTCTTTTTTTCTTCTTCTCATTTTTCATTGTTTTTAAGACGTGCAGGTTGCCTCAAAGGAGGTTTTCAACCTACAGGACTGCCCTAGATACCTCAAAGGAGGTTTTAAACCTACATGACTACCCCAAGTGCCTCAAAGTAAGTTTTCACCTCGGGTTATTTTATTTTTATTTTTCATTTTTTTCATACTCTTGTACTACCTCATGGAGGTTTTCAGTCCCAAATATTGCCTTGGGTGCCTCATGGATGTTTTCAGTCCCAAATTTTTTCTTGGGTGCCTCATGGAGATTTTCACCAATGATTTTATCCTTTTTTCCTCTTTTTATTTTTATTTTTTGTTTTTGTTTTCTTATTTTCTATTGATTATAGGTTGTATGGATTGGGATTATGGAGATTCCTAATCACATTGAACTCCTTACTTGTTGAATTGGTAAATTTCTCCTTTAATAGAGGTTTCTTGTAGAGTTTCAACTAATAACCATTGACTAAAATTGGAATTCCCTCTTGGCATAAAATGTCCTGATCTGGACATAGCCATTCTCATGACAATTTTCCACCAAATAAGGACCTAACCATATTATCATGAAATTTCCCTTGAATTACTTGAACCTAGAACCATATAGCAGGGCCTAATCACCCTCTTGGAAGTTCCTTTCTCTGATGTTTTTGTCATGCAAAATATTCCTCTGCAATTGGACCACCTCAATATGCACGAGGTCCTGCAATCTAGATTCATCACGAGCATTGAGTTGTTGTATCCTCTCTTGTTGAGCTTTGGTTATGTCTAGGTCCAATTGTGTTGCCATTCTTAGGGTGTTGTACTTATACTCAATGGAAAACAATGCCTTCTTTCCATAAACCAACTCAAATGGAGTGAACCCAGTGGTGGTTTTCCAGGTGATATTATAGGCCCAAGTGGCCTCCACAATTTTGGTTTCCCAATCCTCTTTGTTGTTGTTGAAAAATATATTCAACATGCTCCCCAACGCTTTGTTCGTTACATCCACTTGCCCATTTTCTTATGGATGATAGGGGGTGGATTTTATGTTCCTTATATGATGTTTCTCCATGATTCCCTCAATCATATTTGAAGTGAATTGAGGCCCTTGATAAATTATTAGATCCCTTAGGAATCCAAACTTATAAAATATGTTTTCCCTTAAAAACTATACCACCTTATGTTTTTTTTTTTCTTTTATTACCTTTACTTCAACCCACTTTGTCAAATAATCAACACACACAATGATATATCTATTTTTTCCAGATGGGGGATTAATTGGTCCAATGAAATCCATGCCCCACTTCTCAAATGGCTCAAGAGTCACTTGAGCTTGTCATGGAATTTCATCCCTTGGTGTAGGCTTTCCCATCCTTTGGCACTCATGACAACTAACAATGTATCTCCTAACATCTTGGTGTAGAGTATCCCAATAGTAGCCATCTTGGAGAATTTTTAAGGTTGTCATCTTGGTATAAAATCCCCCCCATGGAGTCCATCATGGCATGGTGAGAGGATTTCAAAGACCTCATCCTCCCTTACACAAGTCCTCAAGATCCGATCTGGTCCCAATTTTAAAATACTTCCCCAAATCTAAGTGAAAGGGGAATTTTTTCTAAAGATTCTGCTCTTCTCCTTGGATTAGATATTAGGAGGGAATATCCCAGCAACCAAGAAAATTTCTAAGTCAACAAACTAAGGAGACAATAGTGAAATAACAAAGAGGGGCTCATCCATAAGTTGATCATCTATCATCTCCTCATTTTCTGCAGGCAATGTTAGTTTAGACAAAAATCCGCAACTACATTTTGCTTCCTTTGCTTGTCAATAATGGTTATATAAAACTGTTGCAACAATAATAACCATCTAATTATCCTAACACTAACATCGGGTTTATTCATTAAATATTTAATGGTTGCATGATCTATATGTACAAAGACATAGTACATTGTGATATAATTCTTGAACTTGTTCAAGGAGTGCACAACAACTACGAGCTATTTTTTAGTAACTTTGTAGTTAAGTTTATATTTGGATAGGTTCTTATTGATAAATTATATGACATATGGCATAGGGTAATTTGGCTTCCACTCATCCCAAAGCTGCTCCTACAACTTTTTCGGATGCATCTGTGTGGATGTGGAAAGGCAATGCCCAATTGGGACCCCTCAGAATTGGTGCAGTGGTTAATTTCTCATTTCAACACTTCAAATGCCTCTTTGCATTTATTTTTCCAACAAAAATATGAATCCTTAGTCAACAACACAAACAAAGGTGAGGCCATCTTACTAAGATCCTTAATGAATCTTCTACAATATCCATCTAGTTTAAGGAAACTTCTTATATCCCTTTATTTTTGAGGGACAATGACCCTTTTGATAATGGGAACCTTTTTAAGGTCAAGTTGGATACCTTCCTTAGAAAGGGAGTGACCTAGGACAATCCCTATATTAAAAAAAAATCACACTTTTTGGGACTTAGTGAGAGATTCATTTCAATGAATTTTTTAAAACTTTACACAGATTGGAAAGAGCTTCCTAGTAATCATTCCCATAAAAAGTGAAGTCATCCATATAAATTTCAACCGTTTCATGAACAAGATCAGGAAAAATACTAAATATTTCCCTTCGGAAGGTAGTAGGGGCATTGCACAAGGCAAATAGAAGGAATATGTAGGAAAATTTCCCCCATGGACATGTGAAGACAGTCTTATCATGATCCTCAATGTTGAACTAGATCTAATTATACCTACTAAAACCATCCAAGAATGAAAAAAACTTCTTCCCTGCAAGACCATCCAAAAATTGATCAATGAAAGGCAAGGGAAAATGATCTTTCTTTGTAGCCTTGTTGATCTCCCTATAGTCAACACACATCCCAAAATTCCCATTCTTCTTGGGTACTATAACAAGAGGGGACACCCACTCACTTTTTGAAATGGGGTAAATGAATCCTACATCCAATAGCTTTGGTAATTATTATTTAAAAATTTCTTTAAGGGAAGGTTTCATTCTCCTATGGGGTTGGCACACATGTTTACATCCCTCTTTAATGTAGATATGATGGGTACAAAATGAAACATGAAACCATTTCATCTCATTATATCCCAAGCAAAAACATCAAGATGTTGCCATAACATGGTGAGAAATTTCTCTTCTTGCTCTACTGAGAGGGAAGGATTGATTTTCAAGGTTTTGGATGGAATAATTTCCACAATATTAGCATGATATTGATTAGAACTGGCATTAAGCAATTTTTCCCATGGGTTGTTCTCATGTTTCCCAAGGATTCCTCTACTAGCTCATCAATTGGCATGGCAACAAGAGGTTGGTTCTGTAGAAAGTTACCAATAAGGTCATCCTCATATAGCTACCTGATTCCTACAGTATTTTCTAATGTACAAATTGGTAGGGTGATGATTGATAACAACCTTCCTCTCCTTCTTCCTCTACCCACACAGGTAAGTCATGTTCAATAAAGGGTTGGGCAGGGGAGTATAATACAAGTTCCTTTGTGAGGTGCCCATTTTTAATTGTCATGTTTCCATCCTTGCAAATAATGCAAGCATCGAAAATGGCTAACCAAGGTCTCCCTAAAATGAGAGGGTATCCATTAAACTTGGTTTTGGGTTGGAGGAAAAGGAAATTTTTGGGGTACTCTCAATAGTCAATGGAGACCATCATATCCTCAATACTCCCTTGGGGGCTATTGTGGATCTATTTGCAAGTTGCAACATTGTGGTGGTCTTTCTCAAGGCTCCTTGGAGGTTGAGCTTCAACATAGTTTCCTTTGTCATGACATTGATTACAGCTCCAAGGTTAATCAGTGTGTTGGGTACTACAATATTGCTAACGTGCACATCCACTACAGTGCTACTGGGAACCAAATACTTTGGGGATATGACCTTCCCAAGAATTATATCATCAATTTCCCAATAACATTGATAGTGGGGGCATATCTTTTTCTTCTTCCAAACCTCTAAAAACACTCTTCCATGATAAAATTATTGTAGATGGGAACATCTTTTATGGCCTAGATAAGGGGTATTTTAACACACATGTTCTTCAATTATCACATAATTTTGGCCTCTTCTAGTGTGTGTTGTTTAGGTTGGAACAACCTTTCAGGATATGGAGGTTCATTGGCTTGATGGGTGTTATCTTCCTTCTCTTCCTAAAAATATTCAGGTGGATAAGGTGGGTGATCATATGGAAATACCTTTCCAGACCTAGGGTTGATATCCTGGATATCCACAACATAAGCAAGATAGGATGTTTCCCCACTATAGACATATTGGGCCTACTTATTGTTTGGTTTAGAATTGGGTTGGGTAGGCATATGAGGTTGCTTAGGTGGATTATTTATGGGTGCTTGAGGTTGAGGTTGAGGAGGAGGTATTAAGGCAGGGGATTGGGTTGCCCGAGGCCTCCATCCTTGTGAAGAGTTGCCCCATTTCAAAGGTTGAAGCTGGTATGGTTGGAAGGGTGGATTGACAGGTTGAGGAGGATACTAAGGGGAATAGGGTCAAGGTGAGTGAGTTGGGGGACAAAAACACTGAAAGGGTGCACTATGGTTTGGATTGAAAGAAGGATAGTGTGCACCTTGCATGCCTTGTTGATATGGATGAGGACCTTATGGCCTTCTTTAGTTGATGAAACATAGCCACTCCAAGCCACTCTCTACCCCTTGATATACAACCTTTAGACCAGGAAGAGAGGGGCCTTTATCAGTGGCATGGTTCTTGTCACAAATGGAGCATACATATATGGCATTCAATGGGAACTCATTTATGGGATGCCTCTGGGTGAATCTAGGGAAAAATATGGCTAGTGCCCTTTCCCTCCTCTTACTTATTTTTAATCTGCATGGTATCCATTTGTAAGACAAAGCTATACAACATCTCACTCTTAAATTATTTTAGCATACTCCCTATTTCATGTTTGACGATTGAGGTAGAGGGAGAGGGGTTGAACATGCCTTGACTGAACCTACCTCTCTTCCATACAACCTTTAATGATTCTTGAATACCATCTTGATGTCTTCATAGGTTAGTTGGTAAATTTCTCCATCAGAATATGTATTAAGGGTCTCCATTAAATCCTCCCTAATCCCCCTGCTAAGTACAAGCTTCAAGGATTCTGGGTCATGGGTACACTTAGCTCTTGTATAGTTGAGTTGGAATATTTATTCATAATCCTCTAAGGATTCATCTGCCCCTAGGGTCATTCTGAATATATCCTCTCTTTTTTCCCTTGATCTACAGCGATCCTTGTATTTATAATTAAAATCTTGTTGCGTTTGAGCCCAAGTGGTGATGTTGCCTCCTTACAAGCTCATGAAATAGTGAAAGGATGCATCCTTGTGGGTAGGGGGAAACAAATTTAGCTTATTCTCATCAAAAGCGTAGTCATAGGTTGTAAAAACCACAACAAACTCGAACATGAATTTATCAGGGTCCTTAGAATCTAGGCCATGGAAGTGTGGGAGAGTAGTGGGGCTTATGTTCTTCATTTTGACTTACCCACTGGTTTCTCTGGTAGGAAATAGCTCAGTCTTCCTGTTTTCGGCCATGGTTTGGGTAGGTGATGTAGGTTCTTCCTCCACTATGGGTTCCTCAAAGATCTCTAACTGCTCACCTAAAGGATTTTCCAACTCCTTTTGTGGTCATAGTAGGAGGTTCACAGTCATCAAAGAAGAGTGATGCTTGAATAATTGAAGGAGTGAGGTTTTTTGGTAGAAATTTCCCTAGATTATCCCTAACCTTACGAGGCATTAATTAAATATGTCTACTTTTTTGTGTTTTTTATTTTATTTTTCAAGACAAGCAAAACTTATGCAAAATGAAATTAAAATGGAAAATAAAGAAACTCTAAGTAGAAACACCACCTACTTAGACACCTCCTTGGAAACAACATCAAAAAGTGATGAACTCTGGCATTTCAACAAGAATGTTGCAAATCCTAGGGCTACCAACTTTAATTTATCAACATGGGGTTCGTACAAACTTAAGAGGTGACAATGATGTATGCATAGTAATTTAAGCTCTACTCAAGTTGCTCGAAGGTAATGAACCAAACCAAGGTGTACAAAGACCATTCTACCAGCTAAAGCTAGGTTTTGCAAGAATGAAAATATATTGCATAAAAGGAAATTCTACTCTACTTGCAAGGTTGGAAATGCTAATGTATTTTCACAAATGGAAATGTTACTTTACTTTGTGTTGTGGCAAAAAAACAACACCCATTTTTACAATATTAGCTTCATAATAATAATGGGGACCCTTCATTTTGACTTTGGAAAACTCACTTCTTTATGGTCTTTTGAGTGACTCATGGTTTCTTTGGTCCTTATTGCTTGGCTTTGGGACTATTTCAGAGTTCAACCATATCTTGGTTGTTGCAATTATTGTTTTGGTTACTTGATGGTTACCTTTTGCAGACACCCTCTTAATAATTACAGGAAGGTGATGCGACACCTTTGGTCACCACATCATCTCACATTTCACATTAAATATTGGGCTTCACATGTTGTTTATCTCATTCACTTCACTTGGTACATACCTGAATTGAAAAAGTGTCGAATCATTAACTAATTTGTAACAACATTATAATAACATTGTAAATTTATTATAATACATCATAAATTAATTGTAATTTTTTTTTTAATTAATTTACATAATGTAAATATTAAAATATAAAAATAGAATAAATATATATATTTTTGTAAATAATTTGTGTGGTACAAAATAACCCATATAACACAAACCATTATTAAAAAAAAAAAACACGATAACATTTAATGTATATAAATTGTAAGTACAATTCTATATTGAATATGAATTGTAAAATATATGATATAGTTTTTTTATTATTAAACAAAACCATTTAAGAACGTAAATTATATGGTCCACACACTACACGTGCATTTATCCTTTGATATATGTTAATAACCCACACAATATACAAATGGTCGAAAGTTATGCCACACAATGAGTGTGGGTTATTAATTTTAAATGAAAAAAATCTATATGGCATGTATTGTAATATATATAACATAGTTTTATTATTATTAAACAAAACCATTGAAGAATATAACCCTCACAATATACAAATAGTCGAAATTTATGCCACATAATGGGCGTGGGTTATTAATTTTAATTTTAATTTTTAATTTTTAATTTTTTTTATGGTGTGTATTGTAAAATATAAAAAAATTCCAAGGAATAGTTTAGTTGGTCGAGTTCTTGTTGCTAAGTACCTCGCCTATTGGTAGGCCATGATATCAAATCTTCTTCATGCCCTTGGAGTTAGGCCTTGCTAGTTATCTTCGAGTTAATCGATTTTCCGATAGACATATTATAAAATATATAATATAATTTTTTATTATTAAACAAAACCATTAAAGAATATATGTTAATACACATGCATTTATCCTTTGATATATGTTAATAACCCTCATAATATACAAATGGTTGAAATTTATTCCACACAATGAGTGTGTTATTAACCAGCCTAGATCCATCTTAACTCCGGATCTATCAAGTGCCGAGAGGGATCAAATATCTCGAGGTGAAAACCTCTTTTTTGAGTGCAAAACTTGAGGAAATGTTTGCACCTCTAGAGATTTGATCCCTCTCAGCGCTTGATAGATCTGGAGTTAAGAAGGATCTAGGCTGGTTTCAGTCATGTGCGACCAACGAAAATCTATCGAAAATATGAGCAACATATGATTAATTTTATCAATAATATGTAAATACATCTAATATTAATATAACCATTTTAAATATGCTAAATAGTGTCAGATTTATCGAGTCATTTTAATTTTAAATTTGCTTAATTGCCTCGGTTTGTTGAGATGATAAATATTGTAAAATAACTTTAATGATGAAAAATGATGATTTTTTTTTTTAATGCAAAGTGACAATGTAATAATATTGAATGATAGAAAATGTGAATAATAAGAATGTACTCAATTACAAATAGTCTTCATTGTGATCAATCTCAAACTATTTTTTTCTATTGTTCTTATTATCACCTTTGTTAGTTTTGTCACGTTTCATATCGATTATATGAAATGGACAGTTCAATCATAAACCATTTAAATATTTAGCTCGAACTGTTGTAGTAAACATCATACCTTGTCTCTCTTGCTCTCCAATATTAATAGGTTTAATTACTATAAAAAAAATCAATGTACATTGTCAATATTTTTTTGTGCTTACACTGAAATCAATGCACACTGTTAAACCAATGACTTTAAAATTAATGCACCATCATACATTCAATTACATCAAATCAGAAATCAACATATACATTGAAACCAATGCATCTAATTCAAGAAATCAAATAAGATTAGAAAAGAACATTTACACCGAAATCAATGCATCTAATGCAAGTAATCAAATAGGATTAGAAATCAACATCTACACTAAAATCAATGCATCTAGTGCAAGTAAGCAAATAGGATTAGATACCAACATCTATACTGAAACCAATGCATCTAGTGCAAGCAATCAAATAGGATTAGAAATCACCATCTACACTATAAATCAATGCATTTAGTGCAAGCAATCAAATAGGATAAGAAATCATATACATTAAAATCAATGCATCTAGTGCAAGCAATCAAATATAATTAGAATTAAACATCTACATTGAAATTAATGCTTATAGTGCAAGAAATAAAATAGGATTAGAAATCATCATCTACACTGAAATCAATGCATTTAGTGCGAGAAATCAAATAGGATTAGAAATCATCTACATTGAAATCAATGCATCTAGTCCAAGTAACCAAATATAATTAGAAATCAACATCTACGCTAAAATCAATGCATCTAGTGCAAGCAATCAAATAGGATATCTCTATCTCACCCCGCCAAACACACACACTCTCTCACTCCATATATATTAATCTATTTGTCCCTCCCTCCTTGTCTCCATCTATCTCTTATTTCTCTTCACCTTCCATATATATCTCTATCTCCCTCTGTCTCCCTATATCAACCCAAAAAAATACACTCTCTTTCTCCAATATATATATCTATCACTCCCTCCTCCTCTCCCTCTCTCTATCTCTTCCCCTTCCCTCCCTCTCCCCCGCTTATATCTCTTTTCCCTCCTGCTATCCTCTCTCCCTCTCTCTCCATCTTCCTTATCACTCCCTCTCTCTCTCTCCCTCCACCTTTAACTATCTGTCTTTATTATTACCTCCCTCTCTCTCCATATTCCTTATCACTCCCTCTCTCTCTCTATCTCTCCACCTTTCACTCTCTATGTCTTTATTCTTACCTCCCTCTCTTACCCCCTCCATATCCATCTCTCTTTCCCTACCTCTCTTCACTCTTTCTCTTCCTTTCTCTCCCACCTCCCTCTCTCTCTCTCTATCTTCACCTTACAACTTTGTTACTATATGTATATCTCTCTCCTTCTCTCCCCCTTCTCTTTGTCTCTCATTGTTTGTCTCTTATCTCGCCCCCAAACATACACACTCTCTCTTCATCTCTACCTTGTCACTCTCTCTCTCTCTACACTACTCACTCTCTATGTCTTTCTTCTTCCCTCCCTCTCTCCCAAACCAACTCCATCTCTATATACCTCCCTATCTCTCCCTCCCTCTCTCCTCCTCTCTTTCAAGTCCCCTCTCTTTTCCTTCCTCTCCCTCACTTTCTCTCCTACCACCCTCTCTCTTCCCTTGTCACTCTCTCTCTCTCTCTCTCTCTCTCTCTCTCTCTCTCTCTCCCTACAATCCTCTCTCTTCCCCCATCACTCTCTTCCTCTCTCTCAAGTCCTCTCTCTCATCCTTCCTCTCTCCCCCTTTCTCTCCTGCCTCCCTCTATCTCCCCCCCCCCTCTCTCTCTCTCTCCGCCCTTCAATCCTCTATCTTCCCTCATAGCTCTATCTCTCTCTCCAATTATGTTACTATATCCCTCGCTTTATCCTTCTCTCTCCTTCTCTCCCCTCTTGTCTCCATCATGCCTTCTATGTCTCTTATCTCACCCCTAAAAATACACACATTCTATCCATACCTCCCTTGCCACTCCCTCTCTCTCCACTTCTCACTTGCTATGTCTTTCTTATTACCTCCCTCTCTCCCCTTCCAACTACATCTCTCTATCCCTCCCTCTCTCCTCCTCCTCTCTTCCTCTCTCTCCCTTTCTCTCCTACCTCCCTCTCCCTTCCCCCTTCTTTCTCTCTCTCTCTTTCTCTACCCTCCAATCCTCTCTCCTTCTCTCTCTCCCACCTCCATATTTATGTCTCCCTCTCCCTCGCTTACCCTTCTCTACCTTTCTCACTCATCTCCTTCTCTCTCTCTCTTGAATTTAGTGCAAGAAATCAAATGGGATTAGAAATCATCTACATTGAAATCAATGCATCTAGTCCAAGTAATCAAATATCATTAGAAATCAACATCTACACTAAAATCAATGCATCTAGTGCAAGCAATCAAATAGGATTAGAAATCACCATTTACACTGAAATAAATGCATCTAGTGTAAGAAATATTCTTCCCTCTCTCCCCCCTCCATCTATATCTATATCTCCCTCCATCTCTCCTTCTTTGTCCCTTTATCTCACCCTTCCAAACGCAAACTATCTCTCAACCCATATCTATCAATATCTTTGTACCTCCCTCCTTGTCTCCATCTATCTCTTCTTTCTCTTCACCTTCCATCTATATCTCTATCTCCCTCTGTCTCTCTATATCAACCCCAAAACATACACTATCTTTTCTCCAATCTATCTGTCTATCACTGCCTCCTCCTCTCCCCCCTCCCCCTGTCTCTCTCTCTCTCTACCCTCCAATCCTCTCTCTTCCCCCATCACTCTATCTCTCTCTCCAACTATGTTACTATATTCCTCCCTTTCTCCTTCTCTCCTCGCTTGTCTCCATCACTCCTTCTATGTCTCTTTATCTCACCCCTAAACATACACACTTTCTCTCCATCTCTCCCTTGTCTCTCCCTTGTCACTCCCTCTCTCTCCACTTCTCACTTTCTATGTCTTTCTTCTTACCTCCCTCTCTCCCTCTCCAATACCATCTCTCTATCACTCCCTCTCTCTTCCTCCTCTCTCTCCCTTTCTCTCCTACCTCTCTCTCTCTCTCTCTCCCCTCCAATCCTCTCTCCTTATTCCTCCCTCTCTCCATATCTCTCTGCCACCTCCATTTTTATGTTTCCCTCTCCCTCTCTTACCCTTATCTACCTTTCTCACTCCTATCCTTCTCTCTCTCTTCATTCCTCCTCTCCCCTCTCCTTCAGTTTATCTACATCTCTCCCTTTCACTCCCCCTATTTCTCCATCTCTATCATATGTCTTTGTTATTCCCTCCCATATATATCTGGAGTTAATATATATCATGATATATTAATATATATAATAATATAACAAAATTAATATTGTATTAATCCAAATTTATAATAATAATATTTTAATATTAGGGTTAATAATGTTTTTTTTTTTGCATGATATTAATAATTATTTGGTGGATGGTATTTGGCCCATACGATTGGTGTATAATTTGATGTTGATTTCTAATCATATTAGATATATTTTTACTTATTTACCTTACCTCTTTATACCTCTTTTATAAATATGGTATTTGGCCCATGGTATTAATAATAATTTGTCCCATGTTATTTGGCCCATAGGCTTCACCTAAATAAAACCTCTTTTTTGAGTTTTTGTAAATATAGAGAGGTTTATGGAGTAAATATAAAAATAGTTTTTATTTATTTACCATACCTCTAGTTTAGTTATATTTTTATTTATTTACCATACTTCATGAGTAAGAATAAAAATAGGTTTTAGCCCCAAGGGATAGCTCAACTGGTCTGAGCCAGACGTGGGTCCTCTCCGTAATCAGGGAGGTCACGGGTTCAATTTCGAATTTGAGTCCCTCGGGGTCAGGCGCCGTAAAATAGTGCCGACGGTTTATTGCGCGTACCATCCAGATATTCTGGGGAAGTGTGCCCGAGTTCTTCACGAGTTTATTCCTCGAAAAAAAAAAAAAAAAAGAGGTTTTATTTATTTACCATTAAAACCATATCTCATTTTTAAGTGTTAGTAAACTTCTTCATATTTTAAATTTATAGTGTTTAAATATATTGCTAATGAATTTCTAATTGTTTATTTATATGGTTATGTAAGTCATTGTTTAAGGTGACATTAATTGTATTTTATTTTTTAAATTTTCTTTAGTTTTTTAATTTTATTTTGGCTTCCGACATACTTACACATCGGGGTCATACTGGGATGTAGAATGTGCCTCTCAACGCAATTAAAAAAAAAAGTTTAAACCACGAGTTGTTACATGCAAAATTCCAATCATAAGCCACAAGGCTCATAGTAAGCGAAATATATAAAATATTTATTATGCAACATATTAATGCTTAAAACCAAAGTGCATTTATCTAAGTTTAAAAATCATCCAACACTATCTCTGAGCTACCACGGAAACGACCGAAGCATTAACCAATAGTTACACAAGGTGGAAATTTGAGTAATTTATATTTAACATGCGCAAGAAATGTGGGACATATCCATTAATAACATCGTTCAGGTCATAATGTATTGCATAATATGCGCTAGATAATGGCGTATTCAACTCCCCCAAATCCAGGTGTGGGGAGGGCTCAAATCCTAACACGGAATGATTAAGGTAGTTAAGGCAAGGTTTTCCAATGGGCAGACCAGCCTGGACGAGGGAAAATGGCATGGTACTGCCGGTGAGGGAGGGCGCATATAAAGATGGGGGTTCTCCTTTCGAGGACGGCTTCACAGGAGGCAGAGGGATAAAACAAGTGGGGTAAATTGCATGGATTACATTCATTTTGTCGAGTTCCTTGCATGCACGGTGAGGAAGGTGGTGAAGAAGTGTGCGACGACAGGTGGAGGGCTAAAACCTGGCTTCTGCATCTTGCGACAGTGCTTCGAGGCTAAAGGGTATGTAAATCTCTATATTTCTCCAATATCCCTACAAATGGATCAAGTTAAGGGTTGTGTGAGGTATGTTGTTAATAGGGTGAATGGTATGCGAAGCAGTGTTTGGTTGCATGGTTAGGAGTATGGGGGTATGAGAGGGGCTAATTTAGGCAGATGTCAGTTGATTTCTATCGTGTTTAGGATTATTCTATGTAAGATGGGGGATGGGGATACGAGTAGGAGCTTAGAGGGCTGGTCGACCATGACAAGCCTAGATTGACCACAAGAAATTTGGGGAGAGGAATTTAATTTATGAATTTGACAGGTTATCGAGATTCCAAGGGTGGTGATTATGTCTGATGGGTGCATGGCACCGGTAAGGGAGGAGGATATGCCTCTGAAGTATGGTTCTATGTTGAGGAGGAGGGGTCTGGGTCACAGTCGGGAGGGTATGCGCGTAGTCAGGTTGGTCGAGATCAACCTGGGAGAACTCTGCATGGTTTGGGGTGTTAGGGAGTCGGGTCTCAATTGGGAATATATGTGGTGAGTCGGGTTTGTCAATTGTATAGCCCTTGCAATGAATTGTCAATGTTGTGTTCTATGAAAACTCACTCTGTCTGTGTGACAGCCTCTGGGAGACGCATCAAGACCTTCGGTGGAAAGACATGAGCCCTCAAGATTGCAGAGTCTCCAACTATGGTCGGGCAGTGTCAAATGGCGCGGGCAAAGGATGTGAAGGAGGAAGTGGGAGGGGGGAATATATGGAAAATCTAGAAAAAAATACAACATAAGGAAAAAGACGAGGCATCCACATGGGTTCCTAGAAGTTCATGGCATAAGCCTTAGGCCAACCACATTGCAAATGCAGCCCTCGCGTACATTCAGAAAATACCGTCTCAAGTGAAGAAGATTATTGCCAAATAGGATGAAGTGCTTACCTGTCCAGCTGAGGAGGAGGGAGTAATTCTCGAAGGAGAAATGATAGTGCACGATCCGGGAAACACCAGAGGCAAAGTTTCCCATTATCAGCAAACTCTGCAATTATATTGGAAAATGAAGAACTTGGTGGCAAAAGCCATCATGTACACCACTGAGTTAAAGCAAGTAGATTCTACAATGCAGGAAATTCAGAAGGATTTTTCAGTTATTGCAATTCCAATTCCAGCGAAAAAACTCCCAACTAAACAGAATTGGGAAGTTCCTGAAGAATCCACAACAATCGGAGATGTCAGGGTCCAGTGCTAAAGACCCGGCACTGGTTAACTCCTCAGAAGGATGAGCTGGATGTAGTATTGTTGTATTTACTATTTATGTTTATCTATGTTTATGTCTCTGTTGTTGAATTATGTAAGTAGTAGGCTTGTCTTCTGTTTGTCAAACTATTTCAAAGTCACCAACATCGCGGCTTTAAAAGCTGAATATGCTAGACTGATTTTTTTTTTGTTTTTGGATTGCGTACAATTCCTTCTGATGGCCAATAGATCTGGTTTCCCAGTAGGGCAGATTGAGGCCACGGAAGAGATTATATCATGTAATATGCCCTTTTGTAAATGAATGAAAAAATAATTACTACTCAGCTTACAAAAAAAAAATGGCGTATTTGACTCCATAAAATGCCAATTTCAACCATGTCTATTACAAAGTATTTGTTTGAACGCAGAGCGCCAAGTACTAACAATTTGCAAAGATTACACGATTTTGCATATTTTCTGGTGCTAAAAATAATTACGCAAAAATGCATGTTCTCTATTGAGTTGGCTAGGAAAAGACTGTTTATCCCAGCCAATCCTAGATATTTATTTTCTTCCTCATTATTAAATTTTGATGTGTGGAAAAGTCACCATTGGGTTCACATGTTGTCGATATTATGACAAAATATTAGCATTGGGGCTCTCCACTGGTGGGGTTGAACGCAATGATATACACCTACATCCAAACCGCAATAGCTACCCCCACCAAATCCCTTTTCCTACTCTTCAACGTCGAGGTTCCTAACTTGGTTTGCCTACTCTTGTTGCAGAGGTCATTTTTACTGGTAATTTCTTACAGATTCTGTTGGAATTAATGCTTACATCCTATATTTGAGATGTTGGTTTGTGATGCTTGATAAATTATATCAACCTCTCTTTCTAACTTAGGAATAAGTTAGATCTGAGAAACTCTATATATTAGAGTAATCTGAATGTAAATTATGTGTGTGTGTTGATGCATTCACCTTTGTGTGAAATATATAAGTGATTTCAGTCATTTTTAACATGTTATCAGAGCGTCAAGCTCGTGCTGAGTTTGTGGAATAGGTGTGACATAGAGCAAAGGGATCTGTTGAATCGAACAGTGGTTGCCTACGCGTGAAATGGATCTGGTAATTCAAACAATTGGTGCCTGCAAGAGAATGCCCAGTTATAAGCATGTGAATTATCAAATGTGGGCGACAATCAAGTAGTGGCCCATCTTGAAATTGTGTGGATGATTGTGATTTTGACATTTTTTATTGTCATAGGTAGTTTTGGTCTTCTTTATGGTTCTATTGGTTTTGGCATGCGAGAGGGCTCCAGACTTTCATGCCTTGTGTTAGAGTGAAAATTTATTGTACGATGGGATGTGTGGTAAGTCATGACTTCATTTAGTGTCAATGTTGTGTGAAGAACTTAGGCCTGAAACTTTTGCTGCCCATGGTGGATTGAGTGCATAAAACTTGAAGTTTAGTTTGTTTCCTACCCAAATTAAAGTTCTGTTGCTTAAGCTGCTTTGTCTGCAAAAAAGAATTACAATATTTTTAGTATTTTAGAGGGGAGAATTCAAATTTTAAAAGGCATTTTCGGTTTTGAATCCTTCTTGTCATTATGGAGTTTATGGTTTTATAAAAATTCAGCGATCTAAATTTTCCCTCACAGAAAGTAAAAATTCAAATGCAATTAATGAAGAAAAATTTGTGAGGCATAGTCAATAGTTCAGAAGTAGCACCTATAGATGTCAAACAGTTAATTGAATGGAAAAATAGAAATGACAAAGCTAAGTCCATTATTGGACTTTCTCTTTCAGATTCACAATTACAAATTGTAGATCTCACTAAACCATCTAAGGAAATATGGGAACATTTGACTTAGCTATTTGGTGTAAAAGCTACAAATGAAAAATTTTCCATAAAGTTGCAATTATTTAGACTAAAAATGATGGAGGAGACATCTATGTCCAGTCATGTAAATAATTTAATGTCTCTTTTAAGACAATTAGCTGAAGCAGATGTGAAGGTGGAGGATGAAGACGCTAAAGAAATATTACTAAATAGTCTTCCTTTAAGTTATAGTAATGTTGTCTTCACTTTGAGTCAAATGTCTTCACAAACATTGCATGAGACAATTGCAACACTTCTGGTAAAGGAAAAGAGACTAAAACCAGAGGATACAGAAGAGAACTCTCCAATGGAAAAAATGCATTGTTTACAAAGACGAGAATGAGAAACAAAAATGCAAACAAAGGTGAAGTTGAATGCTACTATTGCAGGAAAATTGGGCATACGGCGGAACTGCAGAAGTTGTGCTAGTGATCTGTTAAAAGGGAAAAAATCAACAAATATAGCCACAGATGAATATCCATTGAATTCTGATGATGATTTCAATGAAGAATTTGAACCTCTTAAACTCTTTTAGAACATCTACAATTCAAGTTCAACATGGATGGTTGTCCAGATAGTATGCCAGTTGTGGATCTAGGGAAGGATCCATCATTCATTGAAGATGTGGAGTGGTCTTCTAATGAGGTTATGTGATAGCTTGGGATGTTGTCCGGTAATTGACTTCAGGAGGTCCTTGATTTGAGAGTTCAGGAGTCGAACTCGGGAATCCAACTTGCCGATTACACCTTTATGAGGGTTATGAGACAACTTGATGGAGCCTATATTGATAAGCTATAAACCAGTTAAAGAATGATTATGTATTGATAAGTTATAAACCAATGAAATAATGATTATGTATTTTTTTTTTATGGGCGATTTCAATAAATTTATGTAATGTAAGGATTAAGAGGGCATGTTGGAATTAATGCTTATATTCTATATTTGAGAAGTTTGTGATGGTTGAGAAATTCTCTCAACCTATCTTTCTAACTTAGGAATAAGTTAGATCTGATAAACTTTATATATTAGAGTAATCTGAATGTGAACTGTGTGTTGACACATACACCTTTGTGTGAAATGTACAAGTGCTTTCAGTCATTTTTAATAGATTCACCGTAGTCATGAGGTGTTTATTTGTTTCTCCTGGACTTTCAGTCACTCTAGTCCTCATTTGGCAAGATACATGCATTGATTCTACTTGGCCTTCTACTCGCACCTTTGTATCTCCCTACTACACTATGAAATTCTCTTTATTTTGGAGCTCATAAACCAGGACTCCATGAAACATCTACAGGAACATTGGGATGCGAGAATCCTAATAATCAAAGTACCAAAAAGTGTAGCGAGGCAGATTGAATTTGTCTCTGCTTTCCATCCCCACAGTTTTATTTAATCAAAGAAGATTTACCTAGATAAATTTCTTTCGGATTAATCAATTCATTACCTATTTGTGAAATGAGATATTTATTTTTATTTGAAATAAGATATTTATTTTGGTTTGGACATTTGATGGTGATTTGTTTAGAGTGGTCTACCACGGAGATAAGGTCTTCCCAAAAGTTGACACCACAATGTTCACACTCTGTGCTTAGTTGTTTCTTTACAGGCACCGAGTTGTGACGACCCACTGCAGATAAGAACATGAAGCCTCCATTTGCCATTTCATGAACTCGTGAACATTCTCCTCAATAAAGGTCATGGTCATCGCAATTTTCATTCTCATGATCTTCATCTCCCTTTTCGTTTTTCCTGAGCAGCAAACTATTGTAATGTTGCTACAATCGCCTTTACTCCAACGAATGTTGCTCCTAGATTTCTGTCAACCCTGATTTACCTTGCCTGAGATCATAATAAAGAACTGTCACAAGCCCTTCTCGTCTCCTCTCCAAATTCAATGCACAAACAAGACCTAGGGCCTCAAACTCCTGCCTCAAATCCTCTTCACTCAATTCAACAAGCAAAAAACTTGAAAGCAACGCTTAGCATAATGGATAAACACCTTTGGGACTCGAATTCGACACATTGCTCCCACTATGAGCAGCAACACCACTAGTGCTACTCGAACGAATTGAATATTAATAGTGGATAAGGGTCCATATTTTTTCAAAGAGATTTTAAATCATTTTGTTTAATGTAGGAAATAAACTCGCTTCTGGATGTTCTCAGCTTCGTTCCTTCATTGTTTATAATGGATATTCCCCATTCTGAATCGCAACAATGTCATTTAAGCGACTGATTGTCAACAAAAATGTTGTATCCACCAAGAAACTTAGAAATTAATAATAATCCTACACGCATCAACTATTGTATACCAAAATTTGCATGTGGGAATGAAAAAAAAAGATAAGATTTGTGTGTCAATGACTTGAAGAACACAAATTCTCTTTTTTTTTTGTGAATTTGGTAGTGCCTCTCTTTTTCTATTTATATTTGTAAAGCAGGTTACAAAATTATAAACATCAGTTTATAGCCTCAACCTGCCCGTAGGAAACCAGGTCTGTTGGCCATCTCAGTGCATGAAAAGCAAACCAAAATTGGAAAAGTTTCATTCTTCTACATCTAGCATGAGCTATCTGTTCTACTACCGAAATATCTACATTCTGGGAAAATAAACTAAGTTCATATAGGTCTGAAAATATCATAAAAACACATAATAAAGAAAAAAATACTCTTCGGATGAAGAGACACGTGCTGGATCTTTCAGTGTTGATCCTGGCATGTCGACTTGTTGTAGTTGCTGGAGTTGCTTCTCCATGCGACCAACCCGATCATCCAATCTGCTAATTCTGTCAGTGGCCTGGTATTGAGTGATCTTAATATGTTGCAGTTGATCCTGCATGTGTTGCATCATGTCCAGCAGGCGAAGTTCAGTCTTTGTTGGGTCA
Organism: Pinus albicaulis; assembly: GCA_034641835.2. Taxonomy (NCBI): domain Eukaryota; kingdom Viridiplantae; phylum Streptophyta; class Pinopsida; order Pinales; family Pinaceae; genus Pinus; species Pinus albicaulis. The sequence continues at coordinate 1,134,232,316 of CM076579.1, forward strand.
TGCTCAGCGTGACGGGATGAATACTCGGAATAGCCTTTGCTAGAAGGCTCTTTAGGATCCAATACGTGTGAATGGTCTGTTGAAATAGTGTGAGTCGACCTCTGGTGTTGCCAGGATCGGTGATGAAATCCAAGATTTCTGCCTCTATTTCATTATCCTCTGGGTCTGTCTGGATGTCCCGTTCCCATCCTCTAATTTCCTGACGAACAGTTGCAGAATTCCCCATAACATAGTTGGCTGCCAAATTCTCAAGTATCTCTAAGTTTGATTTTCGTCCACGTTTCTTCGGGGTTTGTTCATACTGGACCTGTTTCCCTTTAGCAGACTGAGGGTTTGACCGGCGCTTCCCCATAGTATCTGAACGCCTATATTGCAAAACAAACTGGCAAGAAAACAGTAAGATAGAGTGAGCCACGTCTTGGGACCAGCCTGCACGAAACCTGTGAATATCGACAGTGCATCAGGCTGACAAACAAGAAATTGACGAGGGAGGCACTATTGGCCACTGAACCAAATGACTAAGACATTGAATGCAAACATTTTGAATATACAAAGAGACAAAGACCAAGAGCCTTGTCTCCCATTTCGCAGACCTGAAACCTTGAGCTAACCTAGCCTGGATGAAATGTAACAGTGCCAACCTCATGCGAAAACTAATGTTCGGGTTAACGGCATTGACAGGAACAGGGGTAAGCACAGGGTCCTTGCGAGGAGTAGGGGGTAGATTGAAATTCTCACTGTCGAAACCCATGTACAAAACAAAACGAAAAGACCAAGAATAGAATCAACTCATATTGTCCCAGTGATCATAATTATGGCACCACCTATAAGCTCCTACCAAATCGCTTGCACTGTTAAGAACCAGGACAATTACCCTTCTCCAAGGGTCCCCGACTCTACCCACAGAATACAATCCTAGCGACCACAGAGTGCGAGACAGGATTAGCCTTACTTTGAACCAATAATTTAGCTAATTTGCAACAGTATGAACAGGATGGGCTTGGAAATTGCAAGGGTCTCGGAAGCATGGTTTTAATGGCTTCGGAGAGGGAGTAACATAATCCATGACCATTAACATAATCAAAATCACCTTATGATGCACTCTCCTAGACAAGACAATCCCAATTACAACCATGAATGCTAGAAGTAAACCAGATACATACCCCGACTGAGTTGAATAGCTGACAGGTTGAAAGATGCTCGGCTTCCTCCTCGGCTGCCTCCAGACACTTGCATGCAGAGAGCGATGCGTGAACGAATGGAGGGGGGGGGGGGGGCGAGCCACTTACCTTAACTAAAACATTCCTTTCGCACCCTGACAAGACAGGTTGTCCTGCCTGCAACATTATTAAAGGCCGATCTTTTGCGTACCGCCGTAATCTGTAATTCCAATGCGCCATTATGAGATGTAGGTGTGCGAAGGACGAGCAACCACTTCATCTCTTATGACGCTCTGCCGGACATGTGTACACCCCGATCGGGGGGAAGAACACAAATTCTCATACCCGTATGCTCCGAGATAGTTTCACATCAATGCACTTTCTTCATCTTGTTTTGAGAATCAATCACATTAGTTGGTTCGAAACGACCAAATCCTAATAATATCTACATTATGGATCACAAAATTCTTAGATCTAACATCAATGCACTTTGTTTATATATTTTGTTCTCAAAATTTTTATACCTTTATTGGTAATTAAAATAAATTTGAATTGTTTTTTCTAAAATATTTTATGAATGAATTGAACAATTTTTTTTTTTAATATTGAATTTTTCTTTTGATAAGATTGTTTGGTTTTTATTGAATAAATTGTTTTTGGCTTGTAGTTGATAAATAATAGGTGTTTTTTTCGGGATTTCAGCTATATTTTTTTATTTGATTATTTTTATTAGTTATGGAATTTGAATATTATGTGAAAATCAATACTATTAAAATAAACGTTGTCATGTTTTGCATCTTGAAATAGAACATAATTGAGAGACATTTAAGTTTATGCATATTTGTTTCCATATGTTCTTGGTTACTTTTGAGGCTCACAATTTTGTAGAATGTAGCATCTCATTTGACATAAATTTTGTAATTAAAATAAAATTGAATTGTTTTTTCTAAATATTTTATGAATGAATTGAAATATTGAATTATGTTTTTGCTAAGATTGTCTAATTCTCATGAAATAAATAATAGGTGTTCTTTTGTGCTTTCAATTATATTTTTTTATTTGATTATTTTTATTATTTATGGAATTTGAATATTATGTGAAATTCAATATTATTAAAATAAATGTTGTCATGTTTTGCATCTTAAAATAGAACATAATGGAGAGGTATGTAAGTTTATGCATATTTGTTTACATATGTTCTTGGTGACTTTTAAGGCTCACAATTTTGTAGAATGTAGGCATCTCATTTGGTATAAGTTCCTTTTAAGTGAGAATGAAAAAGTGGGTGCTTAAGACCTTCCAAGTGAGAATGAAAAAGTGGGTGCTTAATAAACATAAAATTAGTGTAAAATTACATTTGAATTTGGTAATATTTATTATAATTAACACAAGTGTAATGTCCACTTAAAAACAAATTGTGCCAAAGGTGCTCTAGAGCCAATTATTAAGAATATTTTGTCACTAAGTGCTAATTTAAACACAATAAAATAATGCATACATTAATAAATTAAAAAATCAGTAACAAAAAAATCAATCTAGGTCATATATAAAATACTTCAATTTCAACTTAATTTCCACTTTAATCATTAATTCCATATCTTTTACTTGATTATTACCTTCCACACTCCACTTTCCTCATTTTGGCATTCCTTTGCACCTCTTGGTGCAATTTATAGTTATTTATTTTGTATTGTTGATTGCATGCAATCTGTGGGAGTGGCAAAGAAGATCTAGCACGAAAAATTTGTCACAAACACGTTTCTATTATGAGAATCTCAATCAGCATATTGTAATACAAATTTGGTTACCGAGATCGAACTAGGAGCCATGGGTTCAACATAAATGAAATGAAATGATATTTTAGCATCCACGAGACTAAAAATAGTCTATGGGACCACTAGTTCCCTGCTTTTTCACCTTTTGCAATTCAATCCTTTTCTTATTAAAATTGATGATTATTTATCCCAACCTTCTATCAATCCCCTCACTGAAAAGACAATGCCAAGAAATCGAAGCTAACATATTCTGATAAATTTCTTTGATGTCTTTGAATACATCACATTCCAAAAAGAAATGTTTTTTCAATTCCACTGCCCAAGATGTGCAAAATGTACACACCCATTCTTCCCAAGATTCTTTAGGCCTTTTCCACCGTCCCATTTCACACCAAATTTGATGCAATTTGGTTCTTAATCGAGCAATAAGAACCTTTTCCCTCCATGAAATGCTAGCTCCAATGTACTATTTTGGCCTTTTCCATCGTCCAATTTCAAATTGAAGTTGATGCGAGTTGGTTCTTAATTGAGCAATAAGAACCAATGCTCTCCACGAAAATTGCAGTACGTGCCATGAAATAGAATATGAAAGGATCCTAGCAGAGAGGCACAAGGGATTCAAGTAAGACAACAAATTATGACATGAGTTGCGCGTGGAAAAATGGAACAGTTACGAATCAAAGGAAGATTTAAAGCATTCATAATCTTTCATGATTGTTTTATTCCTTGATATTTCGATCTGGAAAAAGGGTATTTCACAGAAGAAAGACAAATGGCTCAATCAATAAGCATATTATAGGCAGTTCCAGGCATAAATGGATGGCATTCTTTAAAAGCCATGGCATCTCTGAAGAATCAAATTTTACAACTTGTAAAATATTTTCATGACAAAAGCATTACAAATGCATCCAGAGTATCCAATAGGATCAACAAAAAACTACAACAAAGGTAGATATTCATAGTAAGCTCCAACTGAATGAGCAATTCATCATTGTCTAAGCCACGTATGTAACATGTTAGGGCTATTTAGTTTCCCAAGGATGAGAAATGGAACCAAAGAGGTAACCACATAACAACTTTAGACTTGGTATCTAGCCCTATCAAATCAGAGAGGGCTCTCTCTATATTAAGATCACATCCAATGGAAATGACTAGATAATATAAGGGTTTTAGGCTAGTTATTAGCTCAGTAGGGTTTTATTAGGGTTTGTTGGATAAGAAGCACTAGTTTTAGGAACTAGACCAGGTATTTCAAAAGGTCAGTTACAAACATAGAATGAGGCAAGGTAGGTGTAATCAGTGGCACAAATTGAATTTTTCATTGTAGTGTGGTGAGGAGAAAATCATGTAGAAGGAGTAAAATGAGCATACATGTATGAATTCATTTACTTAGAAGATAAAACACTTATGTGACAATCTCAGACAAACCAGAGCATATAAGGCAATGTATCTTGTTTAAAACTTATGAGATTAACACAACAAGAACATAGATGGATGCTTGAAAAACTTGATCATCAGATGCATAAGAAGAATGGATAAAAACATTTTCACTAACCATATCACAAGAATCCCATAAAAATAGCTGCAACTTTCTATAAATTACTTCTGCAAATAGTCAAGTACACTAGTGCCAAAAGAGTGTGAACTTCAAATATCCAACCGTCTCAATGACTTGATTCTGAGTACATATAGAAAACAAAAAAGATTCCACCTCTAGGGGTCTAATCCTGATCCATAGAAACTAATTAATGAAACTAATGACTTATTTCCTAATCCTAGGAAAGTTAGAAACAACTTTCCCCTTTTTTAGCTAACTAATTGAGCTTTTCTCTCTAGGCATTAATCATAAGATTGTTTACAAAGATGACCATTAATAAGCCTATTGATCATCAAACAACTCATGATCCAGTTGTTACATCGACCAAGTTGACCTTTTACCTCCACGTGTAGTGAAAATTTTCCAACACAGAAATGCGGCAAGTCTAACAAAAGCGCAACAAGTTTTTTGGAAGATGATTTGGAGGCCTTCCCATATGCATTTTTTGTTGCAGAAGGTATGGTTGGAAATATAAATATGTCTACTACATAATGGAGTCATCAATCACTGCAAACACTGGCTCCAAATCCCTGAAAAAATGACTTGAAGTCAAACTTTCCCAAAAAACACAGCGAGTGGTCTGAAAAAGTGGTAGAAAGGTCAAAAATAGGCATTATTTGGTCATTTTATAAAAAATTGTGAACTTTAAAGCATACCCATGAAATTTTTTGACATCCTTATGCAATTAGCCATCTGCACATTCTTGAAATTATGAATTTGGGCCTCCTGATAAAAAGCACAACAAGTACTCAGTGCGTTTCTGTAGGGTGTTTTTTATTGTGTGCACAAAAAAACTCAAAAACTCAAAATTTTGGTCTCCTTCTCTGTTTTCTATCATGATTTCAAACCACCAATGAAGCATCAACCAATAGTTCTAGGATTTTCTTCATTTTTAGTTTCCTTAGGGTCCTCTTGAGCTTCTTCTTCTTCATATTCTTAACCCTAACCTAGCAAACCATGTTTCTTGCATAGTAATCCCTTGCCATATTCCTTTGCATCGTGGTATTCCTGTTGGCCTTTTCAATATCTTTTTCGAGTGTTCATTTACTACCCCAAGCCAATACTCTCTGTCTTGTTCAATTTTAGCAGCTATGATGTCATTTATGTCTTTGTGGGCTTGAGGAGAAGATGACCCTTTTTCATGTTTTTCCTTTCTTTTCATTGCTCTACTTTTAGGTCTTCTATGTTGCATCTGAATCTCCTTCTCTTCCAATTGCTCCACATCAATTATGGATTTTCCTTTATCCTTTGTTGTCAAATTATCTTCTTGGCTAGATGATGGAGGGTCTTTTAATGGCTTACCTTGTTGCATTAGGCTTAGTTTCAATTGTCTATTTTCTTGCTGCAAGAAAGCCACCATGAAATTGGCTTTGGAAAGATTATATTTTAACTCCCTAATATGTGCATATTTTTCCTTGATGATGTTTTTTGATGGATTATCTCCATGCTACTCTTATTCTAGGTCTTCCATTTCAAGTTCAGGAGGTATTTGTTCTTAATGCTGCAAAGGTGCATCATCTCTATCTCTAGGTGATTTCTCTCTTATAGCTTCAACTTGCACTTTTTCACTGACAACCTCCTTGGATAAATTTCTAGCCTGAGATCTAGTTTTAGGCCTAGACCTAGGCATCTCCTCTTTTTCTTCAGGAACAAATACCAACTTCTTACCTTTCTTATCTTCCCTTGAAATCTTTGTTCTAGGTTGAGCTCTTGTCATTGATAGCATACTTGATGTTTAAGCTCCCTGTGGTCCTGATGGTGATGAAGGAGAGCTTTGACTCTTTGGTTGGCTTTAGAAAAGAAGAAGTGCAACTAACTCTAAGAATTTTTTCCATGAAATATTGACATGTGCCAATTGGTGGGGGACTATCACTTTGATTAGATCGTGATGAAAGAGACTTGCTTGGTGATTTCTCCCTTTGGATTGCACCTTCTCAATAATTTTCACCAAACTTATAAACATATATTTTGGTAGGTTTAGGGGCTTGATATAAGTGAAATGCATCAATAATATGATATGATACTGATATAACCTGCTAAACCTCCCCTCACAAGTGAATAATTCATGATAATATTCATTAAAGGGTTGTAATTGTCCAACAAATGTCTGCTAGGAAAGATATGAGAAGGGGAATCCTTGTACTCTGGTTTCAAGAAAATCTTATAATTCTCAAGGTCTAAATCCATCCCCTTGAACCAAATTTCACCTTCATCATGGATTGTGGTTGCTGAAGATATGATCTCTGCTGACACCATAAAGTTCACCCCTGCAATTGTGACATTATCTCTTTTGAAATTGAGGGCAAATAAACTTGTTAGATCATGATTATAACCCACCTCTTGCACTTTCCTACGAAACCCTAGACAACTTGCTTGCTCTAATGACCTCCTTATAAAATTTGATGAATTGACCTCTTGGATATGAATGGGCTCATATCTTGAGATCTCTCCTCCTTTGAATTTCCTCTTTTCACTGATCTCTGCCATGTTTGACTTTGCTTTGACAGGAAACCCTAGTTTCACATAAGAATGGGTAAGGAGACTTGAGCTGCAAAACAGGGGTGAAAACATAACAAATTTAGGGGAGGAAATGAAGGGGAAACATGATAGGATAATTTCAGAAGAAATTATGGGGAGTAGGGAAGTGTTTTAGGAAGACAATTAAAGTATAATTCATCAATTTTAGTGAGGGAAAGGGGGTGAAAAAAGGAAAACACAGTCCTAGTTTAAAAACGCAACAACTAGCTAGAGTAGTGAGAGAAAATGATAAATGATTGAATTTAAGTGTGGGAAATGGTGGGAAATTTCTGATGATATATATTTGGGATGCGTAGGCTTAGAAAATAGGAAATTTCTCTTGAAAATAAGCCAAAGACAATGAAATATAAAAAGCGCAACAAAAGCACAACATAAACCCTAGGTAATGATTTTAATCAGTTCTCTGAGAAAATTCGCTGAAACAAGGGTTTGTGAAGGCTCCACTTACTTGATTAAATATGTTTGAAACATTGAGATGGATTTTTTAACATGTTCTTTCATCCTTACGCCTCCAAAACAAAAGCGCAACAACCCTGCCAGAAACACAGCAGAAATGAAACAAACTGATAAACTGAGAAATTGGTGATGGAATTCGAACTTCTAATGGTTGTGGAAAGTGTTATAATGGCATAGAGGAACTCTTGAAGCTTTGTAAGGATATAATTAAGTATTTAAATTCTTTATTCTCCTTTATAACTCAAAAAACTTTATTTTGGCTTGATGAAAACATGACATCATGTGTACTTTTGAGAAAATGACTATTGATTGATTTAACATGCAACATTATTTCTTCAAAAGGAAATCTTACCTTTATTATTTTGGTTCCCTAATTGCTAACTCCCATGATGATGAACAAAATGGATGACATGACTCGTTTCCTTTTGATGACTGATATGATGATGACCATCAAATGTGAATCCTAGACCATGACCTAGATAATGACCCACTGACTCTTTTGATGACCCAGGATAGGGGAAAAATAACATGACCCCGATGGATGATGGTGACCTTGAACAAGTGGAGGAAGTAGAATTGACCTATAAAATAACCAATGAGCATATGAAATCAAAGAGATGCCAAATTTTATTTTAAAATATAACAATTTGACCCTAAGACCTTATCAATCACATGGAAAGTGTACATTTGATCATAAGAGGGAGCAAAAAGATTTTGCAGCATAACCTATTTGTAGAGGAAACCTAGACTCGATTTGAACTATTGTAATGAGAGTTTATTATTTCTCTACAGGCAGGAAATCAAGTCTTGATTGAGTAGAATAATTGCACTATTGAAACTCTCTACCATCCTAAGAACTCGACTTATTTTTTTATTCATGGGACATACTTTATTTCTATAATCAACAATGAAGCATTATTATTGTTTGCTTTGTTTATTGCTAATAAATATTTCACTTTAAAGTTTCATTCCTGTGTAGGGGTATGATTTTTTATCTTCAGCACTATTGTTGAATGTCTACAATGTATGCTCATTTAGAATCCTGTCAAGCTACCTTGCAGGGTTAACTAGTAATGAGTTTGAAACTGAACATTGCATAGGAATAGATCCTTTATTACTTTCATCTGCTAGCTATCTAACAATTTAATGTAATAGTGTCTTGCATTACATGGGTCATGTTATTAGAACTAATTATGTATTGTGACGTGATCATTTTGTTCTTAAAGTGAATTTTTTCCACCTAATTTTAGAAAATTTTATATGTGGATATATGTTAACTAGTTATCGGATATTCATTTGTGCGCATCTGCTCGAGTGAGGAATTGGTCCTAGAAATATTTCCTTTATCCTATTCTAAATTTCAAACCATTATGTTCCTTTTACTTTTTCCTTTTTGCATCTTTCTCTTAATTGGTACTATAACGTATATTATGTCGCAATTAAGATAGATTAGCTTGCATTTCCATCTCCGCTTCGCATAAAGTCCTATTTTATAAAGGACAACATATTGGTTCTTGGTGGTCTCATTGAGCCCTCATATCAATCAACCTTCTTGGTTGATCTTAATCCTTATTCAAATTATTAAAGATCAATTATAAGGAATTGTACCATATTTAATTATAGAATTTTGACATTTAACTACACATATTAATTAGAATTAACAATATTCTTTATTTTACATATATTTCTATTGTATTATTAACATTTTTCTAATTTAATATAAGTAAATATAAAATAATGGTAATATTCTAACTTCCTCACAACATAGAATTAATAGATTATTTAGTATTACGGTATGTTAGTATTCATAATATTATAGAAAATAAGTAGTATTATAGATTGTTTTATATTTTATAGTTAGTTATTATAGCTATTATCATATGATAGGCTATTAATTCATACTTACTAATATAAGCTTGCATATGATAAATTTGTATAACATAGTAAATCCATATTAACTTAGATTAACATATAACATAACATTAGTATTATGCTTAAAATTGTATCATTAGAATTTAAAATTAATAATATTTTGACATAGGATATATTAATATAGGAGATAAATATTAACACTTAATAACGAGCATATTATCTATTAGTGTAGTATTAACACATAGTATTATAGGGTTAGCATCAACGCAACATATTAGCATTAGGCTAGAATAATTATTAGTTCAGGCTAGATTAACCTTAGGCTAACCTCGGGAACGGGTAACTAGAAACCCAATAGAACGAGTCGAAACCACCGGCTTCAATGGAAAAAGATCTAATTGGGGCCCTGATTGGGTGGTCTCCCCTAATGTTTATGAGGTCAGTTTTACCCATCAACACCTTGCTGGAATAGAAATGTTAGTCTACTTACAAAAATGTAAATACTAATCTACTTGCATAAATGTAAAGGATGCTCTACTTGAAAAAATGTAAATACTAATCTACATGAAGAAATGTAAAGGCTACTCTACTTGCAAAATCTAAATGCTACATCAAATGAAATCCTAGTCTAATCATAATAAATAACAATGCTTGAAATGGAAACCCTAGCATCAGAATAATAAAACGAAGAAGGAAAACCTAATATAAATTTCATAAAGTAAATAGTATGGAATAAACCCTCAATCACTGCATTCAAAATATATTATATCCTTGTTGAATTTTGCAACAAGAAACAATGAAGGAGGCTTCTTGAAACATCATCCTTGATCCTAGTTGGAAAATAATCACCTAAACTAGGTGGGGCCCACACTAGATATTTTTAGGTGTAAGTCTATTTTTAGACTATGTCTATTTTTAGACATGGTGATCATATTTCAGAAGTTGCAAGATGTTATTTGTGGATGGTTGGTCAAGTTGGAAAAATATATGAAATTCTATTTTTAGAAGATTGGGCAAAGTCTATTTATAGATTGCCGATCTAAAAATAGATGCATATCAGTTATTATTAGCTCTTAATAATAATCAGACTCTAAATATCAACTTATTCTCTTGGAGCACTTAATTTCAGTATACAGATTTGTCAAATCAGCGGGCTGAAGTAATTACGCAATTCCCCCTGGGTTTACTAAGTTCATGTGGGCTCGGTTCGGCCGAAGTGGAAAAAGTTATGTGATTGGAAGAAGTGATTCTGGAGGTTGTATTCGGTTTAACTCGATTAGACTCGATTGAGCTAGTTGTATCTAATCTAACTGAATGATACACTAGTGAGAGTGGAGTGAATTAATTAGTTAATTAATTCATAAATAATAACTCATTAATCAACTTAACAATACAGCATTTAACTACAGTGCATGTCAGATCCAGTGGAGACCCAGTGCAGAGATAGGTGAAACAGTGAGATAGACTATCTGTTGTGACCATAGTGATGCATGAATTGAATCTACATATACATTGGAGTTGCCAATGATAATCACGCATTCAATGAGAGTGGGATTGCATCAAATTGGTCTTTGTAATCAGCTTGTATTGCGTAGTGGAGGTAGGCTATTAGGAGGTAGAAATCGGTGCATGGATTTGCAGATTTCTTCATGATAGTGTGTGACGATTGTATTGTACTGAGAGCTTGATGTACTAAGCTTTGTATGAGATTGTTACATGATTTCCATGATACATAATATATGATATTTGGGGCTTTTAGCTTCAAGATTTCCCATTAAACAACTGTGTTATGTGTGTTTTTATTGCTTCATGTGTTTTGCAATTGATGATTAAATTTCCGCAAGAATTATAGTGGAAGGATTTTGTATCTTGCAAGAAGATAAATATTTTGAGATCAGGAGAGTCTGGATATATACATGCATATTTTATATAATTTCTACATGGTATCGGAGCTCTGTTATAGATTTTCTACATGGAATGAGAGTAGGAATTTTTGGGCGCATGAGTTTGCAAAGAATATCTGAAATTTTTGGTGAAATATTTTCAGAAACAAATAGCGTATTTGGATTCTTTGCGAAAAATACCCAAATTTAAAAAAAAAAAATCGATCGAATCAGAGCTCGGATGAGGGAGATATCATCGATTTAAAATCATCTCTTTTGTTAAAAAAAATTGCGATGGTGAGATAATTACAATGTGCGCGAGCCAAGAATCTACATGCACTGAGGTACAAGATGCATGCAAATATTTGAGGAGAAAAGAAGAGGTTAGTGACTTGGTGGTTGAAAGGGAGCCTCTCAACATGCAGCCTGAGAAGCAGTCTCAGAAGGTTGTGGAGCAACCACAACTGGAGATGCAGAAGAATCTTTATAGATTTTATGTAGATGGGATTTCTACGAAGCTTCCTATTGTTGGGAAGTGCAAGAAAGACATGCAATTGAAGCTTGAGAGGGGGAAGTATTTTCATGCAAGTAAGAGTGAACCTCCGGATGTGGAGCAGCCACAAGATGAGGATCATGGAGTGGGAGCAACCACTAATGTAGAGAAATTTCGTGCCAGATGGACAGAGGGAGTGCATGCAGCTATACCACCAGGTGAGAGGTGGGGCGACATGCATGAGTAATACCAAGAATATATTTCTGGGCAGCATTCATTGAGATGGTGTGGATCTCATGAATTGAACCTAGCTATGAGGAGCCCACAGAGCAGCAGTAGCATGATCAGTTGGATTGATGTAGGCAGATCAAATGACAGTGTCGGATACTGGAGTGCGGTTCAGAGTTGACATCAAGTGCAGAGTGCACGGGTGCAGAGTTCAACAGCGCAGTGGTTCCTGAAGACATGTGTAGTAGCTAAGCAAAAGTCGAAGACTTTGATGATATATGCATTAGACTAATTGAGTTATTTGGAGCCTTTTAGTGTCGAAAGTGTTGCAGCAAGAGTTGCAGGGCGAATGCATGGAGTTGCATGTCGCATGCAAAGACAGTCCTTTCTTGTTGAGAGGGAGTGTTCAAGTTTGCAACAAGAAAGAGTGAAGGAGGCTTCCTGAAACATCATCCTTGATCCTAGTTGGAAATAAATCACCTAAACTAAGTGGGGCCCACACCAGCTATTTGTAGGTGTAAGTCTATTTTTAGACTATGTCTATTTTTAGACATGGTGATCATATTTCAGAAGTTGCAGGATGTTATTTGTGGATGGTTGGTCAAGTTGGAAAAATAGATGAAATTCTATTTTTATAAGATTGGGCGAAGTCTATTTATAGATCGTCGATATAAAAATAGATGCATGTCAGTTATTATTAGCTCTTAATAATAATCAGACTCTAAATATCAACTTATTCTCTTGGAGCACTTAATTTCAGTATACATATTTTTCAAATCAGTGGGCTGAAGGAATTATGCAATTCCTAAGGGTTTACAGGAGTTCATGCATGGAGGACTCAGTTAGAACTGAAGTGGCAAAGTTATGACAGAGTTGGAAGAGTAGTTTGTGGAGTTGTATTCAGTTTAACTCCGTTAGACTCAGTTGAGCTAGTTGTATCTAATCTAACTGAATGATACACTAGTGAGAGTGGAGTGAATTAATTAGTTAATTAATTCATAAATAATAACTCATTAATCAACTTAACAATACAGCAGTTAACTACAGTGCATGTCAGATCCAGTGGAGACCCAATGCAGAGATAGGTGAAAGGGTGAGATAAACTATTTGTTGTGACCATAGTGATGCATGAATTGCATCTACATATACATTGGAGTTTCCAATGATAATCACGCAGTCAATGAGAGTGGGATTGCATCGAATTGGTCTTTTTAATCAGCTTGGATTGCGCAGTGGAGGTAGGCTATCAGGAAGCAGAAATCGGTGCATGGATTTGTAGATTTCTTCATGATAGTGTGTGACGATTGTATTGTACTGAGAGCTTGATGTACTAAGATTTGTATGAGATTGTTACATGATTTCCATGATACATAATATATGATATTTGGGGTTTTTAGCTTCAGGCTTTCCCGTTAAACAACTGTGTTATGTGTGTTTTTATTGTTTCATGTGTTTTGCAATTGATGATTAAATTTCCGCAATAATTATAGTGGAAGGATTTTGTATCTTGAAAGAAGATAAATATTGTGAGATTAGGAGAGTATGGATATATACATGCATATTGTATATAATTTCTACAATCCTAGTAACAAGGTTCATTGAATGCTTCATAAAATAATCATGTAAATCATCATTATTTTGTTCAATTCATGAAATTTTTTACTAACCCTAATTGCAGAGATGAATTGCAGTGGTGAAGAGACAAGTCCTAAGTGGTCTCTAATCTTACTAAATTATGGTTTCAAATCCTAAATGGAATCATGAAGGGCGAGGAGGAAAAAATCAATATTTAGGACAATTCTGGTCAAGTTTGGAGAGTTTCTACATGGTGCTACAAGATTGCTACAAGATTGCCCTATTTTGTTACATGATTGAATTTTTGAGAATTTTTAGGGTTTAAAAGGTGATTTGAAGTTGAGGAAGTTAGAAAAAGGTTAAGGGAGGTTGTATGAAGTCCTTGCCAATATTATTACCCCTCATGGGCCCATCTCTCACAATAATACATTCCCATGATGGCCTTTAACAAACCAAAAATTAACTCTTGGTGAACAATTTTTTTTAAGAAGTTGTTGAGGAAAGAAGGGAGGAGATTATGGTATGATAACAAGTGGAAATTACAGTGCTATACCCAACAATCCAACAATAGGACTTGCACACCACAAAAATTACTCAATCTTTCCAAACATCTAGAGCATAGTAACAATATCAATTGTAGAAAATTAAACTAAAAAAAAGGATGAGTTTAATTTTATTCAAGTTATTCTTTGTTCATGGAAAATGGAACCTTTATTTTTATGCTTTACGATACAAGGCTCACAACCACATTTCCCAAGAAAGATGATTAGTAACTATGCAAAGGCAACTTTTTTGATGTAAACAAAACTTGCAAAAAGGAAATATTTCTAATCCTAAGTACATAAAAGAAATATGCAGAATAAATTGTACAAATGAGAGCATCTAGTGTGTCTAGGTTGGGCCCTAACTCGAGGGAACTCAGCCCTCTAAAACACACTCAGATTTAAAGCAACAAAATAATTCCAATTGATCTCAAAAAGTGCTCAAATACATGGAAATGAAAATGTCAGGTAAAATATATTAGACCTGGCAGTCACTATTATTCTCTAAAAGTTTGAATCCTATTGATCCATTGGGATTCTTTATTTATACAAAAATTGTTGAGGGGAAGGGTTACTTCCCTCCAAAATCCCTAAAAGGGTGGATCTAGCACCCTCAGATCCTCACAATCTTTATGTTCATCAACAATTAGTAGATCCTTGAACTGTAGGTGAGTAAATACAAGGAGAAATTCGAGTTGTAGGTGAGTAAATGCATAGGGAAATCCTCCTACATATTCTTGAGTTGCCTCTAGCATAATTATGCATAGTAAATGCACCCTTTTCCTATAAATTAATCATGTTTGGCCACAAGACATGATAAACATCCTTTAATCTTCCTAATAAACACATTATAGTAAAAAAATCGCTATCAAATGTGAGGAGAGAAGTAAATGTATGTTGAAGGATGGTTAGATGGGACTTTTTATATAGATATTAGTGAGCCCCATCAACTACTAAAATCACTTGCTTAGTTTCTTATTGCATAGTGACATATTTTACAACTAGATCGTTCGAGGGGATTAACACATCCACTTGAAATGATCTCGTACAAGGCATTAATTTTGTTTGGGACCATTTAGCATTATATTAGGGACTCTTCCCCCCTCAAACATTTAGGAGGTTGTTGGGTCTATATATTGGAGGCTTGATCCAAGGTGATATTCGACCGTTACCCTATTCATGCCCATCCAATAGGTTGTCAGGAACTTATCAACCTTATTAATCATGTCAATAATAGGAGACATGCTACCATCTACTATAAGTCAAGATGGAGGCAAACAACCAACCACTACAATTCATGCTGGGGGAAAGAATCCATTCATTTTTATTCATACTAGAGAAGAGTTTCCAACCACTGCAAGTCATGTTGGAGGTAATAAATTAGCCACTACCATTCATGTTTGAGGTAAGCAACTAGCCACTACAAGTCATTTCAGGACATGAATCTGATCATTGCTAGTCATATTAGAAATGGGTCGTTGACCACCGCAAGTGACATTGGAAACTTACCATGACCCACTGCAAGTCATGTTGTAGGTAAGCAACCAACTAATGTCGTGGGCCCACCTATTTCTTCATACTAACATCATCATATCTGTTATGAATGGTACTCAAGTGCATCTTCATTTATGATTTGCATACCTTAATATGTTCCTTCATAATCACACTCATGAATATTACCTCACATCTGATTCTTTCACTTAGGTTTTAAACAAATCTTATTTACATCGCTTTACTTCCCTTCTCACTCATTCCATAACAAGCATTATGGATCTTTATGGAAAGACAATTTTCTCTTACACACTTGCATCCACTCGCACCTTGTGACATGTAACTTCCCACCAATGCAATCTAGGTAGTGTCATACCTACTAAAAACATATCAAGCTACCTTATGCTTGCTTACTAGCTAAGTCGATCCATGCATCTATCCTTGCACATTTCTTTACTTCCTTTTTTTGAAATGTATCTCCTTATGTGATAGAATAGCATACAAAACTATTATAATTAATGGTAAACACATTAATTTACCTTAGATATACTAGAAATAGCTTAGGTTGGCCTCAAGCATAAGTTAAATAATGAGCAAGTTTAAAGTCATCAAAATAGACATGCAAATTTTACAATATTTACTCCAACCTTATTCAACTAAAATATTGAACCATAATATCTTACAACCCTCTGGAATAGAGCTCCAAAATTTAATCTCATGGTACATTTTTTTCCCTCCAGGGTTATTATAGGAACCACAATTTTAACAACTCTCTCATTTCTTGTTCTAGATCCAGCCAATCTAAGTCTAGTGTTTGAACATCACTTTGATACCAGTGTGTACCACACCACACGCCCTAAATTTGTATTAGGGTTGTGGGGCATACTAGACCCGGCCTTCAAGGTTTGTTATGAATATGAGTTCATCAAATGTATTCTTTCCTCCATTGCCTCAAATCATATTTTTGATGGTAACATTGTCTTCTACTCATCAAGATATTTCCAATGGCTTAAATTTTACCTCATTATAAGCTAAGGGCACAAATTTATGTTGATTTAAAGATTTAACCCATCAAAGGACCACATCATCCTCCATAAAATTCCATGTGGCTGACACGTGCCTTCCATGACTACGTGTCTCTCCCATGGTGATCCACGACCTCATCTCATTGGTCATATTAGGACCTCACCATATCGGGGATTTTCCATTTATGTGCATTGTCAACAACCTTGGGAGTTCGAGTGTCTGATATGTCAATATTGGTCATTTTTTTGACATGCCAGTATGTTGGTGTGGCTAATACAACTATATCCTCATATATTTCAATATAGTGATACCCAATGTGTTGACAGGATAGGGTACCAAACTTTCAGCATTTCTGTTATAACTACAAATTTATACAAAATTGTGAGGGGTTGATATGTCGATGGCCAACTTATCATGCCACCTTATACCTATACTCCCAAATTTACCTTTGACATGTGTTAGTAACTGTGATGGCCACATTTTTTGCAACAACAATGCTACAACTCCCAAGGGTATCAACTTTAATTGTCAACCTGGGGTTCGTACAAACTTAAGAGGGGTGGACACTATATGCGGAGTAAGAACTATATGTGCAGTGAACACTATATATGTAGTAATCATTGTCTCTTTATTTAATGACTTTGATGGAGGTGGGATTTGTTAAAAATTCAACAAGAAAATCTTTGTTTGACCTTGCCTTGGTCAAACTAGAGAAAATTCGAACTTCCACATTAGCATAAACTTGGAGGTATTTAACTAAGGTGACATGGCACTTTTCACTTAGTTAACTCAGTAAATTAAATTTGGGTAAGCTTGAGTTTAATTCAATATGATTGATTTCTAATTTGTTTCAGTCTATTTCAATTAAGTTGAGTTATTGTCAGTTAAACTAGTTCCAATTGTTGGATAAACAAGTGGAAGGTCAAGTTGTGTAGTGTAATTTCAATCACACTCAGTGGTAATCCAATTAAATGATCAATCGGACCAAAATAAATGATGCATGCAGAGAATTCAAGTTACCCCGTTGAGATGGAGATTCCAAGGTAGTGTACTATCAGTTGTAGACTAGTTCCATTTTTACAGGTGGTGCATGCAATCAAAGGATGGGCCTACAAGAATTGCGCAATCCAATTGAGGAATTTCCCTAAAAAATAGGGGCTAATTCCTCAATGAACAACACAAGGAAATATGAGCTTGGGGGCTTGAAAATTTGGCTAATTATTGGTCAGGTTCAGTCAGTCATGCAAAGCGATATAATATCCACTTGCAGGTTGTGCTCAGGCTTGAGAAAGCATGATATTTCATCTCTATTCTTTGATTAATTAAATACATATAGTAAGGGGTTTTGAGTAGTTGCTTTCCCCTAGATAAATGTGTGTGCATGTGTGATGTTTCTTCTTGCATGTTAATGAGATGTCACCCTCGATCATGAATTAGCTTTTGCATATCATTAGAGTAGCTTCTTGTCTTGTGATTTAGTAAAATTCATGAGCAGCTTAGAATCTACACATTAATTTCTACATGGTATCAAAGCAGTATTCACAGTAGAGAAGATATTTCAAAGTTGTCTTTGCAGGAGGATGGGATTTGCACGAAAAATTCTTCAGAGCTAGAAGGATGGATTTCTATGGAATAAGACTTGAGTATGCCCTTGAGAAAAGCTCAAATTATGTTTCTTGGAAGAAACACATGGATTCAGTACTAGAAGATAATGGGTTGAAGGAATTTGTTCAGAGTGAAATTATGAAACTGACAACAGTTTATACTTAGAATATAGCAGAATGGAAGAAGTGTGTAGCCAGGGAAAGGAGAATAATATTAGAGGGATTACAAGACCATATTGTCTCAAATATCCATGGCAAAGAGAATTTTTATGCAATATGGAAAGCATTGAAATTTTTTTTCCAGAATAGCAACAACCACAGGAAGCTGGCATTCAAGGACAAGCTTCGAAGTATCAAGATGTAGAAGAATGACTCAATTCAACAATATTTGAGTAGGTTCACACAATGTCGTGATGAACTTGCAGGAGTCAGTATCACAATCCCTGATGATGATTTAGTGATCTTATCCCTTCTAGGAATTCCCAAGAGCTGGCACACCTACCAAGATTCGGTGAATGGGGTGGAGAAACTAACAAATTGGGAGTGTTTATGGTTTGATTTGGTACAGGAGGAAATAAGACGAAATATCAAAGACGAGACTTCATCCAAGGGAGAGGATGAAGAAAATTTCACCTTTGATGGAAAGGAAAAGAAGGGAAAAGGGAATAAATTCCAATCCAAACCAGAGTCTAGTCTAGGGGGGGAGAAGAAATACTTGTCTAGAATCAAGTGCTTTCAGTGTCACAAATTTGGGCACTATTCCATGAAGTTCCCACACAAGAAGGCAAGCAATAAAACCTCAGTAGGAGTGACAAGTGAAGCTTTGGATTCACAATTCAAACTTGACTTAACCCTCATTGCATGCATGAAAATAATAGTGATGGGAAATGTGTGGTATCTGGACAATATTTCCTCATTCCACATGACGGGAAACAAATAATTTTTCAGTGACTTGGAGGAGAAATATCTCTAGATGCACATCGAGATGGGAGATGATGGAAGGTATGGCATGACCAGGATCGACATAGTCACCTTTCAAAGGGATTCAAGCTCCCCTCTTAGGATCAAGGATGTGATGTTTGTACCGAGTCTACAGAAGAATCTGGTTTTAGTCACAGTGTTGGAAGATCATGGCTACGATGTGATATTCAACAAAGGAAAGGACTTCCTGAGACACATTTCCATGGGACAAGTGGAGCAAATCAGGCTTCAAGTGAAGAACATCTACAACAAATATGTGGAATATTGTGTTGCATTGAGCACAAATGTGGAGAAGTTACAGAGCCGAGATGTCAGTGAATTATGGCATAGAAGATGACCATTTTCACCATGGAGCTTTGAAGATCATGCAACATATCACTAGAGGCCTCCTCAAAGGAGCACTAGAGCAACAAGATACATGTAAAGGGTTTACCTTGGGGGAAGAACACAAAATCCACCTTCAATGATCAAGACATCAGGGTGCATGCAGTCCTTGAAAGGATCCAATCTGATGTTTATGGACCTTTTGTGACTACCTTCACTGCCAAATACAAGTATTATGTTATATTTGTAGATGATTTCTCATGGAAGTGTTGGATCTTCTGCATGCAGAAGAAAAACCAAACATTCTCCAAGTTTTTTTAATTTAAAGCACTTGTTAAGAAACAAACTGGCAAGAAAGTGAAAGTTGTCATTACTAATAACGGTGGTTGAGAGGAACAAAAAAAGTATAGTGATAGCATTGAGGGTGATGTTGCATGACCAAGGCCTACTTATGCACTTGTGGGTTAAATAATGCAACACATCAGTCTAATTGTAGAACAAGAGTCCTCATCGGATTCTTCGGATGAGTACACCAAAATAATTTTTTTTCAGGGAAGAAACTAGATGTGGCACACTTCAAGATCTTTGGAGAGTCAGTATATTTCCATGTCCCCAAGGAATCAAGGAAAAATCTAGAGATGAAAACAGAGTTGGGGATATTTGTGGGGTACAAATATACACCTCACAGCTATTGTGTGTACTTTCCATTCCTTAGAATGATATTTGTTCGAAGATATGTGAAGTTCGATGAGGAGAAGGTAATGAGGTGTTCCCTTGAGAGCGAGCTTTAGTTGCATGTAGATCATGAGCTTTTGAATCCAAAGGAAGAACCTTAGGAAGTTGTGTAGCAACCACATATAGAGGAGCAGAGAGTGGAGACAACCACTCAAGCAGAGACATCCAAAGAAGGAAAGAAACAAACCAGGGAAGTCGAAAAATTATTGTAGGATTATAGAGAGAATGCAAGAGCACCCAGTTCATAGCGAGGAGGTCACCAGATTGGTACAATGGTTACATGGCTATGATGAATAAGTTGGTAGAGACAAAATCATCCTCATTCGAGGAAAAAATGGACCAGCCATTATGGGTTGAAGATATGGTATAGGAATATGATTCCACTGTCAGAAACAATTTTTGGGAAGTGGTCCAAAGACCAACAGATAAATTAGTGGTAGGTTCGAGATGGATTTACAAGGTAAAGCATGCAGTAGATGGAAGCATGGAGAATAATAAGGCCAGATTCATGGCCAAGGGTCACTATCAAGTTGGAGGGTTTGACTATGAAGAGACCATTTCTCATGTAGAAAGGTACTCTTCTATCATATGAATTCTTACTTTGCCTGAACAGATGGGGTGGAAGATCCACTAGATGGGTGTGAAGACAACATTCCTTAATGGAGTTATTGAGGAGGAGATGTACATCAAACAACCTAAAGGTTTTGAGACCTTTGACAAAGAGTTGCATGTGTGCAGACTCAAGCCATCGTTGTATGGGTTGAAGAAAGCACCCCATGCTTGGTACATTAGGATCGATAGCTATCTCACTGGTTTTGGTTTCACCAAAAGTGAAGCGGATGCAAACATTTACCACATTTTGGTAAAAGGTAAATTGATGCTTATTGTCTTATATGTTGATGACTTGATTTTAATCGATGATGAATAATTGATCAGATCTTGCAAGGAGGACCTTGCAATAGATTTTGAAATGAAGGACATGGGTCTCATGCACTTTTATTCATATCCAAAGTATGGCAAGGAGAATGGGAATTGTTTGTCTCTCATGGAAAGTACGCAAATGATATACTTCATAAGTTCTGCATGCAAAATTGGAAGCCCATGTAGACTTCTTTAGCGACCAACTGGAGGAAAGAGGATGCTACTTCAAGTAAGGAAGTGGATGCTACTGTTTACAGGAAATTGGTGGGTTCACTCATGTATCTTGTGAACACATGACCAAGCATGTTCTATGCAGTCAACCAGTTGAGCCAAGCTATGGTTCGACCAACCAAAATATTTTGGAGGGTTTCTAAGCATGTTCTACGGTACCTTAGAGGAAATACTCAGTTTGGACTATGGTATAGATGGATAAAGGGAGTGAAGTTATGTGGCTTCACATATGCAGATTGGGTAGGGATTCCATCAAACTAGAAGAGCACATTAGGAGGAATTTTTAGTGTTGGGTCCATAATGGTTTCTTGGTACAGCAGGAAGCAGAGATTCTGTGGCACTCATCTCAACATAAAT
Source organism: Pinus albicaulis (assembly GCA_034641835.2). Lineage (NCBI taxonomy): Eukaryota > Viridiplantae > Streptophyta > Pinopsida > Pinales > Pinaceae > Pinus > Pinus albicaulis. The sequence continues at coordinate 1,134,254,105 of CM076579.1, forward strand.
AGAGTACATGGTTGTCATTTAAGTAGCATGTGAGGCAATCTGGATGAGAAAGATTCTTGTTGGGTTATTTGGTCAAATGAAGGATCCTACTGTGATTTACTATTATAATCAGAGTTGCATCAAGCTCTCTAAAAATCTTATTTTTCACGATTGATCCAAGCTCATATATATATCGTGTCACCATCTACGAGATTGTGTGCATAGGTAGATCATGTTTTTGCAGTACATTCAAACAGAGGAACAAGATGCAGACATTTTGACAAAGGTCGTGTTAAAGGGAAAATTCGAGTTCCATAGAGGTAGGATCACGGTAGAAGATAATCCCTTTCTTTCTGAGAGGGAGTGTCGAAAATGCAACAAGAAAATATCAGTTTGATCTTGCCTTGGTCAAACTAGAGAAAATTTGAATTCCTACATCAGCAAAATCTTGGAGGTAGTTAACTGAGGTGACATGGAACTTGTGACTCAGTTAGAGTCAATAAATTCGAGTTGGGGAAGCTTGAGCTTATTTTAGTATGATTTTTTTCTAATTTTTTGCAATCTATTTCAGTTAAGTTGAGTTATTTTCATTTAAACTAGTTCCAACTATTGGAGAAACTAGTGGAAGGTCAAGTTGTGTAGAATAACTTCAATCACACTCTGTGGTCATCGCGTTAACTGGTCAATCGACCCAAAATAATTGATGCATGCAGAGAATTTGAGTTACTGATTTGAGATGGAGATTCCAAGGGAGTGTACTATCATTTGTAGACAAGTTCCATGCGTACAGGTGGTGCATGCAATCAAAGGATGGACCTACAGGAATTGAGCAATCTAGTTGAGAAATTTCCTTAAAAAATATGGGCTAATTCCTCAATGAAAATTTCAAGGAAATAGGAGCTTGGAGGCTTGAAAATTTGGCTAAGTATTGGTCAGCTTCAGTCATTCAGGTAGAGAGATAGATTATACACTTGCAGGTTTTTCTCAGGATTGAACAAGCATTGTATTTCATCTCTATTCTTTTATTAATGAAATACATATAGTAAGGGGTTTTGATCATTTGTTTTCCCCTAGATAAATATTTTTGCATGTGTGATGTTTCTTCTTTCATGTTAATCATATATGTTCTCAATCGTGAATTTTCTTCCACAAATCAGTAGAGTAGCTTCTAGTCTCGTGATTTAGTAAAATTCTTGAGTAGTTTAGAATCTACACATTAATTTCTACAGAGGTGTTGAGACGAAATCTAGTTATACAAAAAACATTCTAATTGTTCTATGCTACAGACAAAACTTAAAATTATAGGGAATAAAATACAACAAACAAACCTATGCTAATTCCAATGAAGGAATCCAAACCATATTAATTGTAATGAAATGAAATCATATATATGTTATTGTGCAAAGAAAGAAAACACGTTGCTGGAGTAAAGGCTGCAAATAATAAACCCTAATTTTGCAAGAAATAAGTAATTTCTACAGTGACTTAGTTCAAGGAATCCCCACTCCTAAATTCCATCTTCAAGGTTCCAGGGATGTTTTAACACATCAAATACGGTGAATAATGAGTTGGAAGAAAATCTGGGCAATTTCCAAAATCAAATTGAAAAATGTTATTGGAGTCTTTGTTTTGCTACAACATACATTCAAACAAGGAGTAAAATGTTCTAAAGGCAAGGTTGGAAAGTGAAAGAGGCTAATGAAGTGTTGGTAGGGTGGATTTATCAAGGTACATGGTTGTAGGGTTTCATGTAGCTATAAAACAAGGGACTGTGCAGATAAATTGAAACAGTAAATGATGGAAAACGAATAAACAAAATCAATGAAAGTGATTTTAAATGAAAAAATAAGAATGCTACTTGAGAAATATAACCACTATCAATGCTATCATCTAATGCTCAGATGTTTTGTAAAGAAATACTATTCATAAATCATCTAATTAAAATAAATATTTAGAAATAAACTACACAAATGAATAAATGCATAAAGAATAATGGTACATAAGGGGTGTGAGTACTTAGGGTGGGACCTAACCCAAGAAAGCTCAGAACCATGAAGGAGAAGCATAGTAAGAACTGAAACCAAATATGAATTTCATTAATTGAAAACTTTCTTATACATGGAAAAAAGTTGTAGAACTTGAAAACGACACTTCCTAATGCTCTACATTATTATTCTCTTGCTTCTACCAACTGTCTAATCAGATAATCTAAGCCTCTATTTATATAAAATGAATGAGGGGAAACCTCGTTGAAATGAGGACTAATTCCCCTCCAAAATCCCTAAAAAAACGGATCATGTTCCTTGGGTGACCTCGTAGCAACATAAAGGAGTGTATTATTTAAAGCTAGCCAAGTTTTAACCTTCTATAGCAGGGGGCAGGCCCCACGAATATATATAGATGGATCCCCTAGAATCTTGTGCAAATCCTCTTAATATTGTGCACAATAGTCATGTTAGGAACATAAAGCATGAAAGTCTCTTTAACCCTCCTAATAACTTATTTAAGGTAAGAAAATGTTATTAAATGCAAAGGATGGTCTAATATAGCCTCATGTTCTTTGGAGAGTTTAGATGTGTATTATATTTTACCTAATTGGGAGGCCCATCACACTGACATGTCCTCTTCCACCTATAAGAGCTAGCATGGATATGGAGATATTGGGATATTAGGGATTTCCAAGGTACAATTCTTGACAAGTATCAATATGTTGATATGACACCTTGGCATGCCACATTATTTTACATTCATACAATCACCACTTGACACATGGCATATGTTTATGTGTCCCTTGCCACATGGAATCTCTGATGTGTGCCATGTGTCACTCATTTCTTCCTATTTGGCATGAAAAAAACCCCAGGTTTGGGTGACATGTGTGGTAGATGTGGCATTTCCATGTTATAAATTATGACATCATCATGACATCATCCTTCAAAAGTATCAATGCTTTATATTGTGGTGTCATTTGTTGTCATGCCATTAGGTCACTAACCAATGCAATTCATGTTGGAGACTTTCCATGAGCCACTGCAATTCATGTTGGAGATTGTTGTCACTGCTACAATACCCTCCAAATTTTGGCCTAGATCCAAATTTTAGAGCCTACTTTGACTTTGCATGTTTTCGATGCATCATCGCATTTATTTTCCCTGATTTGGTTGGTCCCGTTTGTGAGATGATTAAAGTATCATCTTTTAGCATGTTAACTTTCACACATTGTACAAAAGATAGTTTTGGTGTTTTTAGGGGTAATTATTGTGCAAATGAGTTGTTCTTATCATGAAAACATGTATTGTACTCATATCCAAAGTTTCAAGCATTATCGCACAAGTGTCGTCACGGTCGTGACAAATTGTATCTTTGGTGTCGCACTTGGTGTCAACCATCGCAAAGTTGTTTCATTGAGAAAAGTATGTTATTCATGTGTTCTAAGTGTTCCACTTTGTACCATCAAGTGATATAAGTGTATGATAAAACTTAGAGTATTTTTGTTTCTCATCTTCATTTCACTGATCCAACATAGTTCAAAATGGAAAAACTCCCCAACTAGTCCACTCAAACTCATCCAACCCTCCTAGACTACGCACTACGCAGCCTCAGTCGTCAAGTAGCAACATTGTCTCTTGGAATTGCACAATGCGTAGTCTCTGCCTCCCTGAACTGTACACTTCACAATCTCAATACTCAAGCCCAACCCCTGAGCTCCAAAAGCAGCACAAACTTTCCCTCCAGCCAAGTTTGAACTGTGCATTACACAGTCTCAGTCCTCAAGCCTCAGCCTTGAGATCCTAAACTACATAATTATGCAATCACCTAGTTTACTTGTCCTTCCAGCACTTCGCAGTGGGAAAATTTAGTGCTCAAGCCATAAACCTAGCTTCTTGAATCCATAAAATACACAATTGATAAGTCCAGTCCAGCCTGAACTGCATATTGTGCAGTCTCAAGACTCATTCCTGGCCCTTAACTGCCTTATTTGTGAAATTTTTCAATCCTTGAGACACTCTCCCAACCTTCCATTCAGTTCTAGATCAGTCAGTGGATCATCATGCAACATCTTAGACTATGGGTTTATCGTACTGATATCATCTTGTTATGAGTGAATTGCAGGTGTGGGTAATTTATTATGCTATGATAGGATGATCAAGAAGGAGATGGAGAAGGGGACCATGCTAGAAGACACCTTTGTAGTTGCAAGAACAAGTTGCAATCAGAAGGAGGAAAGGGGACATCATATTGCGACAAAAACTTGAGATCAAGATAACATTGAATACTCCTAATCTCTAACCCATATGGAGGTGGAAGGAGGGACCATGTTCTATCTTCCAAGAAGACACAAAGCAAGCATCAAAAAAGGATGGATTGACATTTCCATGTCATCATGTAGTTCATGTCGCCAATGTCATGTCATGAGTCATCATGTGCCACTTCATTTTTGTGGATTATGTAAATTCTTATTTGAAAATGTAATGTAAATTGGAAGTCCAAAGGACATGTACAAAATGTAAAGAGTCATGTAAGAGTTGAAAAGTCTTAGGGAAGTCACAAAGTCATGAGAGTAGTCTCAGACTCACAAGGGAGGTGAAGTATCACCCCATCTGTTATATATAAACCCTCATTGTACAAGCAAAGGAATTTTCACCTTGGCTTCTCCCATAAGGCATCATAGGGACAAGTTAGTATGCTTGGGGAGAAAGCAGTACTAGTGGTGTTCTTTGTATTCATGTATCTTGAGACTTTTACTTAATATATGAACACTGGTGGACAACACATTATTCATGCATCGATTATAAATATTTGTAATATTATTCTGTAAATATTTATGATTCATGTTTTCTTCCACATGTAATAAAGTAGTTGAACTATTTCGTTTATTTTAATATTTATCATGTTGAGAATGTGTCGTAGTGGTTATAACGATCGTCACATCTTTGTGGACTATTATATTGGATGTTAGATGAATCCTTCCTATTTGTGTGTGTCTCCTCTAGGGTGGTGCTATTACATCTCTCTTAGAGGCTCACTTTCTTCTCCCTCTGCAATAGAATAACCTTCATACACCTACAATCGAACACTCACCAGGCACACTTGCTTAATTTTTCAAAGCCACATGAGTGATTCTCTCTCTTGTTGAGATCTAAAGCCAAGGAAAATATTTAATTAGATGACAGTTGGTTCGTATTCCGGATGGGGCTCCTACACCAAACTGTGTGAGGTCTAATTGGGTTTTCATATCGGGGAGACCCCTTTAAATGTTGGCAGGTCAAATACTGTCAACATTTATGACACTAGAAGGAGGGAAATAATTTTTTTATGGTTGATAACTCCACACACCCACATCATACTTCTTCTGAACAAGGAAGCAACATTCGCAATACCTCTCCAACTCATATTCCTGAAGTAGGTGGATCTTCTCAGATTGGACCGAAACTAAGTTGAAAAGTTACCTACAAGCAGATCCAGGAAATTCGACCTATAACCCGTGGATTTGCAAAGGTTATCAAACTAATTCCTAGAGCACAAAATATTCCTCATTTTCCGAATAAAAAATAAACAACTCCTACCAGCATAGTGGTTTTTACAATGAAAGATTTGGTTTTTTCCACTCTTGAAGAATTATAAAAATCTATAGACGACACAGAGCATCCAGATCATCTTCCACCTCTCAACTAAGGATATGAGGATAACATTGTGCTTTTAGACAAAATTTCCATAGGACAAGTAGTCACAGAGAATATTCCTCATATTCTAAAGAGGAGGGAGAGCACAAAGACAAGAACATGGCAGACCAAGATCTGGATTGGAAGACTCAGGGCCACTAGCTCTTTCGGGTATTTTACATAAGATTCTGAGACACCTGGAAAAGTTGTTAACGAAATATGACCTTGACAATATGAACAAAAAGGAATACCATTTGGATAACTTGTAACTACACCTGCAGATGCTCGAGGTACGTTATGACGATGTTACACGTAAACTCTTTCCTCGTACCTTAGATGGTAGAGTAGTTGTTTGGTATCATAGTATTCCTATAAATTCAATTCAAAATTGGAGGGGGTTTAAACGGTTGTTCCTCGAAAATTTTGTTGATGATAAAACCCCAACCATGTTATTAAAGGAGTTAGATAATTTAAAGATGGGGAGAAAGAGAAAGTTAAGGATTTTAACTAGAGGTTCAACCAGATATTGAATAAATATCCCCTGGATATGAAGCCTCGTGAATGAATTACTATTGACTACTATACTTCTACCTTGTCTTCGAGCATTTTACAATTTTTGAAGAGAGTTGCGAAATAAAATTTGACCCAAAATTTTGAATAATTCGTTGTTGTCAAAAAGGACTTGCATGCAATTAGGGTCATTTTAGACAATGAATCATATAAGGACTCCAAGGAGACTGGAAAAAAGCCTCATGTCTCTTCAAACAAGGCCAATTATAAAGAAGCTACTAATCTTGAAAGCTTGACCAGTACCATCAAGTCCCTATCTAATTAGTTGGAAAATTTTAAAAAAATGACAAGTGAGACCACTATCAGCAACAAGTCCCCCAATTTCAACTTCCTAAGAAGGAATAATAACAACAACATTACATCTAAGTATTCATAGAACTCGAATGTTGTGTTGAATGTTGAAAGAGTGGGTATGGACCAATAATGTTGTTTTTATCAAGAATATCATTCAAAAGGACATGCCAACAATGGAATCACAAGATGAACACTCTCGTTGCACACATTATTGACACAGTACTTTTAGATGAGCTGACAAAAGAAAAGGAATAATCCGTTGTGGCTGAAGATATTGTGGGTATTTGACATGCAATGAACACTTTTAGTTGTATGTTCACTACTGAGAGGAAAAATTTTGAAGAACCACCACTGAATGAGGCCCCAACTCAGAAGAAAAATAGTTGATAAAAATTGAGAAGTCAAGGGTCTGTTTCTAAATAAGAGTTGACTAGGAAAAAACTAAAGTAACACTTGTTAAGAAAAATCACACTTCTTGTCAACCTGGCTTATAACACTCATGAAAAGTCTAGAAATGCTTCTACAACAAATAACACTTATGCCAATAGTAAAATCAAGTCTACCATTCCGAAAGCATCAAAAAAAGTAACTCCTCCAAACACTTTGACAATGCCTGTTGCGTTGGATTCCAATATAGTGGAAGAGATGAAGAAAGCTTGCACGGATATTTCAATAATTGAGCTTACAAGGATATTTAACCATTGGGAACTGCTTGTCCGAGCCCTTACCCAACTTTCATGAGGTGATAATGCTTCTTCTTTGCAACATTTATATGGTAAGTCTTATGGTCCCCTAGAATAAATTGTTAACGTTGAAACATTAGAAGTCAACACTCTTTGCCCTCTATTTTTATTGAATTTCAAAAAATTTAATTACAATGCCCATGATTTTTTAATCAATTATGGTGCATCTATAAATGTAATGCCATTATCTTTCACCAAAAAAAATCAATTCCAAATGGGATAGAACCGATGCACATATTATTCAGTTGGACAATTCTCTTGTCCAAGCTATTGGTGAACTCAATAATGTTCTTATTCGTTTATCATATGATCATCAAGTTAGTGCATAAACATAGTAATTTTCGACATCCCGGAAGCCTACAGTGTATTCATAAGTAGAGACTGGTCTAGCAAATTACAGGGGTATTTTGTTACTGATTGGTCTCATTTATGGCTTTCGAACAAGGGCGGGAATAATCAAATCCAGGTAGAATTATAACCTTACATGAAACACATTGTCACGCCCTTCGAGGTAAAAAATATGTGTGTTTATTTTGCATAATTAATTTTTGGAAACTGACCTTGGGTGATACCTTTCTCAACCTTCCCTAGTCCCACCAGATACACAATCGAAACTCCTTCCTAGTCTAACTGGCGGAAATGACTTATGCACAGTAGATATTAGTAGCAATTGTGTAGGGTATATGTATAGTATTTCTGGTTTGTGGATTTTATATTTTGAATGTTCAAAGGCACAGGAGGGATCTGGAGATGGTTGTGTTTTAGGATATCCATAATAGAGAAAACACCTGATCTCTTGTCACTTGGAATTTGAGTGCACCAACAACACCGCAAAATATAAAACACTCATTTTGGGCCCCTATAAATCCATTGACCTCAAATTTACGGTTCTTAAAGCAATAGGTGACTCTAAGATCATCGTATGACATGTACAGAATATTATACATTGTTTTTCACCTAATCTCAAAAGTTATCAACAAGAGGTATGGAATTTAATTTCACAATTCCAAGCTTTCAATATTGTTTTTATTCCTAGGATGTGTAATGTGGCTGTTGATGCAGTAGAAAATGTTGCTGCTAGGTTGTCATCTCTTAGGGATGGATTTTCTATTAAACTTATTTACAAGCCATAATTCCTTGATAATATCACTAATTTGCATGTTTTCAATGATGACCAATAGATATTTCATTTCATGGTGAATATTGATGTGTTCAAAGATGCATCCAATAACGAAGATGATCACGAAAAAGCATTGCAAGATGCGGCTCAAGTGAGTAAAGAGAATCCCATGCATACAGGCGTGGTGTCACTAGAAAAGTTCTATGACTTGCGAAATCGCTTCTGAGGATCAGTAAACCCAAAAACTCATAGTTCAACATTGTCGCACGAACAAATTAATCTTGGCACAAAAAATGATCTGAAGTTTTTCAATCTCAGAACTTTTTGCATGCCTCAAGAGCGATAATTTTTTATCTACATTTTCAAGTAGTACCAAGATGTTTTCGTGTGGAGGTATGATGATCTCAAAACTTATGACATGTGAATAATAAAACACATCATTATGATCAAAGAAGGGGCCAAGGCATTCCAACATAAGTTGCGAAAATTTCATCTGACGTTTGAGCCTCTTATTCATAAAGAGTTAAGGAAGTTTTTGCATGCTCAGATCGTCTATTAAGTGTGATGGGTTTCCAACTTGGTCCGAGTAAGGAAAAATTCTGGGAAGATAAGCCTATGCGGCGATTTTTGAAACCTAAATCACACCTCAGAAAAAGATAATTACACGATGTTGTGAATGAAACAGATCTTACAGATAGTATCGGGGTCAAAAATGTTTTCTTTACTTGATGTATTTCCAGGTTACAACTAGGTTCTAGTTTCAGAACCTGATAGACTAAAAAAAACTTTTTCAATGAAGTGGGGCATGTTTTCTTTTAGAAGAATACCAATTGGGATGATTATTGTAGGTGCGACCTTCCAACATTTGATGGACATCACATTTCATGATTTGACTGTTCAGAGCATAGGGGTGTATCTTGATGATGTCACAATTTTTTTCGAAAAAGAGATCTGCTCACTTGCGCCATATGACGCAAATTTTTGAGTGGTGTCGAAAATACGAGATATCTCTTAATCCCAAAAAGATCATTTTTGTAGTGTTCAACGGAAATATTTCGAGCCACATCATAGCAAAAAGTGGGATTAAAGTGGACCCTGAAAGGGTCAAGACCATCACACAGATTCCCTTCCTAGTGAACAAGAGAGACATGTATTCCTTCTTGGGGAAGATAAATATTCTCCGCAAGCTCATTTTAGATTACATCAAAATAGTGAAACCCATGTACGAGATGGTGAATAAGGATGTATTATACAAGTGAGAAATAAGGGAAAATGATGCATTTTCCCGTATAAAGAAAGAAATCGCAGAAGCACCCACCCTGTACAACCCAAACATCAACAAGGACTTCCTACTCTACACCTTTGATTCTGATACTTCTCTTGTAGTCGTGCTCATGCAAAAATATGATCAGACTAATGAGCGGCCTAGATCCTTCATGAGTGTTAGCTTGCAAGGACCTGAGCTTAACTATATAGCCATTGATAAATAGGCTTATGCAGTTTACAAGGTGGTGAAACACTTCTGGACCTATCTTTTGAAGAATCGGTGTATTATCTTTGTCCCACACCCGACAGTCAAATCGATGTTTGTTCAACAAGGGTTGGGGGAAAGAAGAGTGAACTTGATGATTGGTTTACATGAATATGATCTTGAATTCAAACTAGTTCACACTATCAAGGTTCATTTTTTATGCCATCTAGAAGCAAAAGTAGTGAATACGCTGGAAGAAGATTCATCTAGATGGAAGTAGGATATTTAGATGTACATTGTGGAGCGAGCTCCCCCTACTAACACTCCAACCTCTTGGTACGCAGATGTGCGACAATATCTTGAGCACAATACTCTCCCCTTTGATTTATCTACACAACAGAAGAGGGAAGTCAGATCGAAAGCTTTATCTTACGAGTTGGTACATGGGGTGGTTTTTAGAAAGCACCATAACAAAGTCCTACTTAGATGCTTAAAAGCACCATAATAGGAAAATTTGTTCCATGACCTTCATGATGAACTGGTTGGAGTACACTTCGCAGGTGATACTACAGTTCACAAAGTCATGTGGCCTGTTTTTTATTGGCCCACATTTTTCAAGGATGCTCACGCTTATGCCTGAAAGTGTCCAGTCTGTCATAAATTTGTCGGCCGAGGAAAGAAGTCAATGGCCCCATTATAACCTATCGTTGCGGAGGAACCATTTCAACAATGGGGTTTGGATGTTATCAGCGAGATTTTTCTGCACTCATCGAAGCAGCACCGCTATATTCTTACGACCACATATTACTTCACACGGTGGACAAAATCAGTTCCACTCAAGCAATTGAATGATAAAGAAGTCATCAACTTCCTCAGACAGAATATCATTACCAGGTTTGGTGTTTTGACCTCACGTGTTTTTTTACAATGCAATTTATTTTTCATCTTTGAGGTTATATGATTTTTCATTGGAAAAAGGTATTATATTGAAACACTAAAGAACCTCATTCGTATTATCAAAATGATTGTTTTCTTTTAACAAAGGAACTAAAACTCTACTATGCCTCCTTACTTCTTGGTGTCAAAAAAGTAGTCATCCTACCCCTGAATATCTATTTTCATGCCCTTCAACTTTCGCAAGAATCTTAGAGTAAGCCATGCCTATTGGTTAATACAAGGATAAACACCCTTCACAAACTACAGGAAGAAAGAAATAAAGCTAAAGACAAATTTTCTCTCCATCTGATTCATATCAATATATGGTTTGACATGAAGTCTGCAGGGAAAAATGAATTCAGTGTTGGTGACTTGGTCTTGAAGTGGGATAAATCCCACAAAGACAAAGGTAAAAATACTAAGTTCCAATCCTTATGGATCAGACCATATACCATGCATGATAAGCTTGTTCATCACAAATATCATCTTCAATATTTATACAGGAATATTGACTCTCTTCCTATTAATGGCCAATATTTAAAGCAATTTTTTTAATGATGGTCTAGGGTTGTGCCCTAATCTATGTACATAGTCAGTTCTTTTGTTGTTTGTTTTGTTTAGTCTTGTTTTGTTGTTTCCTTTCATTTATGTAAATAAGTGTCGTGTGTAAACAATTTTTCTGGCTTCAACGCATGTGGCTGACTTGAAAAGAGTCTTGTGACACCACAACATTTGGTTATCCTCTAACCCTTTTTCTTTGTCTTAGTTACATATTTTGGTTAATGATGTTCTAATGAAAAATACGATCATTACGTAAGGAAATCCTTGTGTTGAACCATGATATTTGTGTTTATCCTGGAAACCTCATTGTTATACTTGATTCTTTATGTTTCGGTGTTTTCCACGCTTATCCAGTCAAGTAGAGAAGGACAAGGGGAAAATCGAAATGATCAAACCAAAATCAGAGGTCTCATATATGCTTCTATGAAGGAACAACCTCTTCTGCTCTCAATAAGTCGGGATCCATATTCCTCCCATGAAATGAATAAGTTCCTCTGCACAGTCCTATATATTAAATACATAAATAAAAAGCAAAAGAAGAGAAAGGCTTCTTGCAAAGAGAGGTGAAGCAAGAAACTTAGCCAGGGTATTGTCCAGGCTTACTGGCAGTGGAGCAACTTCAGAGATGAAAAAATATACTCTGAAAATCTAAAGCTCATGAACTATACTACCCTTTCCTTATTAGAAACATTTTGATATTGTTGGTCTTATGTTTGTGTTCATATGATAAAAGTGATGAAGGGAACTAAGCTTATGCACGAGGTAAGTGGGGAGACCAAAGTGATCTGAATGATGAATCAATACTCCATGTAGAATTAGACCCTACGTAGAAGAACTAACCAAGGAACAAAAGATAGAATTCTACCAGTATGTCGCTAAGTGTTGACACTGCTACAACACCCTCCAAATTTTGGCCTACATCCAAATTTCAGAGCCTACTTTGACTTTGCATGTTGTCATCGCAAATATTAAGATTCATCGCATGTGTTTTCTCTAAGTGTGTTTGTCCCATTTGTGAGATGATTAAAGTGTCATCTTCTAGCATGTCAAGTGTTGCACATTGTACACAAGCTATTTTTGGTGTGTTTAGGAGGTAATTCTTGTGAAAATGAGTTGTTCTTATAACGAAAACATGTATTACACTCATTTCCAAAGTTTCAAGCATTGTCGCACAAGTGTCGTACAATCATCGCAAAGTGTATATTTGGTGTCACACTTGGTGTTAGCCATCGAAAAGTTTTTGCATTAAGGAAAGTATGTTATTTATGTGTTCTAAGTGCTCCATGTTGTATCGTCATGTGATCTAAGTGTGTGATCATATTTAGAGCCTTGTTGTTGTTCATCTTCATTTCACTGATCCAACATTGAGTCAAAACTAGAAAAACTCCCCGACCATGCCAATGAGCCTCATCTAGCCCTCCTGGACTGCCAACTGCATAGTATCAGCCCTCAAGTATGCAATGCACAGTCTCTGCTTCATATAACTGTGCACTACAAAATATTTGTGCTTAATCCCAACCCCTAAGCTTCAGAACTCCGTTATTTTTCCCTCCATCCAAGCATGAACTATGCATTGCGTAGTCTTAATCCTCAAAAATCAGCCTTAAGCTCCTAAATTGTGAAATTGCGAAATCACTTGGCCTTTCGGTCCTTCCAGCACTGTGAAGTGGGAAAAATAATTTCTCAAGCCCTTAGCCTAGCTTATTGAATCCCACGACTGCACAATTGACAAGTCCAGTCTAGCCTGAACTAAGTATTATATTGTTGTCTCAAGGCTCAATCCTTACCCTTGACTGCCTAAGCTGAACAATTACGTAGTCATTGGGCCTCTCTCCTGGCCTGCCACTCTGATCCAGCTCAACCTGTGGATCATCATGAATCATCTTAGACTAGGGTTTTATCTAAATGATATCGTCTTATAATGAGTGAATTGTAGGCATGGGTACTTTATCATGCTATGATGGGATGATGAAAAAGGAGATGGAGAAGTGGACCATGCTAGAAGACACCTATGTAGCTACAAGTATAAGTTGATCAATCAGAAGGAATCAAAGGGAAAATCAAAGGGACATCATATTGCGACGACAACTTGAGCTCAAGATAACATTGAAGACTCCTCATCTGTAATCCATGTGTAGGTGGAAGGAGGGACCATGTTCTATCTTTGAAAAGACACAAAGCAAGCAACAACAAAGGATGGTGTGACATTGCCATGTCATCATGCAGTTTGTGTCGTCAGTGGCATGTCATGTCATGTCATGTATCATCATGTGCCACATCATTTTTGTGGATTATGAAAATTCTTATTCGAAAATGTATTGTAAAGTGGAAGTCAAAATGACATGTACATAATGTAAAGAGTCATGTAAGAGTTGAAAAGTCATAGGGAAGTCAAACAGTCATGAGGGTAGTCCCAGAGTCACAAGGGAGGTGAAGGATCATCCCATTTGTTATATATACACCCTCATTGTATAAGAAAAATACTTTTCATCTTGGCTTCTCCCATAAGACATCAGAGGGACAAGTTATTACTTTTGGGGAGCAAGTAGTGGCTCCAGCGCTCCACTATTGGAGTTAGTGGTGTTCGTTGTATTCATGTATCTTGGGACTTTTAATTACTATTTGAAGCTTAACGGCCAACATGTTATTCATGCATGGATTATGAATATTTGTAAGATTATTATGTAAATGTTTATGATTCATGTTTGCTTCCACTTTTACTAAAGTAGTTGAACTATTTTGGTTATTTTAGAGCTTATCATATTGAGAATGTGTTGTAGTGGTTATAATGATCGCTGCGTCTTTGTGGAATATTATGCTTGATATTAAACGAATCCTTCATGTTTGTGTGTGTATTTTCTAGGGTGGTACTATTACCTCTCTCTTAGAGGCTCACTTTATTCACCCTCCGTAGTAGAAGAAACTTGATACACCTACAACCGAAAACTCACCAGGTACATGAGCGATTCTCTCTCTTGCTGATAGCTAAATCCAAGGAAAGTATTTAAGTAGACTACAATCCTACCATATTCTGGATGGGACTCCTACAAAAAATGGTGTTAGTTCTAATTGGAATCGCATATTGGGGAGATCCCTTTGAATGTTGGCAGGTCCAACACTGTCAAAAAAGACTTACCACCAATAATTGTAAGTAGTGGTAGAGGTATGCAATCAACCACTACAAGTCATGTTGTGGGTAAGAAACCACCCATTATAATTAATGTTGGAGGGTGTAAAACATCAATTTCAAGTCATGTTTTCGACACACAACTAAATTTTGTGGGTCATGATTGGGGAAATGGTACTCCAAAGAAACCTAGATAAAGAGGGCATAAGCCTTTAAGTTCCCTTGTAATATTTACAAGGGATATTAATGTACTTATTCGTCAAATGATATTATAGTGGTATAAATAATTTTGTCCTTGTTTAAAGAATCTTCTACTCCTAATCTAGCTATGGTTTCCCAAAAACCTCCTAAACCATTGGTTGATGAAGTGATTGATATAATGAAATCATTGGTTGATCCCACTCCACTTTTTAGAGGTGATGCATCTATTGACCATGTTTTATTACAACCTATTCAACTAGTACTTGATGAAGTGGTTGAGTCGATGCAATATTAAACCAATCCCATTCCTCTTTTAGAGAGTTATTAATATACTAAAGTGGCCAATCCAATGCAATATTAATAGATCCCAATCCTATCTTTGGGGTTGAAGTATCTACAGAACATGTCTTCTGCATTTCCAATTCAAATCCTTTTGTACAAGTGGGTATTTCGCTCACTTCCAACATACCCAGACAAGTTTTAGGATTGTTTCTTTGGTTGAAATAATATTTTTTAGCCTCAACTTCCTTCTTCTACACCTTACCAAATAAAGGTTGGAGTTTATTCCAAAAAAATTTAGTAATGTATAGCATATAGAGTAGCTTTTGAAAATATTTAATCCTCCACGGTTTGGAAAGTTATTGGTTCTCCAAATCTTGTGAGAATTTCCATTTAGGTCTTTACTTTTGAGAAGAGGTAGTGGATATTTAGGAATTCTTCCTCAATTTCCTATTATGTTAGGTGGGAATATTTTCTCAGTAGATATGGTAGTGGTGAATGGCCCATTGGAATTCTATATGCTCCTTGGTCTTGATTATATTTATACTATGAATGTGATGGTGTCAACACTCTTTTGAGTGGCACATTTTCCTAACAAAAAAAACATTATCACTATTGAAAAACTTGCATATGAAAATCACCATCCCAATTCAACTTCAACCAAGAATACCCCTTTTTGTGTGCCTAGTAGTCGAGTAGACTCTACCCCACCATCAGTTAATTATGTGGCATCATATCCCTTGTGTTTAATTACTTCTGAGAAGGGGCATTTACACATGTTTTCCTTCTTTGGACATTTTCTAAGCAGTTGATCAAGTGATTACTGTAATGGAGGCATGGGAGCCCTTGTTACTCCCCATTAGCCCGAGGAACTATGATTTTATTCTTTAATTTGATATTTTTATTCATAGGTCCTTGAGTCCTGGTATTTGTGAGTCTTGAGAGATATATTTTACCAATCCTAATCAGACTCTCCTTCATTACATGGAATATTGTCAGTCCAATTCACCCCTTTAGATTGTTGACCCTTCCAATTTTCATAATTTCTTGGATGTTGAGTTTCCCTACATGAGGCTTCCCTTTAAGCCATGACTATGGTTTATAGATCATGGGAATACATGCATTATGAATAATTTGGTCTTCCTAACTTGGAAACTTTGGCGGTTACCACCAAATAAGTCCTTTACCTAAGCTTAGCAATGGGCTTTACCTAAATAGGTACTATGCATACGACGCACGACTATGTGGTTCTTTGTATCATGCTACATACAAGGATTATTGTTTTTACGTATTGAATTTTACAGCATGGGTTTTTATCATATGTTTATATATCGGACATTTTCACTCTTGGTCTAGTGTTCTTAATTATGCACATGAATTTGAAGGCTTCTTCTTTTGGTATTTTCTAAGTTGATCCTCCCTTAAAAACATTGGATATTGAAACTAGAATATAGGTTCATCTCACTACCTTGCATTAGTATTTATTAGTTTCTTATTCCATTTTTTCCATGGGATTGACATGATCTGGATCTTGGTTGAAATGGACCTCTTGTTGCAACTTTATTGATAGCTTCTGATATAGGTGATCAAATGAAATTTCGTCAAAGACCGATTTGAGGTATTGAATAGATATTTCCAATGATATAAGACACTTGAAATTTGATGACCTGTGGGGTGAGAAAATGATTCCACAAACTCATAAGACGCGTAGCGGCACAGAGTTCCAGACAAGTGTAACTTCAATTGCTCATATCCCTCAAACCGGGAAACGAAATAAAATTTCGTAAAAAACCCATTTGAGATAATAAAAAATAATTTAAAATGAGATATTTTTCACTCTCTAATATGGTATGTGGATATGGTGGCACTTGCATTAATTTTACTGAATATTAAGATATAATTGACATAAACTAGCTAGGGTGATGGTATCTTATCTCTGAGAAGAGATGTGGTGTCTACATGCCTCTGAACTGTGTTAAAATGAGGCTCAAGGGCCTTTTTATTATTGAACAATAAGAGAAAACCCTAAACAACCAAAACCCTAACCCGAGGAGATGTAAAACCAATAGTTTATGGATCACGTTGGGGTTAGTTGAGCAGCCAACTTCCTGGGGTCGTAACTTGGTCATAGTATCTCTGTTTGGCGCGTATGATACCTCGTTGGAAATATAACTCTGAGGACTACGTTGTTTAGGGCCTCCAAATGGCTCCAAAAGTTCAGGACTCAAAAAAAATTCTAAAAATATTAAATAATAAAACTGATGAAACCGATTAGGTGGAATAGATCGGTGGACACCAATATCCACTTGGATCATTACTCCCCCCTTAGAAATAAATGGTCCCCGTTGCGTGCAGAGCCTCCATGAGGTAGGAAAATTTATGTTGAACCTGGTCACTAGTGAACCACTTTCCCTAGTGAAGGAGTTGGCCTGATTTGAAGTGGGCATAGCTTACAGTGGGGTCCAGAGAGGTGCTCCTTCTACAAATGTAACCAAAATGTGTCACCCACCTGGAACTCGAGTGGCACTCGATGTTGATCCTAGAATTGCTTGTACTTGGCATTGGATTTTTCCAAGATGTCATGGACCTGTTGGCGGAAGTCATATAGTACAAGTGTGGATTATGTCTCTGTGGTCGCATGAGGTATGGCAACATCAGACAGCAGCACGCCTAGGGTAAAATTAGTGGTGTGCTTGACCTGACAGTGTAGAGGAACCTCTATGGGTGAGGAGAAAATGTCCTTGTATTCCTCCACAACTTTGTCCATTTGTTGCTGCCATGCATGGGAACCCTATTTGGAGGTTGTGGCCATAATATTCTTCTTTCCCTGTGGGCAAATTGTAATGAAAAAAACTTTCCTAGTTTGGGAAATAATATTACTACATTGCATTGCAGTAATCAAAGAGATGGCGGGAGGCAGTACTACCTCTAGTATCCTTTACAAATTATTTCCCAAAGTAATAATAACATAATGAGGTCTATAATCATACACAGCATGTCGCCTCCATAAGTATGGTTGGGAAAATAATACATCAGACACGTCAAGAGGAGAAACATCACACAGTACCTCATCCGTGAAGTGCTTGATGTTGTATGGAAGGCGACACTGCTAGCTGACGCGAGATCTCTTCCTTGGTGAAGCCACCCAATGGTATACGGTTGTGGGTGTGTTGTGGTTAGTAAGGAAAGCCACTTCACGACCTCTGTTGAAATGGAGTTCTTTTGGCTTCCATTATCGACAAGAAACTGAAGTGTAGAACCCTTCACCCACATTTGCGAATGGAAGAGACGCTCCCCCTCCTCTGGATCCTTGGGATCCTCCCTCTGGATTTTGGTGGTGGAAACAGTGGCATTAGGATCCACATCAATGATCTACTTCCCTTTATCATTCCCCTTGTCCGGTTCTGATTTAGAATCAAAACATGCATCTAATTCAGATGCCTTCAGTTCGGCAACCATCGACTATTTGGTCCAACACTCACTTGTGTTGTGGGTGGAGCTGTTATGAAATTCACACCACTTCCCCGTGTCCTTCTTTGGTTTTGTGGTGTTATTCTAAGTCACCCCACTTTGCATTTTCCCCTTGTTCTGTGGTTTGGGGGTGCCTTTCCCTGGCTTCAGATTCACAAATCCAAAGTCTCTCTTCTTCTGCTTAAATTTCTACTCGATCTTAGTGGGATATTGATATGCCGCTAAAAGAGAGGTAATGTCGAGGAACTCCATTTCCTCTTGAATGTATCCATGCAAACAGTTGTGATAATTGAGCAACAAATGTCACTTTGAATCTTTAATACCCAAATTTTTTTGTACGGTATGGAACAAATTCATCAGCTCATGCACATCTTGATGCATTTGTTTCCAAAGCATGGTCCATTGGATGTAGTTGTCCTCATAATTCCCCACAGGGTAATATTGTTCCTTAATTTTGTCTTGGAACAAATTCCAAGTGGGTGCGGCTGAGAACAGAGAGGGTTCCCTCTCGTTATTTTTATCACAGTAGGTTTCCCACCAGTATTTGACATGGGGGCGGCTTTGAGGATTGAAAAATTAATATTTTCTCGGTCAGAGAAATCATGGATCAAAAAATACCCTTCCAGAAAATTCAACAATCTATCTACGGTGCCTGCATCTATCTGGCCTTCAAATACAGGAATGTCAAAGTTGACTTGTACCTTGAAAGGAGTGGCACCTCCAGAGTGGTTGCTAGATGCATATGCACTGCCAATGGGTAGTCGTTAAAGGATCTGGGAAAATTTATCCATCATTTCATTCCTTTTTTTTCTCAAGGGTCTCCTCAAGCAATATTTTGATAAGATCTCCTGCTCTCTCGCCTTTCTTTTCTTCCGTCATGGGAGGTCATTAGGGTTTACAAGGTTGATCTTTCAAAGGTTCAACCAGATCGAGCCCTAACTCCTTATACCCCGACCTCATTGGGGACATGCAAAGAAAGATCAAGAAAGAGCAGACCGCTCTGATACCACTAATCTGGATCTTGGTTGAAATGGACATCTTGCTGCAACTTTGATGAGGACTTCTGCTATAAGTGATGAAATAAAATTCTGCCAAAGACCCATTTGAGGTATTGAATATATATTTCCAATTATATAAGACACTTGAAATTTGATAACATGTGGGGTGAGAAAATTATTCCACAAACTCATAGGACGTGTGGCGGTGCAGTGTTCGAGACAGGTGTAACTTCAATTGTTCATATCTTTAAAACCGGGAAACGAAATAAAATTCTGCAAAAAACCCATTTGAGATATGAAAAAATAATTTCAAATGGGATATTTTGAAATCTATAATATGTTTTATGGAGATGGTGGCACTTGCATGAAGTTTACTGAAGATTAAGACAAAATGGACATAAACTAGCTAGGGCAATGGTAGATTATCTCTGAGAAGAGATGTGGCGGCTACATGTCTTTGAATTGTATTACAATGAGGCTCATGGACATTTTTATTATTTAAAAATAAGATAAAACCATAAACAAAAAAAAACCTAACCCGAGGAGATGTAACACCAAGAGTGTATGGGTCTCGTTGGGGTTAGTTGGGCAGCCAACTTCCCGGGGTCGTAACTTGGTCATAGTATCTCTGTTTGGCACATATGATACCTCGTTGGAAAGATATCTCCAAGGACTACGTTGTTAGGGCCCCTAAATGGATATGGAATTTTGGGACTAAAAAACTGCTAAAAATATTAAATAAGAAAATTGATGAAACTGACTAGGTGGAATAGGCGGGTGGCCACCAATATCCACCTGGATCATGACACCACTTGTGACACCAATATGTTTTTTTGCTTTTAAAATATTTAATTCTACGATAGAGCCTACCTTCCATGGGTGGCCTACTTAATACCTTGCTAATAATTTGATGCCCATGTTGTACATTTTATATAGCCCTTGGAGGACTATTTATCCCCACCATGACTCTTTAACGAAGCCCTATGACTTTCTCTTTATCTTTTTCTGGCCTTCCTAAATGTGATCCCACTGTTAAGTTGTAATATGACATTATATTGTCTCGTTTGTGCTTTTGAGCCTAATGTCAACTTCAACTAGATATTCAATAGCTTGTTTCTTAGGCATTATCTTTAGTTGTTAGCCTAATATATGTTTCCTTTACGACTTGAAAACCATTGGGAACTAGTTTTCTTACCAACGACACACATTTCCCCCACTACATACTATCATTTTTTATGTACTATTAATTCTTTCTAATATGAAAAAAAAAGAACAAAACAAAACTCTCTCTCTCTCTCTCACACACACACACAAATATAAATATATATATATATATATATAACACACACACAATACAAGAGAGAAGCAAAGGAACTTCGTCATCCATTTGGTTTGGCAGCAATCATGAGTAACATCAACTTTGAACAATGCAATAGTTTTAAGTCAATGTCTCAAAAAGTTGCGATTGTACTATGACTCTAGGAAGGTGAACCTTGTTTATTGAGTCTCCACTCTAGTTGGTTACTTTTCTAGTCATTATGGAGAGTTTTTTTAAGCTTGATGTGTCACAAACCTATATCGTTGTTCATTTTTGAGTCGATGCTAACCAGGTTATTTTTGTATCATTCCTTTTTTCAGGGGAATTTTAGCTCGTGTCACTTATTTCTTAGATATCCTTGACATATATGTGAGACTTATTGGTTGTCAAGTTACTTTTAGTCCCAACGAGAACCTATTCCTTTTACTCATGTTAGTTTCTAATGTCTTTATTCACTTATGATTAGTAGGTTAAATCTTATTGATTACAGCACATTGATCTAAGGATTTGGCCTGGAGAAGCACCCTGGGCCTATTTTCATTATTGGTAGGTGAAGTTTCACTTTGTAGATGAAATTTACTCATTGACTTCAGACTAAGAAATTTCCCAAGTGTTTGATCTAAGGACATTTATTCACAGTTTAGGATTCAAGTAGTAGCTTGGATTCCATTTTCATCATTGATGGAATTTCTTGCCTTTGTAAGTAGATTTAATTATTAGTCAAAGGGTATCTCCCATGTATTATTACATTTGGTGCATGTAGTAGGTGTACCTAATTTCATGTCATTTTATATTTTTCATATGAATCCTTTCAAACAAATTTGCATTTAGTTTCCTGGTGTTGGATGGCGGGAGACTCCTTAATGATCTCTTTCCAACAAATCTTCTCCCATCAAACTCAAGACATTCGTTCTAGGATTGGGATGTAGAGTATTTGTAGTACCTTTGGGCTTGCATTCACCAATGGTAAGATCCCTTGTTATTGATATTTTTAATACATATATGTCTACTAATCAATAAATTCTACAATCGTTTGATGTAAACTAATACATTCACACTTGCTAGAATGTATTGGGTACCTTGACACTCTTTATCTTTATCAGTGGGTTGTCTCATGTTTGTTAATTATATACAATAATGAATAATAAGTAAATATTGTCTCTTTTATTCAAATTTGACCCATTTATTCATATAATGTAGACTCGTACCTTTAGCAATTTGGTCTGAAAACCTTGGATATCTAGTAGAATCACCTCGTATACATCCTTACCTAAGTTGTCTTGATAGTACCACTCACACATTTTAAATTAATACTTGTGGAAGATAAGTTTTTTTCACCTTATTAATTTCATTTATCCTCCTATGTACTAAGACATAAATCCATTGTCTATCTATTCACAACATGGATCCGCTATATATCTTTCTCATGGCCATGTTTGCTACTCTCAAATATGCATGGATCCATTGTGTCATTATTATCATGGCCATGATTACTCTTATATACTTCATGGGTTTATACTGTAATTTATTTGGCATCCCTTATTTTCTACACCTGAGCATGGGTATTCCATTCTTGGGAAGTGAGTTATTTTTATCTTAGTTTCCTTTTCCAAGTTTCGTTTTGGTCAACTATTTAGTGACTTTTTTTGGGTTCACTTGACAACTTCCTGTTGGGTTTGATAATGTGTTTTCACCATCAAATTCCCTTATAACCTAACACAATATGGGTCATTTTTTATAGTATATTTTTCCACTATCATCAAGATGCACTCCACAATCTTAATATCTTCATCCCTTACATTTGCAAACCTTATTTCTCCTCAATATTCTTTAAAAAACAATTTTTTTGGCTTGCATTCACTACTCTTGATCTAGAAAACACACACATACACCTTTTGAAACTCGCGTATGTACGTGATTTCACCTTTATCAAAGTGTGTATGCCTTCAAAATGCGCTAAAAATATATAATTGTATGCAAATCATGTGTTTTTGGGTTGGGTTTGAGATTTTTCTTTGGTTTTCACATCCTATTACATGTCAAAAACTACCCAAACCACCTTCTAATAATATAAAAGCAAGGCTAAGTTGGAGACCAACAGGAGGCACCCTTATGTTAGCGAATTCACGTTAGAGTCTACAAACTAGTTTATTCCTGTGATATTAATAATAGTCCCTCAGCAGGAAACACTTATTTTCGGGTCTACTTTCCCTTCCCTTCTTATATAGAGGAAAGAGACTTCTCTCTTGAATTGAGATAGGATAGCAAGGATCGCTCCTTTAGTGGCTTATGAGGAGGAATCCATGAAACAGTTCTGAGTGGTGTTGGCAATTGGAACTAGTGAGGTCTTTCTTTGTAAGAGCTCATTTTTGAATCAATATACATGACTCAATTATTTCCCTTCCTTGGCTTTATGCTTAATTAAATTTAGTTAATAGGTACTAATCATACAATTATGGTTAGTTATATTAGTTAGCATTTTATTTCCAAAACACATTTATTTGTGGTTGTTTGCTTCATTTGTGTAGGTCATCAAGTGCAATGTTGAAGTGGAAGTTTGTAACAGAGGATTTTTAGTCAAAGTAATCTCCAACTAGTATCTCTCTAAATTTGTTTCCATAAATACATCAATTAGTCACAAAAGATATCGAATCATTTCTATCTAGATTTAGAGTGTGTGTTGTATTTTAATTGTTCTTTTTCCGATTCCAATCGTGATCATTTCATAAATTTTCCCTTGAACACTTTATTTTCTCTTTGACTTCCTTTAGTAATTTGTCTTGATTTCTATGTATTATTATTTTTATTTTTCTTAAGAATGACATATTATATTGTATTAGCAAATTTAAGTAGGAGCACAGTGAAAGTACATCCACAACTTCCAATAGCATAATGTAACGAATTTTTTGGAGGCTACACAATAAAGTCTAGATTGATTATACCTATACCCCAATAATATGCTCTAATAACGTATATATGGATATAATTTATATAAAATGCCTAATAAATTTAATTCTAGACTATGCTCCTAGTCATCTATTATAATCAAATTCTCTATTGATGTTTCCTAATTAAGATCGAGTAGTCCAACTGGTGCGAATTTTTTTGAGTTGGTCGAAGACATATGAATTCCATAGTCCTAATTGCATCCCTGTTAGATGGCTTGATAATTTGCACCTAATACTTTTACTCTAATATCATGTTTTTGGCGAATGGAAGCTAAGATTCTTATCAATGTATCCACCTATGTAGTTAGTCGGTCAACCTTCCTACTTTGCAGCAAAATCTCCATTATTTCATCTTCCACTACTAGCTTTGCTTCCTTCCCTATGTTTCTCTTCTTCCCTTTCTGGTCCTCCATCCTGCAATGTAAGTTGCTTATCCTTGTGTATGGTAATTCCATGTTGAATTATTTGTTTCCCCCCATAATGTTGGATGTGTCAATTTCCATGATTCCCATGTGAATCCTTGATTGACCTCTATTCCAAAAATAGAGAGATATTAAAATTAAATATCATGCTTATTATCTCTCGCAATGCCTTGATATCACAATTACTTGGGATGTGAAAATGACAAATGATTACATAATTTATTACTTCATCCTTCGTCATTCATTATGTTGTATTTGTGTTCCAATTCATAAATATTCCACGATCTATTTGCATAGGAGGGTTGAATTGTTGAGCTATGCTTTCATGGTCATCCCATGTTCTTCACACAAGGAAGTCCCTCTGTGTTACCTAGTACATCATCCCATTTTTTTTAAATAGTTTTTCTTTACATCTTGCTACCCACCAAGGGATTAAGGCAGTCATTTTTGTGTGTGATTAACTCCTTCCCTCATTACATTTTAACCCTTCCTTTGAAATTCCAAAATTGTATGCCTTTGACGCGTCCTAAGCATGCGAGGAATATCATAACATTAAGGTATGATTAGGGATGAAATTTCATGATTTATGGTGTCATCTCCTCCCTCGAGGTTTTGTTGATCTACATAGTTGCAAGCGATAATAACGAAGCCCGGTTATCTAGGTAATCAGCTGTAAATTTAAGGTCCCTAAGTACATGCTTAATTTGGATGCTTGAGAATAAGGTTAAATTTTCAAAAATTATTTTATGGAGCAGCTTTAATTTGTAGTCTGAGGGAGAGGCTCCCATTAAAGCAAGATGTTGAATTGTGTTATTATAATCTCCAATGATGAAAATAGATATGTTTAGGAAGGAGGTATCTAGGACGATTCCTTAAATGAGGATATACTTTTTAGCTTGATTGTTAGAGGCCTTGCCCAAATTCCATTAAAAATATAATTCAATTTTTCCTTCAAGGCCATAGAAAACTCCCTCCCCCCCTTCCCCCCCCCGCCCCCCCCTGACACCTGCCATACTTGATTAATTTTTGGTGGAAATGTGGGGAAATTCCTATGTCTTTTACCAACCCAAAATGGCACTTTTTTTTACCAACTTAAGTGAGACAACAAATTATTCACCTATAGTAGACCCCGGTGTGGATTAGGGAATTTCCATGCCTCGTTCACCATTTTTTGGAAGTATTACTCCTTGAGATAGCCATGATTAAATTTGAACGGAGCTCCAAGTTTAGGTCTGTTATTCTCAAGCTCCAAAAATATTGGATTGCGATCAAAGCACCTACTGGAATCAATCTAGTATCGATATCTATCAACATTTTGTAAAACAAAATTCATAACTAGAAATCTATCACTATCTTAGATAAATATTCAATATTAATCCCACTCACTCTTTGCTTGGGAGCCATGGATATAGGTTGAATATAAACTAATATCCTTGCTTTAGTTTGACAATTAAAAATGTCAACAAGCCTATCCAACTTAGAAATTGTCCCATGAATTTATGACTTGTTTAAGGTGAAATTTAAACCCCCTCATAAAATCACATTACCTTGACATAAACACTATAGAGGGAAGATATTCTCCTAGAAAGGCTACTTTTCATTATAAGGTCCATACATGTTCATCATGGTAATAGGTACTCTGGTACTTTTACTAAAGAATTTCGTTCACATACTTGAAAAATAAGATAAAAGTTTGTTAAAAAATTATTTTGGTTCCATCCAATTATGATTCCACTATATAAACCATTAGATGTGAAGGATAAAAAATCTCAGCCCAAGAAAATCTCCTCAAACCACCAACAAAATCTCCCCACTTTCCCAGGTGTGGCAGGAGTGCGGGCAAGAGCTATTCTTCACACCAGTGAATCATTATAACCAACGTATCCATAGGGCCATGGTTCTATATCAAACAAACGGGCAGAGGACCATAAGCTCCTTCAAGGATTATTGTTCGTGCCTGCTCAAAATTTGCACTCTCTTTCCATTATTGGGGACTCTAGTATTATTATTTGGCACCTGTTTATGGGGTCTATTCCAAAATATTTGGACCTTAAAAATATTAATAGGCTAATTCGAGTATTACTACAAAAAAATCATATATATGTTACATCATGTTTTGCGTCAATATAATAAGTTTGTGGATAATATAGCCAACAAAGGCTCCACTTTGGCCATACAGACACTAAATAAAGCGATCATGAACTCCATTATTTTATTCCTCGCCAAATGGCTAAAGTTTTAATAGTTTTAATTCGCTCAAATTCAAAAAAAAAAGGTATTAAGTTGCACCTTGGAGGAAAATTTGGCTTGCAAACTTAAAGCAAATTCCCATGCATATCCATAGGAATGGTCACAAATATCAAGTGTTAGTGAATCCTAGTTGAAAATCTTGGTATCAGGCTTTGTACAATGTTTATTTTTTTTAGATCTAGGACAATCGGTAACTGGTGAGAGTTGCCTGAGCAAGACCCGGGTTCGGCTTTGTACAATGTTTATTGCTAGTTGCTAAACCATCCTATCCATGGGTGTGCCCTAATAGCTAGTCTTATCCATACCTCTTGAGATAATCACAACATGTCCTTCGTATTACTGGATGCAGCGTTTCCAAAGGATCCTCCATCCATTTATGAAATTTGGCACCGAACCCACGGTTATTTAATTTAAGGGAAAATTGGAATCGCGACTTTCATAGTTCATGAGTTGTGGGTAAGTGCATTAGTTTCTTTGTCCAATGACGTGTCCTTTTCTTTGAACCATAAATTTTTTACCTGTGAGAAGTTGGGTGTTGCTATGTTTTCATTGAAATGGATAGGAAATTGGTAGGAAACCTATTTATTTTGTATCGTGACTAAATAATTCTTGCAATGGGGTAAGATATGCACCCTCTACATGGTTAATTTAGATGTTTTCTCTTCTTCCTATTCAAAAATCTATTCTCTTTGTGCTTCGTGGTTTTGGTTAAGTTTGGTTTGGAATTTGTGGCTAGGCATGACAAATTTTTGGGTTGTATTATCTCCAACTTGTAGAAAAAGTCGGATAATTCAGTGTGAATTGTATTTGTGCTAATAGGAAATAAAGAAAACCGCTCAAGTAATCGTCATGGAGTTCAATTATGTAATTGTAGTGTAATAATAAGGATGGAAATTTTGTGATCTCTAGATATGGGTAGATGAGCTTTGTGGCATACGATTTTTGTATCAATCCTAGGTTCATGTTAGTCGTGACTACACAAATCAGGACTTTATCTTATTGGACCCCCTTTTAGAAGGACAAGATTTATTTGGTCAATATTCATTATTAGGTCGAAGGTTTTCAATGTACTCTTAGTCATTGGCCATCAAAGCCTTAATTTTTCTAGCAACATTTTCAACAAGTAAAATATTGATTTTCATAATCTTAACACTCTTATCGAATCAAAATCCAAGAAATATGAGTTGGGAGATTTAGTCCCTCCCCCTCCTAATAGTTAACATGGTTTTTAAGTGTTGTAAATTTTTTGAATTTGTTTTGGTGAATTTATACCACTAAGTATACTAGGGCCAAAATATGGGAAGTTTGGATTTTTGTTCTAATGGGAATTCAAAGAATCTTCTTATATGCAAACTATCCCTAGAAAATTCCCCCTTTTTTATGTAATTATTGCGCTCTCAATGTAGATTTTACAAATATATTTTCTCATTTAGGTAAAAAAAAAAATTAACCAGTTTCCCATTGTCTCCTAGAGTAGAAGAATGACAAAATTTTCTATCTCAACTAATTACTTAAGATTTATTTTTTTATTATGAATTCCTAGACCTTGAATATAAATTGATAATACTTTAATTTCCAATGAGAATTATGGAGATTACCTCTCTAAGTACCTGATTAATTGAGTGTTGTAAACCCTTTTGGATTTCTTTCGTGAAATTTTATCAGGCTAGGTGGACCATGGATTTTATTTCTCACTTAAACTAGTCATGGATGTTTTATAGTGCCTTTCCCTATACCCCTATAAATATTTCATTTAATGGGATACCTTTTGTTTCATTTTTTTACTTTCTCGTCTTAAATAATAATGACCACATCTAGTTTCAAAAGTATCCCTAACATCCCCAATATCCTTTTTACAATACAAAGGTTAGATTAGGGTAAGTCTTAGAAACATATGTAACCAAGGACACAATTTTGGCCTCCTCTTCAACAAGGAAAATAGGTTGGTAAAAATGCATTATTGTCTTTCCTCTACTACCACCACCACCTAGTATATAGAATTCAAATGAGATAAGACATGTGTCCTTTTTATTCCTAAAAATCAAAAGTATGAACAATGTACAACAATGTGAGCATGGATCAAAAATCCAATACATATAAGAGAGATAATTTATAGAATAATTCCCAAAAGACACTACTACATTTGGGGGAAATTCCGACACTTGGTTCTGACGCTTTTGACCAAATGTAGGAAATTTCCCCAAATTTCTTCAATCCCGCCCGAAACAGTCGTTATACCAACGTTTATAGAAAAGTGTCGCAATACCGACACTTAGACAATGTGTCGCAATTGCGACGTTTGGAGGAATACGTCGCAATCGCGACACTATGCCCTAAAGCATCGTTATTGCGACGACTGCCTCCGAACGTCGTAAGTGCGACACAATGTCTAAGTGTCGCAATTACGACGTTTGGAGGCATCCGTCGCAATAGCGACGCTTTTTCTGCCATCGGTATAACGACACTTATATGCGCGCTACATAAAAATACGAAACTTATATGTGCACTACATAAAAATGATTTTATTAAAAATATGAAACTTATATCCATCGCAATAGCTACATTAATGTATGATATCACGCGCGCATTCGCCCTCCGCTCTTGCAGAACAGCATTCGCCCTCAGCATTCGCCCTTAGCTCTTGTAGAACAGCATTCGCCCTCAGCGTTCGCCCTCAGCTCTTGCAAAATGGTAAGTTCTTACTGCAGGCCCTTCCTCCTATAGTAGGGTTGACTCTATTTGGGTTTTTTTGGTCAACTCCATTGGATTGTGTTAGGCTGTAGGGTTCTCTCTAGATGTCAAGAATCAAGATTCAATACCCTCTATTATCTTCATCACCCAATACAAGATTTAAATTTCTCCCAAAGAAACGCTTATTAATTTGGCAGCCATTATTTCTCCCTGCTTTAAAAACCCTACATTTAAATGAAAACAAGCATTGCATTTCAACTACAAAAATCTATTAGTGTTCAAATGTACATGTGTGCATCACTTGTGTAGGGTATTCCTTTTCCACTTTCACATTATCCAAGAATGTGCGCAGTATAGTTCATATTTTTTGTGATTTAGATTATCTTGAAAAAGGAAAGGTAAATTATTTCCCATGGAAAAAGAAGGTTTTCCCTTTTTACTACTAGAAATGGTACAACAAAGTTCCATTTCTACCTGAAACTCCTATGAAACAGGAACCAAATAAAGGCCATGTCCTCAATGGACATCATTTGGCTTTGAAAATGGCCATTGCACCGTGTTGTTTCTTATTTTACATCACGATAGTTTCTTAGGTCATTTTTTGTTTCTTGAGATGAAAAACAACCAAAGAAATCGTGAAGATCCTTTCAAGAAATAAATGACCATTTCTCAATCATATCTCAACTATTTTTTATTTTATTCCGTGGTTGCTTACTTTGAGAGAAATTTGACACTTTTATAAGGAATATAACATAAAAACACAAAATGGGAAGGAATTGATGAGGTAGATGTCCTTTAGTTGTTGTCAATTAAGAATTGATAATACACGATGCATGTTTTGTACTACAAAATAGATTCCTTCCTGGAGTTACGACATAGAGTATTGAATCAAAGTTGTAGTTTCTAACTTCTTGTATTGGTTCATCAATCTTGAAATTCAAACATTGCATGTCTTCATTGCTTCATGTTTGAATAGTTTGCATCATATCATACAATAGGAAATTAGGAATTATGATTATTATTACTTTATGGATCTATTAAGTTACTTTTAAGTTTGCATGGTTTAGTGTGAAATTATTCTAGTGTGCCCCTAGGCCCAGGTGAAGGAATGCCAAGGACTGAGAACCCTATTTTTTAAATGGTATTGTTTCTAACTATTTTTTAAAACATACAAATTACAATTAAATTTTAAAACTTAAGAGTTAAAACTTAAATGATTCAAATGAATTGGTATGCTATTTGGATGAATTGGTCTGGCATATTTAGAAAGATCAAACCTCAGAAATAAATATGTCTATTTTTTAATGGTAAAGAATTCTTAGACACTAAAGTTACAGCTCTGTTATAGTAGATGTATAAAATGCTTCCTACAGGTTTATTGACATGGGGTTGATCGAATACAATCTGGACATACACAGCCTAATTTCCAAGAGGGATTATTTGTTCACACCAAAGGTGTTGTAGCTACTATGACTATGATGCAAAACTGGACAAATAGCATATCTATCATACTAGTCATGGCTTAGACAGAGTAGTTACTGGTGAAGAAATTTCTGTTGGCTTTGACTTTAAATGTAACAGAAATTTAATCTCTTAACCAGAGGTTTCTTGGATCTTAATTCTGTGAATTTTCTGCCTTGGGACTACTATGAAATCTTATACAAAACAACAGTGGAAGTGAACAGTATTCCAATTTTAATGTTCTCTTATAATTAAATTTCCCAAGGGAGGACAAAGTAGCCTATCCAACCCCATAGGCTATAGTCAATTATAAAGGGGGAAGTTAAAACTTAAAAAAAAAAAAAAAAAAA
The DNA here is from genome assembly GCA_034641835.2 of Pinus albicaulis. Taxonomy (NCBI): domain Eukaryota; kingdom Viridiplantae; phylum Streptophyta; class Pinopsida; order Pinales; family Pinaceae; genus Pinus; species Pinus albicaulis. The sequence continues at coordinate 1,134,284,958 of CM076579.1, forward strand.
AAAAACCGCTTAAAACATACCTACCTATCCATGAATAATAAGTTCATAACTTACCCATCGAAAGCGTAGACTTACCACAAACATCCATCCTCAAATTTCTATCGATGATCCAGAGCCTCAAGATGAGAGTGATTCCTACTTGGAGAGCATGCTAAGTGAAGATCTAAGTGATGCTGATGACATGGATGCTGATGATATGGCTTGAGGAAGCCATTGCTCACTATTAGGCTTTAGCTATTTTTATTTTAGTATATCAAAATTTCCTAGTTCATGTTTACAGTTTGCCATTTGGAGATGCCTTCAGGGAAATTTTTAATTTAGTATGACAATGGACATATATTTTGAAATTTTGAATCATGATTCTAATTTCTTATAAGTTATTAATATGTAAACTGAGCTCCAATTTGCACTTGATATCATATATGAATCATGATATTATCAAACTAGAAATTTTGAAATTTCAATGACAAATGCCACATGTGAATGTTGAAACTTGAATTTTGAATGATGTGCATGTTTAAATCTTTAAAGTTTAAATTTTATAAATTATTAGTAGTTTACAAATTACTATATTAGTGTCATTAAATTTATAATTTATAAATTATAATTTAGAAAATATAGTATTATATATGATATATAAATTATAATATGTATTAATATAAAAATACCCAGACGAACCCATGCCCCCTGTTTCAAAAAATGTCGTCCCCGTCCCCGTCCCCGTCCCCGAACCCACGTTTCCTGGCAACATAGTTTCAAACATTAAATATCAACAAAATCGTTTAAAGGATATTGAAAGGAAAAAGGTGATGGAAGATAGAAAGTGCCTTACTTAAATGCTCTAGGGATTTTTCAATAGTTGCTCCAAAAGCTTCACTTCAAGGCCCTTCAAGATCATCTCCAACAATGCTATACCATCAGCTTCAACAATGTTGCTCCAAAAATATCCTCAAGGTCTTCACAACAAGTTTACTAGAATTTTCTCCAACAATATATTCAATAAGGTCTTCATTGTCAACTCGTCTCTTGTTTGGGTGCCTTAATGTGCAATGACATGTTTCCAGGACTGAATTCAATGCAAGGCATATTTGAAACTCTAACTCTCTCTTCCGGTGTCTTATTAGAAATTATTTCAGTTTTCATTTTGTGTTTTCAAGTTAGATATTGTTTTTAAGTTTTTACATTTATAATTTTATTACAATGTGGCAGACTGATCAGGGCAGTACAAAAACAACCCCGAGACGGGATGATCGCGAAAAGAGGCCAGCGGAAGAACATGTAAAGTGCTAGCATTGATCTATCTTCAGGTATTTTAGTTATTTACATAATTGAAATAATATTAATTTTGTTCAAATATGCAGACACCTAGCCATGGTACGCCTAATGATTCCCTCTTTGAGGAAGAGCTTTCTTCATCCCTATCTCCAGTGTTCTTGTTGCGAAAAAAGGCACGAGATGCAAGGTCGGAATTTAATACTTTGATAGACGTGCCTCAAACACCTGAAACAGAAGAGAGGATAAAAAAACTTATGAGCCAGCTAGTAACATATCAGGTAATAACAAAAATTCAAAGGGATATTTTTTTTGTTCTGCATGAGATGAATTGTGATAGTTTGATTTTTAATTTTTACATTGACTAAACTAACAAAAAATTATTTTGTATGTAGCATTTTCTGGCACTTGCTGAACCCGGTGTTTGTGGTAGTGGGACAAAAGGGCAAGAGATTGCCCAACAACCCTCTCGTACACCTTCTACTCCTTTAGGTGCCAGCCAAGAAACACACCCTGCCCAAGCAGACACCCAGCCAACCGCTGAACGTGTTGGCAATGATGAGGCTGATATGGCCAACTACATTATTGCATTTCCTGGAGCTACACGTGTCAGCTCCACAAGGACCATTAATGGCACGTTGTTGGTGAACGATGAAGGTGTCCCTATAAATCACGTACAACTCCCAGGTAAATTTTAATATTTTAACTATTTCATGTACTCTATCTAAAACATATTTATCATGATTTTTATTTTTAAATTAATGATAATATCTTTCTTTTTTTTCTGTGTAGGAAACAATGAGTTCTACAGGTTTTTGGAGAGCCATGCGTTGGTAATTTTTGGCCCAACCATACGCACAGGGTGGAATTCCCAGAATTCCAACCTGAAAAAAGAACTTCTAGATTATCTAGAAGCCCTTTTTGGGGTCGGCACATTTGACAAAACAGCGGTGGCTCGGGTAGCCAGAAAATATTTGAAATATACCAGGGACACCTATAGGACGCAATTGCAATTTAACCCTAGATACGAGCATCCTCTCACAGTTCCAGAGAGTGAGTGGAGAGCACTCATCCATGACGCAAAAGAGAAAAGGGCAAAGAAAGAAGGAAAAATGCCAACTGGACCCGCAAGGTAAATTACAACTTTAATTCAATAGCTTTAATTTTCTCTATGTCTAAAATAAAAGTGTGCTACGTCATATCTGACTTCAATATTTTGATGCTAGGTTGCCTGACACCTCAAAGGCAACCAAAGCTAGGATTGAAAAAAAGGGCCATCACAAGTTAGGCCAGGGCGGCTACTTGAAATTAGCCGCAAGAATTGTAATTAAGTAGCTAAACATCTTATAATTAATTGTATCGCCTTCCAACGTTTTTGTAATCCTATCAAATATGATTAAAAATACACAATCATATGTAATGTAGGGTGATGATTTCGGAATAGAAACTGCAGAGGAAGATAAAAATATCGCTTTCCATTTTGGCTATCAAGTCATAGTTGAACGTCGCAGAAGCTTGGGGCAGGTCCCAAGATTCAGAATTCCTGATAAGGTAAAACATCAAACTTTCAATATGTTTGTTTCCGTCCATAAATTTAATGTCTAACAACTTTGTTTAAATCAGGGGAGCAGCACTACCGACGAGGCAAATAACCCAGTTTTAGAGCCAGATGTAGATGATCCTCACGTGAAACCTGATCATTGTAGTGGGGACCAGGCCGACAATGCTACTATCAGTGAGGGCCGTGACGGTAATTAATTTCCACTTATAATTTTTTCTAATTATACCTTGATGGTTTTCCTTATAAAGTTTTTTGTTTAAATGACAGAGAATGTTTCCCTTGAGGATCTTACCACCAGAGAGGAAGACAGGGCAACAGTCCCAATGGCGACAACTGGTGCACCAGGTAAATAATCTCATTGCAATTTTTTTTATTAATATTACCTAACTAGTTCAATGATATTTAAAAACTGATAATTAAAATTTAATATTATCTGTTTTTGTAGGCGATGCCCCGTCACTGGATGAGACCAGACATCGTGACTACGCAACTAGTTCAGCGCCGACAACTGGTGCACCAGGTAAATAATCTCATTGCAATTTTTTTTATTAATATTACCGAACTAGTTCAATGATATTTAAAAACTGACAATTAAAATTTAATATTATCTGTTTTTGTAGGCGATGCCCCGTCACTGGATGAGACCAGAAATCGTGACTACGCAACTAGGTCAGCGGCGACAACTGGTGCACCAGGTAAATAATCTCATTGCAATTTTTTTTATTAATATTACCGAACTAGTTCAATGATATTTAAAAACCGACAATTAAAATTTAATATTATCTATTTTTGTAGGCGATGCCCCGTCACTGGATGAGACCAGACATCGTGACTACGCAACTAGGTCAGCAGTGCGGGTCGAAAGGCACGAAACAAGAGCAGAGCACGATGATATTGATGATGTAATTAGGAGCTTTAGAAATAGGAAGAATAAAAAGAAAATTTGATAATGTAAAATATTGTATTATTATAAGACAAATGTTACCATACTTGGAACGTTTTTTGCGTTATATAAAAAACTCATTTATCATACTATTTTTATGTCAAGCATTAATCGTAATGTTTCCTTGCGTACTTTTTGTTGAATTGGTTTTTATTAGTTATTGAATATTTTTTTTTATGCTCATGAAAGTAAAAAATGAAATATAGATTGGGTATTGGGGAATTGAGAGTGATGTGAGGGGGGGGAGGGGGAGCCATAAGAGCTTCCACCTTCACGTGGTTGGCCCCGTTTAGTAGAGAATAATTTATTGGAGTGATTTAATCTTGGAGCAAACCTCCCTCGATCCAGTGTAGCAACAAAAAAGTCACTGTTGACTTAGTTGCTACTCTTTCAGATCGTGGGAGGCTTGTTCCAAGTTCATGCGACTCCAATAAATTGTTCTTGAAACAAAGAGGAGCTTATTCGGGTATGTTTTGACATTTTCAACATATGTTCTAACATTATCATAAGAATGCATCTTAGAGTAAAAAATACTACATCAATTACTTGTATTTATTGAATAGATAATGATGGATTTTGATTGACTTGGCAGTGCAGGTACAAATCCTCTTGCATCATGAGCAATACAACTTGTCAACCAGGGTCATGTCTAGGATATTTTTGCTTGTGCACTTGACCATGTTCGTAATGTCACATTTTGTAAGTTCCTTTACAGTTCATAATTCAATATTAAGCTTGTTCATGATTATTGTCTAGGTTTTTTGTATGTGTTTTTTCATCTATTTGATTGTAAGCAACTCTGCATGTTTCCTGTTGTTCACTATGATTTCTCCCATTACCACTCCCAGGATAATTCCGACTTTATTGTTACATAGGTTACTTTATTGTTACTATGATTTCTCCATTTACGATTTCATAGGTTACATCATGTAAAGTTGTCAATCTCAGGTTGGTGATGAGCTTTAGTTCTCCAGATTTGGGGCTTTTCTGATATTTTCTCTCTCATGTCATTCCTGCATCACCTTGTTGTTTGAGCGTTCCAATTTTCTACCACTTGTACCAATTGGCACATGTCAATCTCTAAGTGGTGCCACATTTCACCTATTTTCAGTGAGAGTTTAGGGTTTCTCTAACATAGCTTCAGAAATCCGATTCAGTGCCTGCTTGAATATCGTCACATAATACTCATGGTTTGGAATGATGAGAATGTTCTGAATGGTTGGTTGATTCATAAGAACCACCCTTATAGTCATCTTGAGATATTTCAGAAGTTTTCTCGGGTTTCATTTTTCACCGTTTCTAGTGGGTGGGATGTTGTGGGGTGATCCATCAATACTGGTGCTCTTGTAGTAGGGAATTTGTTTTTGGGGATATAAAGGAGCATTTGATGTAGATATCCCATTGGATGCATTCATAGATGGGCACAAGAGGTCAAGAATTTAAATTAAAAATATGCAACCTCTAGCATGGCAACCTAAAGGCCGCGAGAGACACTGGTTAAAGATTGTTTTGTGCTAGCCTTAATATAGTCGTGATTTATTTCTATTATCTTAATGAAAATATATAGTTCGGTCTCATTAAATTGAGGATTGTGGTTGTATTTCTCTTTGGTTGTTTCTCTCTTAATGCTCTAGAAGTTGCCAAAAGTTGCAATAGTTGTTTAGTTTGCCTGTTACAACTTAAAAGTGGTTTTTAGCAATGGGAGTCATGTTTTTTAAGGTTCATACTAATATGAAGATCTTGTAATTCTATATTCAGCATAAGAGAAGATGGCCGCTTCTTTGGGCAGTATGAAAACAATTGCCACATCTACCTCATTGGGTAACAATGGAAAGGGGAACAAGTTGGGTGCAATGTTTGATAACTATGGCAGACAATTGTCTTCTCTTTCAATTTTTTCACCCATTTCCTTTAATCGCTCAAGCAGAAGAGGGACTCTGAGATTACGAGACAGAGAGAAGGTAGTTAATACAAGATCTATGGAAAAGGAGTTGTACTTCAACAAGGATTTCTCAGTGACAAAAAAATTGCAGGTCAGAGAAAAAATTATGTTTAAAGGAAGGTCACATGCACGTGAAACTTCACTGCGGTGGATCTTTCCTTGTCCAATTATATTCGATTTTAATGTTTTATTTTAATTTTTCATGGAGGGTTGTTTTGGCATATGGTCTGGCATTCAATTGCACACTTATTGAAAGCATTGTCAATTTTTGTTGCAGGCGGTGTGAACAAACTTGTTGATCTTGTTGGAGTCACCCTTGGGGCGAAGGGAAAAATTTTGTCTTGGAGAGCAAGCATGGTTCTCCGAAAATATTTAATGATGGTGTGACAGTAGCTAAGGAGGTAATTTGTAGATGTGTGCTCTGGTTTTCTTTTCAACGTTGTATTAGTTCCCCCTCTTAAATGTCTTAGATTTGGTAGGCATAATTTGAAAACTCAAAGGTGAAAGGAAACATATTTGTTACCCAATGGTCTACTTGGCCTATGGACTAGCCACATTAGAGTAATGCATAAATATTTTCACAACAATAAAAGGAAAGGGTTATGGCTGAGTCAAATTTTATTTTTATTGACAATGTAATGAAATGTATCTCAATGCTATGGTTTTGGCCTTTTTATTGGTTGAATTAGAGGACCCAGTTGAAAATATTGGGGCCAAGTTGGTAAGGCAAGCTGCGGAAAAGACAAATGATTTAGCTAGGGATGGAACCACAACATCTGTTGTTCTTGCACATGTTGGAATATTGAAAAATTCCAGAACAATGAATGGAGAATAAATCTCCCTTCCTCTAACACAGAAAATAAAAATTTCTTTGACAGGAGACAGAGTTTCAATACTTTGAAAACAAACTTCTATTCCCTTCAATAACTCAAAAAAAAAACTATTACACTTCTTCCTCACTGAGAGGGATTACAAAATTATGACTGCTACAAAACGCAGTGCATAAAACCAACTCACTATCTATTCAAAACAAACATACTCTGTACACTCTGCTGTGTTTTTCACTTTCGCACTGTTGTGCATACACACTTAAAAAGTTACACTCAATCTTTCACTTTTTACACACTGCTGTGTAATAAAAAATTTACCTACTGTCTATAAAAAAAACTCCCAAGCTTTTTTGTCCTTTTTATTTTTATATGACGTAACATATAAAACATATTATAATAAACCCTCTTTTTAAAATAATAAAATTAAAACTAAATTCTATGGCCCAACTTTCATTTCGCATATGATATATATATATAACATATGTCTAAAACATATGTATATATTAAAGCATACATAAAATTAAACTATCAAAACATTAAAGAACCCTTTCCGTCAGACTTCAAAAGTATGAATAGATTGAATTTCAAACCAAATTCGCGTTCCAAAATGGGATGCTGACGTCTGCCTAATTTTAACTCGAATTCTCAATCCAATGTGCCCTATAAAAAATTCGGGTCTGGTTTTCAGGTTTTCATATTCCCTTCAATTTCATGCGATCCAATATTAATGCTCCACGTGTCCTCCTTTTGAATTTACAAAACTGTCGGGTAAATTTCTGTTTGTTTAATTTCTGGTTGGTGAATTGCGTTAATGCTGGCTGTTGTGTTTAAATACAATCCTGTACAGAAATATGGCTGTGGCCGTCTACAAAAAAAACTTACAGGAATTTTAAATGCTGAATTAAATTTCTGGATGGCATGCAAGCAACCTCCAAAAAAAAATGTTGCTGCTGCATCCGTCCTTCTGCTGCAGCAGTTGAAGTTAAAATTCAACAGCACAGGGTTTAATAAGTGAGGTTGTAAAGGTAACTTTTTGTCGATAGTACTGGATTAAGATCATCTATTCATTTTTGTAGGGTCTTATGGTGTTTGGTTTTTTAGTTTTGGGTTGGGCTTATTGAGTCTAAGATAGTTTTTGAGTGAAAAAATTGCTATCAGGTATTAAAAAATCTTGGTTCTTTTGTCAAAATTTATGAGCTTGTTAGGAAATACAAAACTGACAATGGTTGTATCTTAAATTTGTGGAAAATAATTTGAAATGAAACCTTTTTGTTTAGGTTGTTGCAGCAGGTGCAAACCCCATTCAAATTACTAGTGGCATTGACAAGACAATAAAGGCCCTTGTTTTGGAACTCAAAATTTTGTCAAAGGAGGTAAACGCTTGCCTTTTGAGTAGGCTGGTTTTCCTTTTTGCTGATGGTTTGGTGTATCTAATTGAATTAGTTGCCTAAGGTATTTTTGGCTGCAAACTCCTTTTCATTTTTCATACAGTATTGGCCTTGTGGAATACATTTGATTGTGTGGTCTTGTTAGATCTACAACATTTGTAGTTGTTTAGTCTTATGGCCGAGGTGCACTTTTATTATGGAAATAGTTGATGCAATATTGTCATTTAATCCTTACTGCAGGGTAGCATGTGGAGAAGTTTTTTGTGAAACATTTGGTATTCAAAATGACACTTGATCCTATACAGCATCATGCACTTGAATTCAAAATTCATATTCAAAGTGTGCCAGACAATTCTTGCAAAATTTCAAATATTTATGTTGTTTTAAACCATTATATTTTTCATGTATTGGATGCTGAGAATGTGAAAAAGACTTTGGTATGAAACCAACTGGTGAATAATTTCCAGCAAAACAACCACTTCCAAGACATGATTTAGAAGTAGAACATATGTACTTATGAAGCATAGAAAGATATCCTCGATGCATTGTCAATGTTTGGCTAGGGTTATTTTTGGAGAAAATAACTCCTTATTCCTAGAATAGTGATCTTCAATACAAGTAAATGCCAGAGAAGAGAGATCATCGTGTGACATAAACCTATTAACAAAATTGAATAGGGAATGATTATTAATTATGGCATACTAAGTTGTCAATGATTTTGAATATTTGTCTTTAACATGTAAAAATGTTAAATTCCAAACTTACATCATCATGGTTTGGCATCATGAGCTTGACTAATTTTCCACCATGCTCATAATTTCATTGTTGTCTTCATATCTATAAACAACATTTCAAATAATAATAATAATAATTCTATAAGAAAAATCCAGACCTCCATGTTGCTGCTCCTTGTGAGACAAAGTCAAAATTGCATTACACAATCTAACACATAAGAATCTCCTATATCCCGGTGGTATGTATCCAAATTCTTATAATAGTGTCTTCAAGACTTATGTTGACATTGCCAATGAGATATTTAAGCAATGAAAGATGGAGCCTTCTTCATTGTTGTATATGTAACAGTCTTTTATTAATATAAAGATCGATGGTTTTGTCTTTCTGAAAATGAAATGTAAAAATAATTTATTGTGGTCAATTGAAAAGTTTTTTTTTTAAAGCTTTTCATTATGGAAGGGCGACATAGATATATGCCCTTCTAATTGAAATTTAGACCTGCCCTTCAAATTTGATCACTGTGTGGGACCTTAACAAACAATAAAACTATTCCGTCGCGTGTTATATAAAACATATAACAAAACCTTTTTCAAAACTTCAAACGAACCCTTTAGCCGTGGTTATTTCATCACAAATTGATCATTTTACCATGTACCTTCTTCTAGAGGAATATTATTCCACTTGATTAGGTACTTCATAATGGTTATATGTCAAAGAGATACAGAATGTTTATCTATAACTTTTTGTGGTTCAAGAATCAACTTTCATTCTTCATCTAATTTTGGAAGTTCTATTTACATTGGCATATTTTTTCCCAAAACCTTTTTAGGCAAGATACATGAAAAACCTTATGAATGCAAGAAGAAGGAAAATATAACTTCTATACCACTTGTGCAATCCTATGAATAATTATTTAGGGCCATAAAATTTTCGAGCTAATTCTTTATTCTTCTTTTTCTTGAATGAAGATTGCTTATAATGCTATAATCTAAAAAATACCCAATTACCCTCCTCAAATTATCTTTCACTTCAATGTTGTTCCCCTTGTTGTTTTACCATGTTTCATGTCATTTGAAGGTTTTCCATAATAATTTTAAAAGTTTCTTTAGTATTTTCCATATGTGACTCTGTTTCCTATACTTTGGACTTATCTTGCAAAAAGTATGAGATACTAGGAGTTGGATATCCATAAAGGACCTTAAATGGGGAAATTTTAGTAGATGTGTGATAGGTAGTATCATATTACCATTCTTCCTCGACGAACCCACTTCATCCATTAAGATTTCTTTTCTAAAGAGTAACATTGTAGATAACCTTAAAAACATTTGTTAACTATTTTTGTTTGACCATTTGATTGTGCTTGATATGTAGAACTCATGGCAGCTAGTGTTTCTCCACTCATATTAAATAATTATTTCCAAAAGTTTCTTGTTACTATTACTTTAGGAAAACCATGAAGACTATGAATTTCTTTCACGGACACTTCTGCCACTTGGCTTGTTCTTTATGTACTTTGAGCTCTACCAAAAAAATCTACAAAATTTGTCTACATAAATGACCACATAAATGTAATACTTACCTTTATATTTCAGTAACCCTGTAATAAATTCTATTGATATATATTCTAGTCTTTGAATATGTATGTGGAATGGTTGAAGTAACCCTAGAGATTTTACTATCTCTCTTTTATTTATTATGCAAACCTGACCTTCTCTTACAAAATTTTGAATATCTTTCTTCATTCCTTCCAAAAATATATATTTTGATCCTTTGAGATGTTTTAAGGAACCCTGCGTCCTACCATCAAAGAGACATGGGACTCCCTTAGTATTTGTTTATTCAAATATGCTTCCGTGCATAAAAATATTCTACATTTGCACTAAAGTATATCTCTCTTTCACTCCCAATGCTCCATAGAGTTCATCCCATCCTTTATAAATTTTAGTTTTTGTTTAGTACTATTGTCATTTTTCCATTATGGCAAGCTTCTTCCAGCCACCTAGGAATAGAAAATTTAATTGGATATAAATTTGAGGCCTCTTCTATTTTAGAAAGAGCATCATGTACTAAATTTTCCTTACCCATTTTGCAGATTATCTCAAAATTAAAACTTTGCATTTTTTCTCCTCATTTTTGTTAATCTTCCAATGAAATTCATAGCTTCAAAAAATACTTTATGCTATCATGGTATATCTTGACTTTAAAGTACCTCCCAATGATATACTATCCCCATTTTTTATTGCATGTAATATTGCTTCCATTTATTTTTCATACGTAGATTTCATGAAATATTTTCTTTGAATCCCTTGCTTTTAAAAGCCAATGATATCCCTTATTGTGTTAATGTTATGTAAATTCCTTGTCCTAGTGCCTCACACTCTACTATGAATGTTTTACCAAAAGTAGGTACAACCGATGTTGGTGTAGAAGACATGGCATCCATTAAAAGAGAGAATGCCAAAGTAGCCTCATCATTCCATATAAATGATATTTTCTTCAAGAGATATGTGAGTGGACTTGAAATGCATGCATAATTCTTAACAAATGATCAATAATATCATGTAAGTCTAAAAATCTTCTAAGAACCTTGATTTTCTTAGGAAGAGGTCATTTTGTAATAGCTTGCATCTTTTGAGGCTCCAACTTCACTCCTTCCTTTAAAACAATATGAACCAAATACTCGAATTCTTATTTCCCAAAAGCACATTTCGATATTTTTACATAAAAATGATTGTTCTCAATAATTTATATAACTTTTCCACATGTTTACTAGTGTGGTATTCCCATGATTTATTATAAATATGTGTATTATCAAAGAAAACCAACACAAATTTTATAAGATGGGATCAAACAAAATTGTTCTTAAGTCGAGCCCGCCGGACTTCAAATGACGATAAACCATAATTCAAACCAAATTCGCATTCCAAAATAGCCTGCTGACGTCGGCCAATTTTGTGACACGAAAACCAAATGAATTCCGCCCTAATCTTTTTCGGGTCTGAAGTTGGGCTGGCGTACGGAGGGAGAGTTGTGACGCGAATTTCTTATCAAATTCGCCCTAATCTTTTTCGAGTCCGGATTTCCACTGCGCGAGCGGCCCAAACAAAGATCCAATCCAATCAATTTCTGCCACGTGTCCTCAATCAAAACTTGCCCTGCTCCCGGCTGCGGGTGCATTCAATGGCATTTAAGGCGATGGGACATGGATGTGGCGATTTCATATCAATCGCATTAAGTTTTAATGTTGTTCAATTAAGTTTCAAGGTTTTCACATCAAATCCGCATTAATTAATTAAGTTTTAACATTGTTCAAGATCGGACCTCCACTCCTGTTAGCAATTCTGCATGCTCCAATATGATCCGGCCTTCAGCTCTCATTAATGATCAGAGATTAATTATGACAGACGTCCTTCGATTGCATTGCAGTCGGGTCGATAAAATGGCGTTTCTCTATGGTTTTTCAAACGAACTAGTTGTTGGGTTACACTTCCTGCTCACTGTGACGAGAAGGAGAAGTGGCCAGCTGAACTGCTGCTTAGACCTTGCTGCATATCTGCATTTCTGTCGGTCTTGTCTGTGTCTGTGTTCCTCTGTTTCTTGGAATTCTTCTTCTCTGTCTCCTCTTGTGCCCATTGCTGAGACTAAACCCATGCCTCGCCTGCGTCAAAGGATGCATTGCTGCAGGGGGGGCACTAGAGGTCAACCCCTGCGCGCTCCCTCCAGCCCCTCAACCGAGTCGTCTTCCGGCCAGTCCAGTGATTATTACGCAGGTCGCTATCCAAATACTAGGAGTGGGCGGGGTCGGGTTGTAGGATCTGGCCACCGTATGGATTCCCCTGCTCCTCGTTTCCCCACCGCTAGTTCACCTTCTCCCACGACGCGCACTGCACAAGTTTCCTTTAATTGCTCTCTCAACCGCCCACGAATCACAGCTTCAGTCACTGTGGTTTTCCGCGAGGAGGCCCAAACGGAGGAATAATGCACCCGTCCAGCGGGTCTGAGTTCGGAAAAATCCGGCCAGCATTCGGGCCTTCAAGAGGGGAGCCGTGGCATGAATGTGGAGGTAGCACCTAGCGATCCTAACCTTCCGAAGGATGGTGCCGAATAATGGAGGAACCACCGGAGGAGTAGTTTGGTTAATTTATTTTTCTTGCTTCGCGACCCACTTAATTGGGCTTATTTTAGATTATATTACTATGCTGGACCTCTGTAATATTTTTGAATTATGTAAACGTTCAAGACTAGTTTCCCCATATGAGGGCAGTCTTCTTAATTTTTTGATTTTTTTATGACAAATTTTCCATGAGTCTGGTCAATGTTTTTGTGTGAGGCGTATATCAACAGTACATGTCTCTGCACATTTCCTGTATCCGCTTTATGATACTATTTTCATGGACGGTTTTACTTCATATAATATATTCAAAACAGCATTTTTTCTCTTTAAAAAAAAAATGATTAATGTTTATCACTCTGCCTTCAAAACTAGCGATGCTGGTTTATTGATATGGTCTGACGGTCTTTTTATATTTTTGACATATCACACTCCTCACATGATTAGCGTTTTTCTCTGTTCAAGGACTTTGGGTACTTTAATTTGTATTTTCAGGAACAATTGACGTCGGTACTCTATCTGTTGCTTTACTATTCTACATATTTCTATTTCACTTTCTTATAGATGCCTCGGGCATATTTGGATGCTTTCTCAGATTGTCGATAATCTCCATGTGGACCGTTACTGGGTTTTATATCATGTCCCTGTATGTGACATGGGGTATTTTTCTATCATTGTCCGGGGTGGGACTTCCACTTTTCTGGATGGATATTTGGGTTCCAATCTTCAGATGTGAAAATGTAATGACTTCATGGACTGTTTTACTTCATATAATATATTCAAAACAACGTTTTTTCTTTTGTGAAAAAAAAATGATTAATGTTTATCACTCTGCCTTCAAAACTAGCTATGCTGGTCTATGTTGCTGGTTTATTGATATGGTCTGATGGTCTTTTTATATTTTGGACATATCACACTCCTCACATGATTAGCGTTTTTCTCTGTTCAAGGATTTTGGGTACTTCAATTTGTATTTGGAACAATGGACATCGGTACTCTATCTATTGTTTTACTATTCTACATACTGCTATTTCACTTTCTTATAGATGCCTCGGGCATATTTGGATGCTTTCTCAGATTTGTCGATAATCTCCATGTGGACCGTTACTGGGTTTTATATCAAGTCCCTGTATGTGACATGGGGTATTTTTCTATCACTGTCTGGGGTGGGACTTCCACTTTTCTGGATGGATATTTGGGTTCCAATCTTCAGATGTGAAAATGTAATGACTTCATGGACTGCTTTACTTCATATAATATATTCAAAACAACGTTTTTTATCTTGTGAAAAAAAAATGATTAATGTTTATCACTCTGCCTTCAAAACTAGCGATGCTGGTCTATGTTGCTGGTTTATTGATATGGTCTGATGGTCTTTTTATATTTTGGACATATCACACTTCTCACATGATTAGCGTTTTTCTCTGTTGCAGGATTTTGGGTACTTTAATTTGTATTTGGAACAATGGACGTCGGTAGTCTATCTGTTGCTTTACTATTCTACATACTGCTATTTCACTTTCTTATAGATGCCTCGGGCATATTTGGATGCTTTCTCAGATTGTCGATAATCTCCATGTGGACCGTTATCGGGTTTTATATCATGTCCTTGTATGTGACATGGGGTATTTTTCTATCATTTTCTGGGGTGGGACTTCCACTTTTCTGGATGGATATTTGGGTTCCAACCTTCAGATGCGAAAATGTAATGACTTCATGGACTGTTTTACTTCATATAATATATTCAAAACAACGTTTTTCCTCTTTTAAAGTTTCATTTTTTTTTTTTTAAATTGAACCCGTCGTCGGTATACCGACGCCTTGTAAGCGTCGGAATTGTGACAGCTTAAAAACATCGGAAGAGCGACAATATAAAAACGTCGGACGAGCGACGTTCAAAACGTCAGACCACATTTCGTCAGAATTGCAACAGTTTACAAACGTCGGACCACATTTCGTCGAAATTGCGACAGTTTACAAACGTCGGAAGAGTGACGTCCAAAACGTTGGACCACATTGCGTCGGAATTGCGACAGTTTACAAACGTCGGAAGAGCGACGTTCAAAATGTCAGACCACATTTCATCGAAATTGCGACAGTTTACAAACGTCGGAAGAGCGACGTTCAAAACATCAGACCACATTTTGTCGGAAGTGCGACAGTTTACAAACGTCGGAAGCGCGACGGTTTGGGAAACGTCGGAAGAGCGACACTTGTTTGGAAGCGACAGAAAAAGTGTCGATGGTGCGACACTTTTTAAGTGCGTCGGAACTGAGACGGTATGGCAAACCATGTTTTTCCCGCCCTCGAACTGTTGCTCTTGCGACGACTATGTGTCGGAATAGCGACGAATTGGCCATCGGAAATTCTACCAAATTTTCTAGTGAGAGCATGAGAAACTCGTCTAAATACCCAAATACATCTAAATAAGGTGTCCTTAATAATGACTATATAATCCCTCTATATACCTATTCATATATTGCATAAACAATCCCTTCATTGTTAGGTCAACCCTATTACATATACATTTACATATTATATGTGAATTTAATCCCATATATGCCCCCCTTGGGGCCATATTATGTACATTTAACCCCTTATATGCCCCCTCATGGTCATACCAACACCCTCCTTTAAAAATAATTTTCCTTAGAGCTTTGCAATTGGCAAGTTACATGTGGTGAGACCAAATAATAGCGTTTCTTTATATTCTTACTTTTTTCCTATGATTTATGTTGATTCATCTATCCAAACTAAATTATTTTATATCTTAATCGTCAATGGTCAATTGATGCATAATTTTCTTTCCTTTGATTCCATGTATTCTTATTTTTACTTCTCCAATTTGTAGTAGTTGTCAATTTCGATAACATCACATTGAATAACGATTTCGTGATGCCTTGTTCCATGAATATTGACGAGTATTCCATCTTCTTCCTTGATAATGTTGATATCGATTTGCTTGTCTTCCTTAAAACTTTTCTTGGTACTAATAATGTTGTCATAGTTTCACATTTGATGGCTTTTCTTCACTTTTCATACCCATTTCATCTATCTTATTTTCAAAGACAATGGCCTCCTCTATCCTCTTTTTTTGGTCCTTAATCACTCTAGCCTTGGATATATTGCCATCATATTTTACATGCACCTACTTTAAATGGAGTTCAACTTCCTTGAGTATATTATTCTAGCCTTCTTGAATCTTGTTTTCTTTCTCCTTTTAAATACATAAGCTGACCTCATATATTAAATTACGACATCCTTCTTGAATCCTAGAATACGTTCATGATTTTACCTCATCTTTGCCTAGGGCTTCTTCAATCTTCTTTCAAATTTAATCTTCAATTATTTTGATAGTATCTTCCTTTAATATCCATGCTTATTCTTAAACTTGGAAATGTTTCTTTCCTTATTTCAATATTTTGACAGCATCTAGTAGTTTCCTATTATGATTTCATAATCTACATATTTCTTCATATGTATTTTCAAATTCTTCCCTTCAATCATCCCTTTTCCAACTCCCCTTGCTATTGTTTCTCTATTTTAATTTTTCAATCCCCTTAGTGAGTGATTGATTATGGATTTATAGCTTAGATAGCTCATCTCCCTTCTTCTTTATCTATTCCTTAGCTTGTTCTAAATCATCTCCAATTTTATGCAAGACCTCCATTTTTTAATCCTTGATCCATTTTTTTTAAGAATAATTCTTTAAATATTTTCCACATGGAGTGGAATCTAATATCTTCATCAAGGTCTTACCACCACTTGGAAGCTTCACCCTCAAAGTAAAATTCTATCTCAAAATAACTTGGATAATATTCTTTATTATCCTCAACCATTATATAAGATTGATTTGATATTTATCTTCCTCTCCATTAATTTTAGTTATTTCCATTGCTCCTTAATTAAGTTTTAACAAGAAACCTAACATACAACTTCAATATATTAACAATAATGATCTCAAATAGTTATCCTCATTTTCCAAATATGGTCTTCTACGTTTTCTATTTCCAACAAATTTTGAGTCACCTCAATCGCACACCAATCAAAGTTTATGTTTGTTTGAAGTTAGAAATATTTTAAAACCCTATTATAGAGTCTATCCTTCTACCTGACCTTTATTCTAGTGTATGTCTGCAATTTCAACAGCTTTGAGTCTCAAATTTCATCCTATAGTACTATGAAATGTTTTCTTTGAATTTCCACTTCTAATAAAAATTTGATGCTTCAAGTGAAAGTTATGATAGTTTTCCCAAAATTGTTGAATTTTTGCTCCTTCCCAAGAGAAAAACTTGTACATCATGCCATGTTTCCAAATCATTGAATTTGGTTCTAAAATTTTTAATTAAGGTAATTCAATATGTGTTATTATATCCATAAAAATTTCACAGTCCTCAACTCCTCCAGAATAAAGTTACAGTGAACTACCAAGGTGGTGACTTTAAAAATTAATTTTAGGACTAATTACAAACCCTAAATTTCATAGTGTATATATTTGGAATTATAGTTAATAAAAACTTGAAATTCTGATCAAGGTACTTAGATATTTATCCTTCGTCATCTAAAAATGTGCATTCCTAAATATTCCTAAAAAAAAATCTATAGAGAAAATTCCAAGATGACTCATTTGAAACTAAATTCAATAATAGTCACAAATCCTGACTTCCATGAATATATCACTTAAAGTATAGTGAATCAAACCTTGAAATTTTTACTACATGCACTTTAATATTTGGTGTGAGTATCCAAAAACATTTTCTATATGATTACCCCCATGAAAAAAAATTAAAGAAAAAATTCCAAGAAGCCTTGTTTGGAGTAGCAAAACCCGAGCATCATAGCTCTCATACCAAATGTTATGAACCAGATACTTATAAATTATAAGCACACACCATGTACAACAATTTGAAAATGGAGCATAACTCCAATATAGATAAAATAAATAAGTTATAGAATAAATCTTAAAGAAATAAGATAACCTTCTCCAAATATTTTACGTCAAAATCACATGTCCTCAATAGTGACTACATGATCCCTATATGTACCTATTAGCACATTGCACACGTGTCCCATTCATAATTAGGTTGACCCTATTACATACACATTTTCATATTACATGTACATTTAACCCCATATATTCCTCTCTTGGGGTCATGCCAAACAACCTAAAGTTGTAGAAGAGGGCAGAGCATCCCTATTCTCCCTTTCTAGTACAAATTTTAGGTTGTGGAAAGTCTCAGAAATAAATTCCAAGGGCATTATTTTGACTCCTCCTCTAGTGGGAAAATAAGTTGGGAAAATTTTGGAATTGTCTTTCCTCTACTAGTACTACCACCTAGTAAATAAAATTTACATGAGCTACACCATGTGTCCTTGGAAGTAGATAGAGGATTAATATCATTGTGACAAGTGACAGAAGAGGAATTACCATAATTATCGTTAACTCCAATTATTGATTCATATGATATGTTTGAGATGATTTTATCATCCCTTGAATAGGTTTTATGAAATAGGTATTTCTAAATATTTTTTCCTGAATTATTTTTTCCTCAATTGACTCATAGAGGTATATTTCATCCATTATATTATTTCAAAAATGGGAATTCATACTTTCCTATAATGTGGTATTTTGTATGGCATCATGGATAATTGCAACATTGATACAATATAGGGTTTGGGTGTCAACAAAATCCACTGTAATAACCTCGATAGATTCATAAGTCTACTTTCAGTACCGATATCAATAAGATTGTGAGCCACATAGCAATATGTACTCATTTTGTAGGTTTCATCCACAATAATCGTGTCATCAAACAATTTATTCATGTCCCTAAGAATATTTCCTTCACGTGATTCAAGAGGTAAACTAAGAATATTGAACCATATGGAAATACTTGTTGCTAACTCCGCCCTTGGAACAAAACAAGGATGCCACAACTTCAATGATATGAAAGGTATCCCCTTCAACGTTTACCTCCCATGTACAAAGAAGCATCCTTTGTAGTTATAAAAATGAACCTAAGCCACCATCAGTTCATCACGTGAAAAATAGGTCCATATCCTCTTAATGGTGCCTAATGGATCTTAATTGAACCATTAAAATTTATCATTGAAAATTTTGACCATAAAACATACATATTAGGGTTTTTCTTTCACATTGCATCATATTCTCAACCATATGTTATTCCATAATGTTGGCATGAGGTTTAGACATAGGGTTCAAGCTTCTTTTCCAACAAGTACTCTGTATGCGTCAACATTTCCAATCTGCAATTGTTGGAGAAGGTCTCGCTTGAGATGTTTACAATAATTGTAGAACCTTTAGTCAAAGCTCTCATTAAAAGATTAGACATTTTGATAAAATAACAATACTTTCACATCTCATATATTCACATAAAGATTCATTAAATATCTAGTACAAGTTAAACCAAACACTTAAAGAACACATTCATTATAACATATTAAACTCATCAAAGCCAAAATTTGACATGTCTTTCATTCATTTATCACCACAATAAGGTCTTTACATGAAAAAACCCTAGATATATCTCCACTATAACACTTGAGAGCTTTGTAGAGAAAACTCAAATATTTCAAACTCTTCATCCTAAAATCTCCTATCATCAATCTTCTCTCTCCTATACCATTTTATAAGTTTCTCCTTCTGGGGACCATATTATCCCAGCCATAGGTCGGATACAAATTTTATATATTTAAAACTCAAGTACAAATTCCCAAATACTTGCACAACATGCTTGGTTTTAGCATGCAATAAGTTCTATGAAACTGTTATGTGTGGCATCTCTCCCCTACTCATCATAGTGTTCTTTGGTGCAGTTCTTCAAAACATGTGAAAATCTTGGAAGCTTGGCCTCCTTTTAGTGCCAACTCCTACTACAAAAAGAACTATCATATTTCCTCTTTATGACCTTTTAAACCTTCTTCACTTCCACAACCTTTTCTAAGATTGACTTTGTCTTATCAAAGAATTAAGATAAACTCCACCCCGATGATCCCAACTCCACTTAAATTCTCTAGCATATAAACACCCTATGGAGAGTGGTGAACACTATCTTATACAAAAGGAGAATATCCTCTAGAATGATGCTACATTTTAAGTCCATAGACAATCACAAATATCGAGACAAAGTATCTATGAGTTGTAATCCTTATATATTGATGAAGTGTTGTCATGATCTCACTAATGAGTTGTCAGTGACATCTAGATCTAGAAGTGGTCAAATACAATTACTATAAACTTATATCATGATATAAATATAACAAAAACAATATGGTTAAAAGCATTTCCCACCAATGCTCGTTGCGCTTGATTGTGCTTTATTATTAACATGGTATCATAACTCTTACGGTCCTAAGGGCATGATAACACCATGGTACTTTTCCATGGAAGGTGAGATGCAACTAATATTACTAAGATAATCATGCAACAAAAAAGGAGCAATTGGTACATGCAAGTTACCCTTAGAACCTATTTTTACCCATTGTCTTCTCCCATAGCATGATTGTTCCCTTACCCATACTTAGATGATTTTCATAAGTGTTCTAAGCATCCATATTCAGTGATATAGTCTCGATATTATTTTCCCTCCCACAATAGTGATAATTTCATTAGCAAACATATTCCCCTCATTCTGCAATAATGGCGTGACTGAGCAACTTTTTTATTGTGACTTAGCCTTTCCACTACTGGTAGTAGTTTGGATTTTCCTTATTGAAAATTCCCTATGAAAGTTGTGACTACAACCATTGGCTCCCACTTAATCACACATTACAATTATTACTTTTCGGCTCACATCGCAAGTTACTTTGTCTCCTTGTGATACACATTTTATTATATTGATTGCCCTTATCGTAATGTATCTTCTTACTTTGTTATTAAGCCTTTCTCTTGTTCCATTTTTCTTTTTAGTTTGCTACTAATTCTTTCCCATCGTTCCACATTCACTCAACGCAACTTATCTCTACAATTGGTCACTAAACCTATCACATTATAATTTTACAGTCTCAACACATGCTAAAACATTGAATAATAGCGATTTATTTCTCCTAACATTTTGTGTTACAATAAATATATTTGAAATGTTTGGTACAGTTTATCTTGAGTGTTTCAAGATCTCCTCTTCATCAAGAGATAGTGACTCCATTGACTAAAAGAAGACCTGGCAAGGAGATAGTTGAAACTAGTATTGAAGGGGTTATTGAAAGTTCCTTTGTTACAATGCCCATTTACGCTGATACTTCCTGAGATGTAGATAAATCATTACCTTTGACATGGGAAAAAATATATCAAGCATTCACTAGGAAAGAGGTATCTGAGGAGGAGGAAAACCATGAAGTATACATCAATGTCAACAAGTCATGGTTTCATAAGATAACAACACATCTGACCATTTTACCATGTGTTGAGACCATTGAATGGATAGTTTTACTGATTGATGAGAAATATATGAAAATAAGGAATGTCCATGGTGTCATGATAGCATAATTCACAATGTTTTTGAATACTATAATATGTTAAAGCATCGTTTGGTTCATGGTGCAAAATTGTATTATAAATTTTCTAACCCAACCAAGGACATCCTTAACTTAGAGTCATGAGCTTGACAAGTTTAGATATCGAGCTGGCGGGATTTACCAAAACTAAGATGTTGAGTAAATCATATCAAATGTTAGCAGATATGTCTTGTAGAGTATATGCGAGACAAGACGCAAAATTATTTGAGGATGACTAGGCTCCTATGATATGCACATATGCCACTAAAGGATCTATTTTCAATTGGGCGGACATCTTGGCATCATCCATCCAGACTCATATTAAAATATCAAAACAAGCCTCAAGAGTAGAACATCCAGAGTTCTATATGGAATCATACTTGTTGGATGCCATATGTGTAATATGTGAATTTGAGGCATTAGTTTGGAAGTTTCACTTTCCTCAAAAGATCCCACCCATGCACATTTCCTATAAGAACTTGTGGGATACATGATACATGGGAATGTATGATCGCATTATTTTATCTCCTCTATATACTACAAGATCATTGATATAGAGCCTCCCTACATATCAGACAAGGAAAGGATGTCACTAAAATATTTTTTGATTGGTTTACTCATGGGGATGCAACATACATAAGAGTATTTGGAACTTATAAACCCCATCATCAGTTGCCTTTGTTTGTCAATGACAAAATAATATTACAAGAGGTGGAATATCACCTTCCAATAGGATTCATCAACACATTGATAAAGCCAAAGAAATATCCATGGCCAAACTTCCCTATATGTATAGGAGCTTATTATATGAAAAATTTCAAAGAGGCAAAGATGAAAGCAAAAGACTTAGAACATTTCAGGATTGGTGAACTCAACTTCCCCAAGTATTCAAAAGTTAGTTCCACCCAACACTGTAAATAAATCAAGTATGGTTGGTCATATATTCCAAGTATTGAGGTGGATGAAGACAAAGAGAAAAACCATTTCAATTCTACCAAACTAGTTAGGGAAGCATGGGGAATCGAACCCTCTCACCCTACTAACAATCTAGAGACATCTGAAGAATAATCTCCAAAAAAGTATTGAAACCAAAGAGAATAAATCTGCATTTAAAAGGAATCAAGAACAAGAATCTACATAGAATTAAAGGCTAAAGAAACAAAAAGCTAAAAAAGAAGTGAAAAGACAAGTAGAGGAGGAGGTATCCAAAAGAAAATTGGAGGAATAAGTGAAAAGGCAAGCAGAGGAAGAGACAACAAAAAAGAAAGAAGACGAAGATGCAACCAAAAGGAAAGTAGAGGAGGAGTATCCAAAAATAAATAATAAGAAGAAAAGATAAAAAGAGAGGCGGCAAGAAATCAAAAGCTAGAGGCTACAAGGAAAAAAAGGGAATAGGAAGAAAAGAGAAAAAAAGAGAAGGAAATGAAGAAAAAGGAAGAAGAAGAAATGGCCAGGAAACTTGAAGAAGAAAGGATTGCCAAAGAACTAGTAGAAAATGAACTAGAAGAAGCCAGAATGAACGAGCTAGAACAAGAGGAAATATAAGTCATACTACCTAATCTAGATGTCACTCCTCTCACACCTATCACCTCCCACTTGCAGAAATTAGAGTCACATTTGAAGAAGAATACTGGGTATTGGACCTCTCGAGTTTCATATTTGATCAGTTCGAAAATAGAATAGCTCAAGAAAGGTGGAAGTTCCAAGCAAGATTTCCAATACCAATATTGGTTGCAAAAGCAATAGCTTCTGCAGGATCCACATTCCCTACTGCTACCGAGAAGAACGTTGCACGTTTGGTAAATGAAGTGAAAGAATTGAAAGATAGCTTGGCCACTCCAAAAAAATATAATGATAAGTTGTGTGCATAAATCCAAACTCTGTCATCCATAACTTCACACAAAGGAGACTTCCAAGCAACTTATTTGAATGAGATGGGTGTGGTGGAAAAATATATGATACAACTTTAGGGATAAATGACCATCCTCCATGAGATAATAGTTTCACTAGAAGGATGTTGAAAGTGTCGGCGAGAGGAGTTGAATCAGGAGTGCGAGGGAAAGTAGAGATGCTAGGGTTCAAAGTGTTTGGCTTTTTTGTAACACAGCATTCACCGCATCCAGGCACACAAGAACTAGGTGGAGATACCCTGTACAGGGGGATTTCGGCACCAAAAAATTGAAGAGGTTGGCCAGCCCGTTGATACAACGCGGCTCACAGCGCCTAGACAAACCGAAATTTTCACCTGGGGACCCCCACATCTCTCTTATTGCATTTGGTCATGGGTTATGTACACAACAAGATTCCCCTGACACTCGATTCGCTCCATTATACAGACATGGTGACGGTGATTGGAGAGCCACATTCAGGGGGGAAGGGTATTGCAGATCTTGGTAATGATGGCCAAGCCTCTCGAGAGACAGATCCACAGATTTAGGATCTGCTTTCAACCACTGAAGAAGTACACAGTAGGGTCACAACACCCAAGGTATTTGGCACCAGATCTGGGGAAGCAACTAGCATTTTCGTTGGGGCTTCAATGGCTAGAGGACGTCATTTACTTAGCAAACCTTTCGTATGGCCCGGATTAGCTTCTAAAAATTAGGTTCAAATTCTCATCAACCCCAAATATATTGTGTATTGGCCTAGATCTATTATGTTTTATTCCAGATCTAGGTATCCGTCAACCAATCTGTTATTTTCATATGGAAAATTTGATTAAAGGTGGACATGGAACCCAAAAAATCATGAAAGCAGACCATGAGAAGACAGATTCGGAGGACTCTTTTCGGATTTTTTTAAATATATATCAGGGTTCACAAAACTAATATGGGTACAAAGTTCAAAATTGGTGAAAATTTTGAAGCAGAAAGGCCATACAGTTACAGGCATCCCCGTCTTAGCCCAAGCTCTGCTTTTTTCCAGCAAAATATTGGAGGATGAAATACAGCTGACAGAATACGGGATCCAAAGGAACTCCGCAATCATCCAGACCTCCAGATTGCACAGAGGGGTTCCTGGAACACCTTTACCAGCGAGAGCATCCTCCCCAAGAAAAGGCCAGACTTCTTTCAAAGACATCTTAAATGGGAAAGCGGTCTTATAGGAAAAATAACTCCCAAATATCGCAGGCCCCTATATGGTGGATAAGCTAGAAAAGGCACCAGAGATAACCATCGAATTACTAGAAGTCAGCAATCTTTTCAACATCCTCTAATCAAAAGAAATCATTGGTCATTTTAATGCTTTTTGGCCAAAATATGATGAGTTAACTGAGTGGATTCACCAAAACTGGGACACTGCATGTGATATATATTTATGCGCAAAATTTTTTTTTGTGGTTCAGTTTTATTAACAAAACAATCTCAACTATGTCATATCCAATGGTCCACGGTTTTGGTGAAGGGCGGGTCTATTTGTAACCCCGTGGTTTGCCGACTTCGATGCAAATACCATGGTAGTATCAAAAATTTTGATATGGGTAAGACTACACAACCCTCCACTTCCTTTCTGGCACCACCGGGTCCTTGAAGGAATAGGAAACTCTTTGGGAATATTCCTTAAGATGGAAATCAAAAGAATTGAAAAAGTCATTTTTACCTTCGCCCGCATTTGTGTGTAAATGGATCTAAGTAAAGGCCTTCTCGAGAGCATCAACACGATACACAAAGATTTCAAGTGGGTATAGCCACTAGATTTCTAAAACACAGCTTTCTGATGCAACATATGTCAACAAACAAGGCATCTTTAAAGCACATGAAAACTTGCAAAGAAAGGTACAAAAAATGAAATTCAAAATCTAAAAGGTTGGCAGTTCCCTCATAGTTGGTTATCAGAATATGAATAAGAAATGGAAGAAAAACATGAAATCCAAGGAACAGAGGAACAGAAAGGAGGACAAGAGAGAGAGGAATGGAAAGAGGATGTCATCCAACAAACAAATAGCCCTCTAACCATTGTTGATCCCACGCCAACTGAAGCTTGAACAGTAACAGGAACATGTACAAATAAAATATTGCATGTGTCTGAAAGCTCAGACTTGGATAAAGAAAACTCCACAGGGAATAATGAGCTAGCCTTGGTTTCTTCTTCCTCGCATTCGGGGACTTCGCAGATTGTCCAAAAGAAAAAAGGCAAGTGGGAAAATTCCAGCCCCGCTGGCACTCTGTAATCTTATTTTAAATTTTTTAATCTTCTGGTAGCCTCACTACATTGTATGTTGTGTGCATGAGCACATGGGCCCTCTGGGATTTCTGAATTCTTAATTGCATTTACAAAATGTAACTTTTCATTTTCATTAATAGAAAGTTTTTTATTTTTTCCTTGGAAAAAAAATAGTTTCACTAGAAATAATTCAAAGAGAACTCAAAATAAAATGGGTGTCGATAAAACAAGCCTTAATAATAATAGATCGCATCAATGGATGGAACTCTAAATACCTTAATGCTTGGTTGATTTAGTCAGAAAATAAAGGATGGGGATAAAGCGAGACAAGGCAAAGGTTAGAATTATTTTGAAATCATATGAAGATCTGGGAAGAGATGCGGCTAGAATATTGAACATATATCAACCTCTTCATAGTGAATTGGACTCCCTATTTAAGTATTTTAGGATAGCCTCCATCGGTGCAGTAGGGGTAATGAGACCTAAACAAGAAATTCAACACGAAAATCTAGAAAGAATAAATGAAATGCTATAGACCGCTACACACAAATATTTAGAACCCAAAAAAGGAGGAATCGCAGATTATATTGTGGAGACGAAAAATTTCCATGCCATGCTTTATGTACTTTTAATCCAAATACAAACAAATGAGAAGACTATAATTTCTTACAGTCTTGAGTGTGAAATCATATTCGATAGGATACTATCAAAAAATATTTGATCTATTTCCTTGGAATACAAAGCATGGTACACATACATAACACAAGAACTACAATTTAAGTTTCATCGTTTGGCTATCATAATATTAGTAGCATGAGAAATTTTTTCCTTTATTTTAGTTTTCATGTAATTTGTAAATGAAGTAATAAGGTAATTAGAAATGAAATAGAAAATGAAAAGTCACATAGGAGATGAAAAGTCATGAGGGAAGATGAAAAGTCATGGGAGGTGAAGATTCGCCCCATTTTGTATAATTATACCCTCATGGCTAGTTAAAAGGGACTTTAGTTTTTGGACTCTTTGAGCGCTTTGTACAAAAAATCTAGTACATTATTTTTGAGATATCAAGTGACAGTTTGGTATTTCCACTATTGGATCTCATGAATGCTTAGTTCAATGGTATATTGAATATTTTAGCTTATTTTAAGAAGCTCTTTGAGCCATGGAAAACAAGTTCTCTCATGTGTTTTTTAGCATCGTAAGACCTATCTTATTGTGATTGAATGATATCTGATTGTTGTTCATGTGTTGACAAATAATGAAGACTTTCATTGATTTCAGATTCACATAATTATTGACATTGTTTTTTTATTTATACTTTCATGATCGTCGTTAATTCAGAAACAATTTGCAATTGATAACGTATATTTTCTTTATATTCATGTATCTTAATTGAATTTTATTACAATTTTTCTTTAAGATTCTTGTCCTTTTACTTTATCTACTGATATATTCTTTGTATATTATTCTTAAGTATTTCATAAATCTATTCTAACTTGTTTCTTGTCAGAATTTTTATCAGGTTTCTTTACTCTTTCTCATCTCATCCAAACCATTTTCAAAACAAACATGGTGGAAGTCATACCCACATACCTAATGGGACTCCTGTCTCAAATGGTGTAAGTTCTAATGGGGATTTTGCATCATGGAGATCTCATTAATAATGGCGATACATTTTGGCCCATCAAAAATATGGTAAGGGACCCTAAGATGATATCTCTAGAGTTAGTAAATTGGCATCCAATGAGGTAAGAAGAGTTGAAATTGATAATTTGTTAGAAAAAAATAAAACATATAATCTTAGTGAACAAATATATATTTTGAAAATTCAACCAAATAAAGCAGAAAATTGTGACCTTTTCCATTTATTTTCAAAAATGTAGAAACAATCACCCTTTGTTTGAATTTGCTCACGATAATATTGAAGTTTTTTATATTTGTCAAAAACCATGCAATAAGAAATTTCCCATCATTACCAGAACTCAAAGTAGTTTTTGAAGGAGACAACAAATCTATAGAACAACTCTATTATGTTGCACCAAGAAGACCTTTGCAGCCACAACAAACAGGTATTTCTCAATACCCCACATACCAATTTAATCCTTATAAGAAATATTTGCAACGCAATTGGAATACTCCTAATCCTTGGAAAATATGGCCAAATTACCCATACCCACAATATCCTCCACATGTCCAATAACCATATCCTACCCAACCTCCACAACCACAAGTTCCTAAATCATAAGAATTGCAATTGACATCAAATCAACATCCTGAATGAATAACTCAATTACCTATACAACCCATTCCAAACCCCAACAATAAAGTAGCTCAACATGCTTATAATACTACATTTCAAAACTTTCAAACTTATATGATTATTCTTGATTTAAATGATAATCATCTTAGGTCAAGAAAAGAAGTTAATAAAGATTCTCTTGTTATTATTGAAGAATAAATTAAGGAGAAAACTCTTAATCAATCAAAAATTGATAATAATGCAGTAATAAAACAAACCTCTTTTTCTCTAATAGATCAACCGTCAACATCTCAAATTCCTCCTTTTTGAGAATGGTTAAAAGTAGATAAGAAAATAATGCAACTTCAGTAAGATCTATTAGATGAATTAAATAATTCATTTATTAGAATTCCTTCACTCCAAGCAATTAAATATATTCCAATTAATGCAAAAACGGTAAGGGATTATGTTTAAATAAATCAGGAAGGGAGAAAAAGGACCCATAAACAATACAGGTCATTGGAAAATCAACAAATTTAATGATGGGAAAATTTATTTTGAAAATATGTTGTCTTGGCAGACTCATTGTTTAAATTCACATCAACAACATTTCAATTCCAAAAAATGTAATAAATTTAGGAGCAACCATTAATGTTATGACAAAAAGAACAATGGATGATCTCAAATTAAATAATATTCACCACACATCCATGATTTTGAAATTAGCAGATAGATCAACAATAAACTAGAGTGAGTGTTAGAAAATATTATGGTTTCTTTAGATTCTTAGGAATTCCTCATACATATTATGGTTTTAAAACCTACAACTAATTTTGGAGGACACCCAGTAGTCTTTGGAAGACCATGGTTAGCTACAATTGATGCATTCATTAGATATAGATCTAGAGACACGAAAATATCTAATGGAAATTCAATTAAGAAATTCACTCTATATCCATCTACAAAGTCAATAACTAGATTATAAAGTTCACATTTGATTGGTGATATGAATACCGATGAGGAAATAATACAACTCATCTCAACAAAAAACCAAGCTATGCTTTTAAGGAAGATATTGAAGAAAATCGAATTACAAAATACATTAAAAATTCTTATTTTTTTCAATACCTTGGGGGATTGTCTTCTTATGCTCATATCTTTGACAATGTTTTTCAAGAAAGTTGTAATATAGTTAGTCTATTAACACTATTTGATTATATGTCTTTGATAAATTCAATAACATAATCTTGTAGTACTCCTATTGAGATAATCAATTCAATAACACAATCAATTCTATACTTGAAGTGTCTCGATAAAAGCAATTAATAAAAAAGCTGCTATTTTTTTTTGTAACATTTGCTTGTAAATATTCAGATATGCGAGGAATACATCTTTACACATGCATACATCATATTTATATTAAGGAAAATTATAATCTTGTTAAACAAGCCTAGAGACATATGAATCATGTTTTAAAAGAGATTATAAAATATGAAATACAAAAATTACTAATTGCAAACTTCATATACCTTATTTCTTATAGTGAATGGGTACGACCTGTAGTAATTGTTCCTAAAAAGAATGGTAAATGGCATGTTTGCATAAATTTTCTATGATTGAATAATGCTACCTTAAAATATCATCTTCCTTTTCCATTCATAGATCAAGCTTTAGAAACTTTAGTAGGGAAAAAATATTTTTCTTTTGTTGTTGCTTTTAGTGGTTATAATCAAATTCAAATTGCACCATAAGATCAAGATAAAACAAAAATTATATGTTCATGGGGAACATATGCATACACAATATTACCTTTTGGGCTATGCAATACTATTGTTACTTAGCAACGTGTTGTTGTGGGTATCTTCTCTTACTTGATTCATGATTGTGTAGAAATGCATATGGATGATTTTACAATCTATGGTAATAATTTTGAGGAAGCATTGTAAAATCTTGAAAAAGTAATTATTAGATGCCAAGAAACTAATATTTAATAAATAAATGAAAAAATTAATATGTTACTTACTAAAGGAGTTGTTTTGGGTCATTGTATTTCATGTGTAGGAATCAAGGTTGATCTAGTAAAGGTAGAATTTATCTCCAAATTTCCAATACCAAAAACTCAAAAGGATATAAGAAGTGTCTAGGATCATGCAAGATGTTATAGGAGCTTATAGAAAGATTTAGAAAAATAACCTCACCATTTTTCAAAATGATTCTTAAAGATAGTGAGTTTTTTTGGAATATTCCTTATCAAATATCCTTTATAACATTAAAATAAAAACTCTCTAAAGCATATGTTTCAAGAGGACCAAATTGATCTCTTTCATTTCATATATCCATTGATGACTCAGATACAACCCTAGGAGCAGTTTTGGGAAAAATATAATCAAATTTCTTATGTCATTTATTTTGTAAGTAATAACTTAAACCCCGTTGAAATAAATTATACAATAGCATAGAATTTTTTGTACTAATACATGATATAAATAAATTTAGGTACTACATTATTGGCTACGATAACCTTTATTCATAATGATCATTTTGGTGCCCAAAATTTAACGAAAAAATCAATCGCCAATGGTAGAGTAACTAGGTGGCTTCTTTTACTAAAATAATTCAATATCACTATTCTAGATAAACCTCAAAAGGAAATTACAGTTACAAATTGTCTTTGTAGGATTCACAATGAAGGTGAAACAATTCCTATATATGATAACTTTCCTAACGAAAATTTATTTGAAATTTCTATTAAATCTTCTTGGTATGCATATTTTGCTAATTATTTGGCCACACGAAAATTACCTCGCCATCCTTAACTCAGGAAAAGGCTAAAGATCATTGAAGTAAGTGTCACATATTCTTAGATTGGAGGAGACATCTTCTACAAGGACCTGAATGAATTACATAACAATGTGTCTGAGAAGTTTAGGTGTATGACATATTGAAAGCATGCCATGATGAACATTGTGGAGGATGCCTTTCTAATAAGATAATATCCTATAAATATTTGTACTTATCATATGTAACACCATCTTCCCACATCTACCCAAGTAACCGGACAACCGAGGTAAACATATGATTGGAGGATACTAATATGAGATTCAACCTCCTAGATTACCTTAAGGAATTGGAATTGACGGAAACACGACAAGAACATCTTACACAACATCAACAACACCTCCATACTAATATGAGATTCAACCTCCTAGATGACCTTAAGGAAGTGGAACTGATGGAAACACGACAAACACATATTACACAGCATCAATAACACCCCTAGGAGGTAAGCCACCCTCCCAGATCCCCAAAAATTGAAGGGGGACTTAATTTTGACCGTGTTGAGCCTTATCCATGGGCATATAAGGGCAAGGTAGCGGATATCAACCTATAACAGCGACTAGGGCCCCAAAAGGTCAATTATGTGTCTGCAGCTACAGGATTCTTGCCACATTTTCAGCCCCTGAGCCCAGGTCACTACCTAGAACTTCTTGTAACTTTAGTAGAGGATAACTAAGATTAAAAAAAATACACAAAAGAAATCACATCATCAAAAAATCATTCGGAACATGCCCAACCATGACAGGCATTTCTTCAAACATGTCACAAACATTGCTTCTGCAGGTGTAAACAACGAAATTAAACATAGGGGTCTCATACTTATCTTAGTATTTCTAAGAAGCATTTATCCCTTACATCATAAGCTACAATGAAATCTATTTGACCATATATACATTGTATATTCATTTATATGAAAAAACATAGATAGATCCATACATCATCATTGATAAAATAAATGCTTATAACCATGATAATAACAACATAAATACCATGGATATAACATCAATGAAATCCAAATAATAACCAATACATTTTCATACCAAATACCAAAGGAAATAGCTCTTCAATTTTGAATGTAAAAACCAACCAGAGATGGGACTTCCACATTCCACCCAACCATAGTTTGTCTAAGCCAAATCTCTCTTCATCCAATCACCCTCGTGCCATATTCCAAGCATGAATGTAGGACTCAAACCGAAAAACCAACCAGGGCATCCCGAGGCTAAATCACCTCACCCTCATCAATTTATCTATACCCAATCACTAGGCCAACACAATCATGGATATCATCATATTCTCTCCGCCTAAATTGTGAGGATTTTGCTTGTCTCCTAGTCTTTCAGGATTTACCGCAACCCACAATCTGAATCAGGGTTCACTAGGCCCTTAACCCAGACACCACCCTCTAGGCTTTACTATATATCCCACCATTCACTAGCAAGGATTCATAGGCCTAATCAAGGGAAACCACCTCTTAGGATTTACCGCAATCCAAACCTGGATCACTAGGCCCTAAACCAAGGAAAAACCTCTTAGGGTTTACCGAAATCCAAATCCAGATCATTAGGCCCTAAACCGAGGCAAAATATAGATCATTTTTATGTCATAAATAATAATAATATTATGGGATCCACCTCACTCAGCTTCGAATCCATCCAGTAATCTAGCTGAACCAAGACATGAGAACTCCACAACACCATGGCTATCCGAAATTGGTAAGGCTAGGCTGAATACACTGTCACACGTAGAAAAAACCCATGCAAAGAGAACAAAGAACCACATGCAATACCATGCATGCCAGATCTATCAAGGAAATCACACATGTGAATCGATATCTTCCAATAATCTTGTTGTAGTTGCTTGATTCCTGCTCCTCCTTCTTCCTGCTTTCTTTCCTTTCTTGGTCCAATGCCAAAAGGCTCCAAGAAAATCTAAGTGTCCAAAAGTGAGAGAGAGAAAGAGAGAGAGAGAATAATTAGAGAGCTCTAAAAATGTGAGAAAATTCTTTCCAACTGGTCCTCAAAAGCCTTTTTATCAATGAGGCCTCTATTTTCTTCATTTTCCTCCTCACATGCAATTTGTGACCTTTCATCTCCCTTTTCTCCTAATTTCCATTATTTTCATAAATAAATGCACCAAAATTTCCATTTGTCCTTTCCAGAGCCTTTGTCTTTACCAATTTCCGTAGGCATATTAAATGAAATGAACACCCACTAGGATGGTTTTCCCACCATTCGGTTTGGAATATGTGTCCCATCAACCATGGTTATTATTTTTACTTTTATTACATGGAATTTTCATCAGGGATGTTACAAAACCCTCTTCCTTGGGGGACACTATCCTCGGTGTTCAACCACACATATACCTCAGCAAAACCATCGAAAACAAAACATACTTCCTATGGAGCTTTATAACACAACTCGTTGCAGTATTTACATTGAATAACTCGCTCAAAATAAAAAATAATCACGATAATCATATCGTGTATTGGAGATTTATAACACACCTCATTACGTATTTACAGTAATATACACATATACACATTTTCTCAACCAAAAAATAAAATGATACGATGCATGTATCAGCAAAAAGGGAATCCAGAGGCTCACACCTCCACCCTCAAAGTAGAACCAGGATTCACTTCCTTCCCAAGAATTCCATAATCCACTGTCATCATCAAAGTCTGCATCCAATGTCCAGCACTACAATCCTACGCCATTTTTCCTCTCAAGGAATAGTTACCGGCTCATTGATCCAGGGCACACTTCCAATGTGCATCTGATCCCATTTGGAAATGATAATAACCAAAAAAAATCCATCCCCAACCTTCCCTTCTCTGCTACACAGTCCCTTAGGAAATTCGGTAATCCTCTTCTGTGCAGTCACTCACCTTCCAAGTTCCCCAACACCCCCTATCCTGGGCGATCCATCCCTTGGCCAGGTTTCCTTGCATTGGAAGATAAAACAACCAAGGCATATACCTGCCTCAAAAACCATCATACCGAACATAGAATTCTCATGGAAATCAATGGACACTATTGGGTATCAGTTTCCCATAATGGCCCTACTCCTGAAGTGCTTTATCAACATACTGCTGCATGTTCCAATTCCTTTTGTTGATGCTGCTAGTTCTTGCGGTCGATTTCAACAACCCAACCGACATGTTCATGCATTCCTGTACCAAGCACATAATTCCCATTAGACTCAAAATAAATTTAAATAACTTCAAATCATACCTCATTGGTAGAATGTCAATAAGGTACACTTGCACTTATGTTTACTTCCTCTCACACAAGTCAAACTAGTTGTTTGATCAAATCATCATGTATAAACATATCACATCTGGTTAGCTCAAAACACAACCATCATAAATTAAAATCATGAATCACATGCAATCATCATAAACCATAATCATAAATCTCATGTAACCATCACAAATTAGAATTGTAGATCATATTCATAATAGAACTGAAATAAAATATTGATAATTATCCTTCATTTGTCCTTACTTCTACCTTTTTTCTTTCTGCACACACACCAGATCGGTTTCCACATCTAAAAAAACACCCAGTTCCTTCTCCTCAACCATGTGCACATACACATAATGTGCATCACACACATACAACCATACATGACATACAACACCACACAATACATGCACTTACACCCGATGTACAATGCAACACAATACATACACCTACATATAGTGTACAACACGACACAATACATACACCTACCTCTAGTGTACAACACAATGCAATACATGCACTTACATCCAGTGTACAACACAACACATACACCTACACGTGGTGTACAATACAACAATGCATATACATATACAGAATACAACACAATGAATACACATGTCACGATACCACGACTACACCAAGCACATACATAGCACCTCATGCCTGCAAATCAGCATGTATGACATGCACACAATAGCACATGTATACCAGTACGCTATGCACAACATGTACACACTACCACTTGTACACAACACTACCTGCAAAACGTGTGCACAACATCACATGTACATGACACCACCTGCACAACATCTACACAATGCCAAATGTACACTGCTCCACCTATACAATGTGTACACAATACCACATGTACACAGCATCACATGCATGCACAACATGTATACGACACCAAATGTACACATCACCGCATATCAAACATGCGCACAACACCATATGCACACAACACTGCATATCCAACATGCGCACAATATGATAAGTACACAACACCGCATACCGAGCATGTACATAACACCATCTATACCCAACATTGCATATGCAATATACACTCAACACCGTATATACAACAAACATACAACGTCATATGTACACAACACTACATATGTTACATGTACACATCATCGTAGGTACAATCACTAAATATATAACATGTGCAAAATATACACAACATTAGCATTGCACATACATAGACTGCACGCTCACTCCACAAATAAACCTTGCTTCCGGTGTCTCTCCATTATCCATGCTTATCCTAGCATGTCGTAGATCACACTATTTTCACTTCGTTGATGTACTTCTCAGCATTTCCTACCATAACATAGACATATACATAGTATAATAACATAGTATAAAATCATTCCCACATGATACTTACCTCATAGATATGTTAATGCTAATCTACCACTTGACTCCTCATACCCAAGAACATCTTCATGTCATTCATCAGCATAATCAATCATTACTCCATAAGAATGATCCCTAACAACCCTGTCACACAATGACATAGATACAAACATACATACATACATATATAATCATTAGCATAAAACCATCATCATCTTGTCAGGAAACGAAATACATACACACATATATATGTATAAACATTTAGCGTCAAACAACCATCATCCATGATGACCTTGTCAAACACGACATACATACATACATAAATACATAT
Source organism: Pinus albicaulis (assembly GCA_034641835.2). Lineage (NCBI taxonomy): Eukaryota > Viridiplantae > Streptophyta > Pinopsida > Pinales > Pinaceae > Pinus > Pinus albicaulis. The sequence goes on from CM076579.1 coordinate 1,134,320,433, forward strand.
GAACATTTAGCATCAAACAACCATGATCCATAATTATCTTGTCAGACACGACATACATATGAACATTTAGCATCAAACAACCATGATCCACGATGACCTTATCAGACACGAGATACATACATACATACATACATACATACATGTATACATATATAAACACCGATATAATCATGATCGCATCATAATTACCAGATAGCATAAGGTCTAGGTTAAGATAACTTCCTTTATTCATGCCCAACACACATAACATTGAGAACAACAATTCTAGACATGGCCAAGACATCTAACACCTCATATCCATTTATTTTACCTTTTGTGTCACCTTTCTCGTGATTGTACTTCCACGGTCCATTTACCACAATGGACCCAGCCATTCCAACTGATTGTTATACTCTTACCTTTCGTTGCACTTACTCATGCACTGAGCTTCATCCGAGTCCTACATTACATGTTGGGCTTCATCCAGTTCTCCCTAAGTTCCATTACTTTCCTCTTTCCCCAACCAATCCCCAAGACTCTCCAAAACATAAAATGCAAGAACAAAAACAAACAAGAAGAATACCATGAGAAACCAAAAGCAATATGACACTGCAACAAAGTGGCAAGGCCTTGCACCGGTCATTAAAAAAGTTGCAAATCAAGCGCAAAAAAATCATAAAAGACCGAAAGCACAAGACTAGAAACAAACACCATGACTCAATCCCCCATGGCCTCCCAACACTTCTGAAGAAAATCTCAACGCGGGCCTTCTTCAAGATTTCATGGCAATCTCTTTGTCATGCAATCCCTACATCATATTGCCTTATTCACATAACTATCAGTACATAACTAAATATAAAAATATACCAATTATCTTACCTTGTAGTGCTAAGCACGTTGAACTATAATTGAACACACATGCCATCCACATGTACCAAAGATCAAGACAACATATATATCAATTGGAAATCAACTGTTACCAAGACTAGCAACCATGACATAATCAAATAATATTCAAATTCATAGTACTACAACTATCACCTACTTATACTCAAGTACATATCATCCTTCCCAACACATGAATTAGTACAACCATCTTAAAACAAGATCATTTCTTCATGTAGTCTTATAAACACATACTCATATCATGCAATTAGTCAAACATTCAAAAAAAGTGTAAACATACCATGTTAGATAAATCAACTAGATGACATGATGGACACAAAACACTCAACACCAGATAAATGGCATAATCAAACAATCAAGCATCAATTACACGACATAAGCAAACTCATACCTTAATGTTTCTCAAGGGAGACTATCTTCTCTGCAAAATCAATCTAGATTAGTACAACACAATGTCACCAATAAGTCGACTCATACCTGAATGTCATAACCCTAACCGTCTGCCTAGGCCAATCCAATTTAGCATGATACATATACCATCAAGTTCTTAATGCAATAACCCTAATCAACAAGTTACTACATATAACAACAGAAATTTCATATATCATGCTCATCAATAACATGTAACCTACTCATCAATATAACGGTCATACAACAACAACAACAAGTTAACCTACAACATACTCATCAACAACATGTTGCATAATCATAAAGTTATCTAACATAAACAACAATAGGAATTCATACAACCACAAGTCACTGTCATTCATGAATATCTGACACATGTGCATATAACTACATTAAACAACAAGCATCTATCGTGTATGTAACCATAACATCAATAGAACGAAAGGCATACACATAACCATAATGCATATGACTACACTGATCAACTAGTATTTATCACATATGTAACCATAATAATAGAATTACAAACATATAAGTAACCCTAATTCTTACAACAACCATGAATCACATACCTAGATGCCAAGCATACAAACTTGTATGATGCTCTGCTCTTATCCCAAAGAACATTGTTGCAACATCACTTTAATTATCTGCATCTCCTGCTCTATCTTAGCCAACACAATAGCATCATAACATACTAATACCATCATGATGACCTAATTGCGTACAGTGACCTTATACACAACGACCTTAATCAAACCAATGAAAACTTCACCATATGCACCCACTTGACATATATAACCAATCATGAACGACCAATGCATGTCCCACATATAGCATCACATAAGCAAGCATACACGGACAACACGCAATCATGACCAATATGTGACCTAGCATAAACAAGCAATGCATGTAAAACATGTAGCAACATGTAAGCAAGTGTGCATGAACAATACATAAGCAAGAACCACACATAACCAGTCATACACTCATGACAACATGTTGACAACAACATCATCAGCACTTCCATGGAGATACCACCATGGGAAACACAACACGGATGCAACAAGCACATATAGACAACAATCATACTACACACACATGCAACCAATATACAGGCATGATCAACACACCACCCATCCAGTCTGAGAGTTGAACCATGCTTTGATACCACTTTGTAACACCCTCTTCCCACGTCTATCCAAGTAACCAGCCAATCGAGGTAAACATGTGATGAGAGGCTACTAATATGAGATTTAACCTCATAGATGACCTTAAGGAATTGGAAACAACGGAAAAATGACAAACACCTCTTACATGACATCAACAACAACTCCATGAGGTAAACCACCCTCCTAGACCCCTGAAACTTGAAGGGGGGCTGAATTTTGACCCTTTTGAGCCTTAGCCATAGGCATATAAGGGCAAGGGAGCAGCTAGAAACCTATAGCCATGGGCATGCCTTGGCAAGCCCGCAGCCAAGGCCCCAAAAGGTCAATTATGTGCTTGCAACTTCAAGATTCGTGCCACATTTTCAGCCCCTGAACGTAGGTCATTGCCTAAAAATTCTTGTAACTTCAGGAGAGGATAAATAACATTAAAAAAAAACATGGAAGCAATCACATCAATAGGAACTCATCCGGACCCCGCCCAACCATGACAGGAATTTCGTCAAACATGTCACAAACATTGTATCTATAGGTGTAAACAACAAAATTAAACATAGGGGCCTCGTACTTATCTGAGAATCGCTAAGAAGAATTGCTCCCTTACATCATAAGTTGCAATATAATCTATTTTACCATAGATTCATTGTATATTCATGTACAGGAAAAAACATAGATAGAGCCATACATCATCAGTGATAAAATACATGCTTATAACCAACATAATAACAACATAAATACCATGGATATAACGTCAAAGATATCCACATAATAACCAGTACATTTACATACCAAATACCAAAGGAATGTGCTCTTCAAGTTTGAATGTAAAAACCAATTGGAGATGGGGCTTCCAAGTTCCACCCGACCATATATTGGTTGAGCCAAGTCTCTCTTCATCCAATCACCCCTGTGCCATATACCAAGCATGAACGTGGGACTCAAAACGAAAAACCAACCAGGGCATCCCAAGGCTAAACCACCTCACCCTCATCAATCATAAACCATGCTTTACTATGATCTATACCCAATCACTAGGCCAACACAAGTATGGATATCATCAGATTGTCTCTACCTAAAATGTGAGGAATTTTCATGTATCCTATTCTCTCAGGATTTACCACAACCCACAGTCTGAATCAGGGGTCACTAGGCCCTAAAACGAGACACCACCCTCTAGGATTTACCGTATATCCCACTATTCATTGACAAGGATTCCTAGGCCTAATCAAGGGAAACCACCTCTCGGAATTTACCGCAATCCAAACCGGGATCACTAGGCCCTAAAATGAGGCAACACCTCTCAGGCTTTACCACAATGTAAACTTGGATCACTAGGCCCTAAATCGATGCAACACATAAACCTGTTATGTGTCATAAATAATAATAATAATAATATGGGTAGATCCACCTCACTCAACTTTGAATCCATCTGGTAATCCAGCTAAACCAATACATGAGAACTCCACAACACCATGGCTATCCGGAAATGGAAAGGCTAGGTTGAATACACTGTCACACCTGGAAAAAACCCATGCCAAGATAGAAAATAACCACATGCAATACCATGCATACCAGATCTAGCAAGGAAAACACTCATGTGAATCGATACATTCCAACAATCTTGTTTTAGTTGCTTGATTCTTGCTTCTCCTTGCTTGCTTCCTCCTTCTTCTTGATTTCTTGCCTTTCTTGGTCCAATGCCAAATTCTCCAAGAAACTCTATGTTTCCAAGAGAGAGAGAGAGAGAGAGAGAATAATGAGAGAGCTCCAAAAATGTGAGCAAAATCTTGCCAACTGGTCCTCAAAAGCCTTTTTATTAATGAGGTCTCTATTTTCTTCATTTTCTATTATTTTCCTTCATTTTCCTCCTCACATGCAGCCTGTGACCTTTCATCTCCTTTTTCTCCTAATTTCCATTATTTTCATAAATAAATATGCCAAAATGCCATTTTTCCTTTCCAAAGCCTTCACCTTTGCCTTTGCCAATTTCCTTAGCCATATTAACCAAAATGAATACCCACTAGGATGTTTTTCCCACCATTCAACTTGGAATACGTGTCCCATCAACCATGCTTATTATTTTTAATTGTATTACATGGAATTTTCACCAAGGTTGTTACAGGATATTATTGGCCTTCTCTCTTTAGAGGTGCCAAGAAAGACGGCATGATTTGTGACAATTATCAATGCATGGGTCAACTAGTGCAAGCCAATGAAATTCCCTTATTGACTCAGGTGCTTGAAGAGCCTTTTGAAAAATGGTCTCTATAATTTGTATGACCTAACACTCTAACCTCAAGAAAGAAAAGGTATATTTTGGTATGTACAAATTGTCTTACTAAGTGGGTAGAATCTAAACCTCTTCTTTGAGCTACTAGACAATCAATTGCAGTTTTTTATCTGAATAAAATTTTACTCGTTTTGGTGTGCCTAGAGAAATTGAAATAGATCAAGATGCTCAATTCACATCAAACCTCGTTCATAAAATTATTTAGAAGTACCAAATCATAAATTGAAATTCCTCCCCATATCGTCAACAAGCCAATGGGAAAGTGGAGGAAACCAACAAAGTTCTAGAAGCTAACCTCACTAAAATAGTCCAACTCCAGAAGCATTGTGGGCATACATAATCACTTGCAAGAATACAGTTAGATTTTCAACATGTGGAAAAAATTTCTTGCTTCCTATTGAGTTCCAAATAAAAAAATTCAGAAAAAAAAAAAAAAAAACAAAACTCAACTAAAATATTTCAAAGGAATGACAACAGAGAATAACACTATTCAGTGAGATGGATGAAATGTGATAAGAATCTAATTAGCATACCATGCTTATTCAAAAAAAAAGGATGAAGTGGAACACCAATTTTACCAAGAAGAAGAAATTTCAATTTTGTGCATGGGCTATTCTCTTTGATTCCAAGTTTCAAAAATTTAAAGGGAAATTCTCTACCACTTGGTTAGGACCTTATGAAATCATTTTTTTTATTTTTAATATTGGGACAGTAAAGCTTAAAACCATTGATGAAGAAGGATTTACTTTACTCATGAATGGCCATATACTAATATTGTATTAGAAGCAGTTAACTAGAGAAGAATTTTTTAATAGTTTGTTGCGACAATCTCTGACAGAAATTGTAACCAAGAGGAATATCCCTCCTACTTCTATCTCAAATTGATTTTTTTTACCTTCCAAAAAGAAAAAGATAAAAGATAAATAAATAATAAAATAATGTGTGTGTGTGTGTGTTTCAACTATGAAAACAAATTCTTTGGCACAATTGAACACAAAATATGAATGAAGTAATATTTTTTACAAACAAAGTTCCAAATATTTTTAAAATGTTTCCAACAAAATTTGATCTATATTTAAGTAGTTATATAAATATTACAAAATTTAGTTGAATATCCAAGTATTCAAGATCATCTTCTTGTTTAAGAAGACTATTTCGAACATCCAAACTTTAAGTATCAAGACTTCAAATTTTCCATAATTACAATCCCTAGATCAGAAAATTTTCAACAACTATTAAAACTTTATAATTCATGAAGAATTCCATGCATTATGTCTTGAAATTCTTCATCAACAAGAGAAATTTCAAAGTGTTTCATCACTATAACTTTATATGGAAATTAACAACAAAAGACTCCTATAAGGACAACATCATCATTGGCATTCTTCAAAATAATTAGTGGCTCAAAAGTCCATAGAATCAAGATAGAATCAATAATTCGGAGGTAAACAAATTTAAATCAAATTGTTATTTTAAGTACGAATTATGTATAAAATACAAACCTAAAGAATTATTTCATAATTATATATCATATCTTTATATATGATAGCATTAAATCTTTCTACCATTCATGCAATATCCTTCTACCATATCATTAAATATTTTAAATTTAACAACGTAAATTATCATTATTACCCGATCTTATTAAAAAGTATATAAGTTCAGTAGGTGTCATCGTAATGATTTCAATTAACAAAAAATATTTCAAATCACGATGTTGAGTTATCACAATGTTAAATGTGTGGATGGAACCATTTCACTGTGAAAATCTACTGAACTCACAGATGCCGCATCATTTTTAGCTCCTTCGTAACTCAAAAAATCCATAAATTGTTGTGATAACCTATGAAAAAGGGGAAAAGTGTGAAACCAAACATCTCCTCTTGCATTTAATGTAACAAATATGGGTCCAATAGTGAAATATAAACCAAATAGATTTGAGGTTTTGCAAGGTATCCAAAATTTGGTCAGAGAGTTCAGAAGATTGGATTGGTAACTATTTTCCTAAAAATTTAGAGGGAATGACAAATTTATGTCATAATTTGTTGAAACTTTTAATGGAATTGGGGCATAGGTCGATGACCTGAGGTTACAAGTGTTGGAAATATCCATAGCTTAAGCTAATGAATTGTCATTAGTTATTAACAGGGTGAAAATGGTTTAAGAACCAAAGATTGAAGGAATATAGCAGGAAACAACTATTAAAGAATCCAAATCAAGCAATGAACTTCACAAAGGGGATTCCAAGGAAGATGTTGAATAAGAAATGGTGTGATGTCATGTTCATCATTAAAAAAATGTATAATGTGAAGAAGAGAGCCATGGTCTTGTATTTTTTTACCAATTGAGGTTATTAATGTGTTTTCAAGTTGATAAGAAGATAAATCTATCATTTTATCTACTAAGTTGCCTAAATAAAATCGCTAAAGGGATTCAAAGAAACCCTAACAATCTAGAATAAGTATATATCATTTTTGTTAGTGAAAATTTTGGTTAAATATGATTTGTAGAGGAAAAATTATACGTGGGGCGATTTTTAGTTGGAAATTAGTTGAAAGAGACCTAATTTAAATAGAAGAACAAAATGACAACCTTGGCTTTGATAAAGTTGAGGGTTCCAAACCAGAGAAGAAAACAACCAAGGGTTGTAAGAGGAAAATTTATGTTGGAATTCACAATTATATTGAGAGGGGGGTTGAATCAGTATAATAACAATTTTTAAATATTAATTCTAGTCAAACATCATAAAACAAAAATCATATAAATTGAGCAAGTAAAACAAGATATATGTGGAAACCCTTACAAGAGAAAGCCACAAAAATTATTTATGTGAAAGATCTTGTAGGAACTAACCTACTATTAAATCAATTTATAGACACCAACCTACTAATACGTCAATTTGTAGATGCCAACCTACTAGAGACATCAATTCCCTTCGCTTCTTTATAGGAAACAACCTACAAGAGACAGTAATCCCCTTTGTTGCTTTGCAAATACCAACCTACAAGAGACACAAATCCTTTCTACTATTTTATAAGCACCGACCTACAAGAGACATCAATCCCTATTATGGCAAATATTCGTAGGCACAAACCAACTTCACTAAGTCTGCTTGCTTCTTCATAATGTCTATTAGTTACATTTGCTTTCACCAAGTTTTCTTATTGCTTTTGTGTTCACTAGCTTTGTTAGTTGTGTTTGCCTTCACTACATCTACCTACTACTTCTTCCTTCACCGAGTCTACTTCCCCCGAAACTTGTTGCTTTTGGGTTATCTCCAAGGATGAATTTTCACAACATTCCATGCATCCAATTTCACAAATTTGGTTCTAAAATTTCTACCACATGTACCTAGATATATCTTTTTTGTCCCCTCCATAATTTATAGTCTAAACATATCAGAAACAAAGTTATGTGAAATTTTAAATATTGTTGCAATTACTCGTTATTATTCACCTATCTCTTAATATTATTTGTCTTTTGCAATTAACTTGTAGAAAATATCTAATAAAATGCAATTGCAACTTCACTTAAAATTAAATAACCACAGGAACTGAGAAAATTATCCACACACAAAAATAATGAACACTAATATTTTTTGGACAAATGTCCCTTGAAAAAACCAAAAGGGAAAGCCGTTTGCAGATGAGGGTTTTAATATTAAATTCTTCAACAAAAATATTACAAATGGTTGTCGTAAGATGGCATACCTCCGGAAATTTATTCTTATCACTTCTACAAGTCTCCCTGACATCTTAGAAGCAATTCATCCCACCATAACAAATTTTACCTCCCTCTAAAGTTGGTTTTGGCTAACACGTGTGGATTGGCGACCCTCCTGGAAACTCACACTGGCTAGGAAATCAACTCATCCTCCACTGGAAAATCACGACCTTTATTTTATAATTGATCCCCCTTTGAAAATTCATCTCTCCTGTGAATTTTCCTTGCTCTAGAATTTATCACTCTCTGAGCAATTTTCACTGCCTACTCCGGTAATTTGCACCGCAACTTGCACCACTAGAAAATCAACCTCTCACTACAGAAAAATCGATATCCAAATCTCCCTGGAAATCAATGTGAAGAATATTTCTAACAATCTCTTGTTATCACTGTAACTTTGTGTCTCGATGTGTTCTCCAAATGCCCTTTGATTTCCTCTTATAATCTCTCGTTGATGAATAAACAACCATGATCTAATCACAATTGATGGGTAAGATCATCTTGACTCCATCATGTGACTTTTATGGATGTCTCTAGAGGAATATCGATTTACCCGAATTAATATTTATTAATTAAATTATTTCCCTAAGTTAGAGTTAGGAAAATTAATTGACTACTTAATTAAATCTAAATAATTTGTTTTCTGGCGAAACATTTTCTGGGTATTGGAGAAAATGTGTTCCCTGACCTCATAGACACAATCTAAGACTAGAGTGCCTATCCAAACTACACAAACTAACACTCCCTCTTAGTGAGAAAGGTGTTCAGCATAACACCCAACTTGCCTCTGAAGAATATGAACCCCGCATTCCCCAAAGCCTTCGTTAGAATATATGCTACCTACTCATATGTAGGTATATATTGTATCTAGACAATCTTGCAATGTACACAATCCTTGATGAAATGGTACCTGATGTCTATATGCTTTGACATGTCGTGAAACACCAGATTTATGACAACCTGATGCAACTCTAATTTTCACAGTGTATCATCATTGTCTCTATCCTTTGACAAAACAAGGCTACCAACAACTTTCGAAGCCATATGACCTCGCATGAAGCCATGCTTACTATTATGTACTCTGCCTCAACTGAACTCAATACCACAGACTTCTGCTTCATGTTGTACCAGGAAACTACTATTGATCCCATGTTGAATCAACATCCTGAAGTTCTTTTTTGATCCACTATGTTACCTTCTCAGTATGCATTAGTATATACCACCAATATGACACCATCATCTCAAGAATATATGATCCCATACTCAAATGTGTCACATAAATACGTGTTGACAGTGTTAGACCTGCCAACATTCAAAGGGGTCTCTCTGATATGCGGTCCCAATTAGACCTCACACCATTTGGGATAGGATCCCCATCCTAAATATGACTGGATTACCGTTTTCTTAAAGTTTTTCCTTGGATCTAATTATCAGCAAGAGAGAGGAACACATATGCACCTTTGAAAAGCAAATGAGTGTGCCTACTACCTATGCAAGAGAGAGGAACACATATGCACCTTTGTGAGTGTTCAGTTGTAGGTGTGTTGAAGTTCTTCTACTACGGAGCGAAAAAATAAAGTGAGCCTCTAAGAGAGAGGTATTAGTACCACCCTAGTAGAGATACACGTAAATAGGAAATATATGTCTAACATCCAGCGGAATAGTCCACAAATATGAGATGGTTATTGCAACCATTATAGCACATTCTCAATATGATAACCACTAAAATAACTGAAATAGTTCAACTAATTTAGAACATGTGAAAACAAACATGAATCATAAACATTCACATAAAAATATTACAAATATTCATAATCCATGCATGAAGAACCTTTTGGCCATCATTCTTCATATATCAATTAAAAGTCCCAGGACACATGTACACAACTATAGAAAATCTAACAATGAGATTCAAACTGATCTTGTAATGTACTAAAAGAAGATATTAAATTCTTCTACAATTTGCAGAAACAAAACACAATCGCACAATCACATAACAAGTAAGAGAAAGAGACAACCAATCGCACAACACAAGATGTATCTAGGGAAAGCACACTTCCTAAAACCTCACTATCTGTATATTGTATAAATTCAATATCATGAAACAATACAATGTTATTTCTCTCACTGAGAAACCTCTACACTCTGTTGATTGTCTCAATATGATCCTGCTCGAATCTGGCACAAATTTCTCTCACAAGCTCCACGCACAAAATTGTGCTTATGATTTCTTGGTCAACTCATGCTCATCAAAGAAATGACTAAACTTGTGCCTTCATTCCTCCTTTTAAAGGAAATTTTCTCTAATTAAGTAATGATTTAGTTTAGGCCTTCTTCTAACTACATGCACCACTTGTACAATTTTCTAATTATACAATTGATAGTTATCTTCCCTTTAACTCCAATCTCAACTGGGTCTTCCCTAAAACTGACATGCAACAACTATGTATAGTGAATTATCAGTTAACTGATTGATCACTACTGGTGAATTAAATCATATCTAATTTACTAGACCTATTACTAGCTCATCTCTCAGTTAGAAATAGTTAAACTTATTTTAATTCAATTAATTGAGTTAACTAATTACAACTCACAAATAACTATAAATGGACCCCCTAAAATCATGCAAGAACTCTACATGCCTCCTCTTTGACCTCTAACTCGAATTTACTAAGCTAACTAAGTCTTCCTGACTCAGTTAACTAATAAAAGTTTTCATGAGATGAAATTACATTTTTTATTCCAATTTAATTAAGGGAAAATTAAATTAGAATCCCCCTCGGTGCCATTTTTGGGTGCCATTTTCAATATTTATGTTTTCTGTTTTCAACAACAACGAACACCACTAGCTCCAATAGTGGAGTGTTGGAGCCACTACTTTCTCCCCAAAATAACTAGCTTGTCTCTTTAATACCTTATGATAAGATCCAAGGTGAAAATTCCTTTGCGTGTATAATGAGGGTGTATATATAACCAATGGGGTGATCCTTCACCTCCCTTCCAACTCTTTTCCTACCCTCATGACTGCTTGACTTTCATGTGACTTGTCGACTATTACTCTTCATATTTTATACATGTCCTTTAGACTTCCACTTTACAGTACACTTCGAATAATAATTTACATATGCCACAAAATAATGTGCCATATGATAACTCATGACATGACACTGATGACATGGAATTCATGATGACATGTAAATGTCAAGCCATTATTTGTTGCTAATTTTTATGTTTCTTCTTGAGAATGATCTCTTTACACCTCTATATGTCTTTATATATGTGGAGTCTTCAGTGTTATCAGGTCTTGAGATGTGGTCACAAACTAATGTCCCTTTCATTTCTCCTGATCGATCAACTTGCATCTTCAGCTACAAAGATTTATTCTAGCATGTTCTTCTTCATATCCTTATTCATCGTCCTGTCATAGTATGATGCAGTACCTACATATTCAATTCACTCATGACAACATGACCTCAGTGTTGGGTATGTGTTATATTCTTTCCACGACTAGCCCCATGCGTTGTACGTTGTGTCGGGCGCAGCAGGCGGGTCACAAGGGAGGAGGCAGCCCCCACTGTTTGGGTCTGGGGCAGCACCCCGACAAAAATTGTTTTGGTGTGTGGACCCACTCATAGGCGGACCCACCTATGTTTTGTGCATGAGTTTGCACATGGTTTTGGGGTACGATGGTTTTCGGCCCCTGGTATTTTGTAGATCCGGTCAAGGGAACTACGATTATGTTCTAATCTAGGGTTAATGGCTTGGGGTTTATGTATGCTTCGGCATGTATATATATATGTGTTGTAACACTAAAAGGAATATAATGAAAAATCAAGTTGGTCGTCCCGATTTGGGATCCAGGGGAAAATCTCTGTGTTTATCTGTTTTATGTTTTATGCTCTCGCTATTGTTTATTTTCCGTTATAAGATTCGTGTGTAGATAATTTTTGTTCAGGGTTAAAACCTACATTTTGTATCAGAGGTATTTCGGCTTCAAGGGGACACCTTTGTTGTTGAGGGTTTTTTGCTCGGGCCTGTGGTAGACCCTGTGTAGTGGGAGATCTGCGGGATCGATTCTTGCAGTGAAAGAAGATGGCGAGTGGCAGAAAGATAGAGATAGAGAAATTTAATGGTCAGAGTTTTGATTTGTGGAAGCTCAAGATGGAGGATCTGCTGGTGGATAAAGATCAGTGGATCGCAGTAGATTCAGGTACTAAACCAACGGCAATGTTAGATGAATAATGGAAGAAACTGGATCGGAAGGCTAAGAGTACAATACGGTTGTGTGTCTCAGATTCAGTATTGTTGAATGTATCTGGGGAAGCTACGGCGAAGAATTTGTGGGAAAAACTTGGGACTTTATACCAATCTAAGTCTCTGGTGAATAAGTTGTTCCTGCAGAAAAAGTTGTACAACCTGAGGATGAAGGATGGAGACTCAGTGACAGAGCATCTGAACGCCTTCAATACAGTGGTAAGTCAACTATCATCTGTTGATATTAAAATCTCAGATGAAGATAAGTGCATCAGTTTGTTGTGTTCTCTACCAGATTCGTGGGACAGTCTGGTTATTGCAATAGGTAGCAATACAACTACCTTGAATTTTGATGACATTGTCTCAACCTTGTTGTCGGAGGAAATGAGACAGAGAAATATCGAGGGCCAGAATGGAGATGCCTTATCTGTACGAGGAAGGTCCCAAAACATAAACAAGAATAAGGTTTCGAGTGGGAGATCCAAATCTAGAGGGAGATCTAAATCTCCTGGAAAGTTTGTAAAGGTATGTGTAGAAATTTGAATAATAGCTTAATTATTCACCGAGATTATCATGATTACACACTATTTAAGCTTCATGCATAATACATAACCTCTTCTACAATTGATCATCAATTTGCGGAAATAGAAGCAGTCGCATGCGCACATTAAAACATAATCAAGCACACATATAACACAGTATGTAATGGGGAAATCTTACAGCTGAAAAACCCCAACTATATGTATATTATAACGATAGAGAACATGTAACAATACATAGCACAAAGCTCCTCACAGCTCTCAGCACTATCTCACATGCTACACACAAACTAGCTCGGATATGAACAAGTCACAAGTTCAAATCTCCTCCACCTGTCTGCCTGCCTCTACTGCGCAATCCAAGATGAATAATGATGAGATCCAAGTTCGAATCCCACTGGCTTGTACTGCGCAATCCTCATTGGAAATCTCAATCAATGTGTGTGAAAATCTCATGCACAGCCATAGTCACAACTGATAGTAGACTCACCCTTTCACCCACCTCTAACACTGGTCTCCACTGAACTGTCCATGCATTGCAGTTAACTGATGTATTCTTTAGTTGATTTATGAGTTAATAATTAGTGAATTAATTAATAATTAATTCACACCACTCATCACTAGTGTATTTATCAGTTAGACTAAATACAACTAGTTCAACTAAGTTAAACCGAACACAACTCCATCAACTGCCTCATCAACTCCACCAAACTCTGCCACATGAGTTCTAACTGAAGTCAACCATGCAATAGCTCAACTAAACCCTAGGAATAACGTAATTCCTTCTGTCAGCTGCATGTGCCACATCCGTAGCTCGAACTGAAGTGCTCCAAGAGGATAAGATAATTTTTATAGTCCAAATATAGTTAATACACAGTTTGATCGAACTATTTGCATCAAGTACTAAAATGTATGTCCATCTATTTTTACCAACTTGACCAACCATCCATAAATAGCATCCCGCAACTCATAGACCATGATCCATATGTCTAAAAATAGACATAGTCTAAAAATAGACTTTGCGCCAAAAATAGCCTGCGGGCCCACTTAGTGAAGGCGACTTCTTTTCACTAAGCTCCATCATCTTGTTGCATTTTCAACACTCCCTCTCAACAAGATATGGATTATCTGCAACCCCTATCCTGCCTCTTTGGTATTCGAATTTGCTCCCGGTGAGCGTCTTCGTCAAGATATCAGCATCTTGATCCTCCGTGGGAATGTATGAAAGTAACATGATTCTCCACTGCACACAATCTCTGATATGATGGTACCTGATGTCGATGTGTTTGGATCTATCATGAAATACTGGATTAGCTGAGAGTTTAATGCAACTCTGGTTATCAAAATAAATCACAGTAAGCTCCAAGTGTGACCCGAACAACCCGACCAGGATCTTCCTCATCCATATAGCCTCGCATGCAGCCAAACTCGCTGCCATATACTCGACCTCTGCTGAACTGAGTGCCACAGATCTCTAATTCCTGCTGTACCAAAAAACTGCTATCGACCCGATACTGAAGATCCCTCCAGATGTGCTCTTTCTATCCGTTGGGCTCCCTGCCCAATCTGCATCCGTGAAGCCACATAGCTTCACCTCATCCTCATGTTTGTACCACAATCCATATCTCGATGTGCCTCTAAGATAACGCAATACATGCTTGCTTGCCTTCCAGAATAGCTTGGTAGGCTTAACCATAGCTTGTGAAAGTTGGTTAGCATAACATATATCGGGTCGTGTATTGACCAGATACATAAGCGACCCCACCAATTGTCGATAAACAGTGGCATCCACTACCTCTGCTGAAGTAGCATCCTCCTTCCTCCAACCTCCAGGAAGAGGAGTACCAACAGTTTCGTGTACCATGCACGTTTAACTTCTCCGCATTTCCCTAGCATACTTGCCCTGAGAAACAAACAGTCCTCCACTGTGCTGCCAAATCTCCAATCCCAGGAAATAATGAAGGAGGCCCAAGTCCTTCATCTCGAACTCTCTAGCAAGGTCCTCTTTGCATGAAAGTATCAACAGCTCATCACCCGTCAAAATCAGATCATCTACATACAGTACAATGATCAGCAGCTTCCCCTCCACCACAATCTGGTACAGGTTAGGATCCGCCTCACTCTTGGAGAATCCAATTCCGGTGAAATAACTGTCTATCCGTATGTACCAAGCACGAGGTGCTTGTTTCAACCCATAAAACACTCTTTTGAGCCTGCACACATGCGACTCGCTACTGAAGATCTTGAAACCTTCGGGCTGCTATATGTACACCTCCTCCTCAATGACTCTATTGAGGAACGCAGTCTTCACATCCATCCGATGAATGTGCCACCCCATCTGTGCTGAGAGAGCTAGGATGCTCCGTATGGAATAATAACTTGTGACAGGTGTAAAGGTTTCCTCATAATCGATCCCCTCAATCTGTGATAAGCCTCGAGCAAAAAATCTTGCCTTGTACTTCTCCACACTCCCGTCACCTGCTTGCTTAACTTTGTAGATCCATCTCAAACCTACCACTGATTTCCCTTCCGGCCTTGGGAAAATCTCCCATGCACTATTTCGGACAATCAAATCATACTCTTCCACCATGGCATCTACCCATGCGGGTCCTCCACAACTTTCCCTTTCCGAAAGAGGATGGCTCGTCACGATACATTTTCTCACAAGAGCCATGTATCCAGTGTACCGATCAGGTGACTGTCTCTATCTGTGTTGTGATGTAGGTGCTCCTACAACCTTCTCTGCATCTTGAGCCAGTCGCTCAGCTTCTGTAGTGCGCTTCTGCCCTCTGATGGTTGGCACTGCATGAGTGGTCTCTTTCACTCCATGAACCTCCTCTTGTGGCTGATCCACATCCTGAGGCTCATCCTTAGGAACTAATAGCTCCTCATCTGCATGCAAGTGTGGCTCCCTCTCAAACGAACACTTCATGGCTTTCTCCTCCTGAAATTTGATATCCCGTCGCACAACAGTCTTGCGACTGTCTGGAAAATACACACGATAGTTGTGGGGCGTATCAGTGTACCCCACAAATATCCCAACCTCTGTAGTCGGCTCCAGCTTCTTCCTGGTATCCTTCGTCACATGAATGTAAACAGGTGAACCAAAAATCCTCAATGGGAAATATCAGGCTTCTTACCAGAAAACGCCTCCTCGGGTGTACTCATGCCAAGTATCTTGTGAGGACAACGGTTCTACACATATACTGCAGTATTGCATGCCTCCACCCACATGTGAATGGGTAGGCCCTAATCATGCAACATCGCCCGTGCAGCACCCACGATCGTTCTGTTCTTCCGCTCAGCAACCCCATTATGGTGTGGGTTATGAGGTGCTATGAGCTCTCTTCGAATCCCTTCTACGCTGCAAAAGTCCTTGAATTCGCCAGAGATGAATTCACCACCATTGTCGCTCCTAAGAGCCTTCACCTGCTTCCTCGATTCCTTCTCAACTAGCGTCTTGAACTCACAGAACTTTGAGTATGTCTCGCTCTTCTTCTGCATGAAGAAGATCCAGCACTTCCAAGAATAATCATCAACAAAGATCACATAGTACCTGTGCTTTGCTGTCGAAGCTACTGAGAAAGGCCCACACACGTCTGTGTGAATTCTCTCAAGGATCATCGTGGCGCGACTATCCTTCTCGTGAAAGTTGGCTTTCAAAAATTTTCCTAAGGTACACCCCTTGCACTGATCTGACTGCGCAAGAGTGCCTTTAGGAAGCCCAGTAGAAATCTGCTGCAGTATCTTCAAAGCTCCATGGTGAAGGTGGCCCAATCTCCGGTGCCACAACTCACCATCATCCCAGCTCACCACTCCTTCTGCCTTGCATGCCATTGCTACACAAGCATCTACTTGCAATTGATAAAGGTTCTTGACTCGAACCCCTATCTTCCGGGTTTCTCCAGTTGTCTTACTGCGCAGGAAAGCCTTTCCCTTGCTGAAGACAACATCATATCCCTTGTCTTCTAACATCGCCACAGAGATAAGATTCTTCTTCAATCCTGGAACATGCATCACTTCTTTCAATACGAAGGGTTTACCAGACTCCCTCTCAAAGGAAATGGTACCGATACCGGTCGCACTGTATCTACCATCATCGCCCATCTCGATGTGCACTCCAAGATCTTTCTCCTCCAGATCTGAAAACAAATCCCGATCTCCAGTCATGTGAAATGACGCACCACTATCCAAGAACCATACTGATCCCATCACACTTGAGACCAAGCATGCGATCAGCGAAAAATCCAGCTCGAACTGGGAGGCCAATGCCTCTCCCGCTGCAGATCCAGCAGCATGCTTATTTTTCTTCTTCTGCGGACAATTTGTGGCATAATGTCCGTGTTGGTGACAATGAAAGCACTTCACCTTGGACATGTCTTGCTTCTTGCCTTTCGCACCGGAATGAGAAGCTTTCTTGCTCTTCCCCTTCTTTGCTTTGGCAGCCAAAGCGCAATTTTCTTCATCAGATGCCTTTGATGAAGATCCGTCCTTGGTATTCCGCCTTATCTCCTCTTGCACAAGATCCGACCAAAGTCGCTCCCATCCTGGCAATTTCTCCCGACCATTGACAGAATCCTGATAGGCATGCCAACTCTTCGGAATACCAAGGAGAGCCAAGCTCACCAATTCCTCATCATCTACAGTCACCCCCACACTTCCCAGCTCATCCCTGCATTGGATGAACTTCGTGAGGTACTTGGGCATACTGTCGCCTTTCTCCATATTTATGTGTCTGAGTTTATCCTTGAGCGCCAACTTCCTCTGGTCGCTCTTGCTTTGGAATAAATCTGTCAACGCTTTCCACATCAAGTATGGAGAAGCTTTTCCATGCAGGCTGGATACAATGTGATCCTTCACGCCCTCCAACAAAATCCTTCGACAATTTGTTGTCTTCTTTTGCCAAGCCTCAACTTGAGTAGCATCAGTAGGCTTTGGGACTTCAGAATCTATGAACTCCTTCAACCCGTTGTCATCTAACACCGCCTCCATCCTATCTCTCCATGCAATATAATTCGAGCTCCCTTCAAGATCATACTCCAATCGCAATCCGTTGAAAGACATTTTGAATTCGACACCAAGAAAACACTGCTTCAAATTCGAATTCCACCAGCTCAAAACCCAACTGCTTCTGATCTGTGAGAACAAAGTATTTATAGCACAGAGATCGACTGTAGGGGAATTTACTGGATATATCACCTTTCAAAGAAAGGATGGATCCAGAGGCTACTTGGCCCTCGTACAGACTCTGTCTACCGAAATAAAATGTAATCACTGTAATAGATCCGATGATCAATTTCGCTCCGATACCATGTAGAAATTTGAATAATAGTTGAATTATTCACCGAGATTATCTTGATTACACACTATTTAAGCTTCATGCATAATACATAACCTCTTCTACAATTGATCATCAATTTGCGGAAATAGAAGTAGTCGCATGCACACATTAAAACATAATCAAGCACACATATAACACAGTATGTAATGGGGAAAGCTTACAGCTGAAAACCCCCAACTATCTGTATATTATAATGATAGAGAACATGTAACAATACATAGCACAAAGCCCCTCACAACTCTCAGCACTATCTCACATGCTACACACAAACTAGCTCAGATATGAACAAGTCACAAGTTCAAATCTCCTCCACCTGTCTGCCTGCCTCTACTGCGCAATCCAAGATGAATAATGATGAGATCCAAGTTCGAATCCCATTGGCTTGTACTACGCAATCCTCATTGGCAATCTCAATCAATGTGTGTGCAAATCTCATGCACAGCTATAGTCACAACTGATAGTAGACTCACCCTTTCACCCACCTCTAACACTGGTCTCCACTGAACTGTCCATGCATTTCAGTTAACTGATGTATTCTTTAGTTGATTTATGAGTTAATAATTAGTGAATTAATTAATAATTAATTCACACCACTCATCACTAGTGTATTTATCAGTTAGACTAAATACAACTAGTTCAACTAAGTTAAACCGAACACAACTCCACCAACCGTCTCATCAACTCCACCAAACTCTGCCACATGAGTTCTAACTGAAGTCAACCATGCAATAGCTCAACTAACCCTTAGGAAAAGCGTATTTCCTTCTGTCAGCTGCATGTGCCACATCCAAGCATCAAACCGAAGTGCTCCAAGAGGATAAGATAATGTTTATAGTCTAAATATTATTAAGGGTTAATAATATTTGACTGTTCTATTTTTAGCCCGGTAGTCTAAAAATAGAAACCGCCCAATGTCTAAAAATAGAGGTCCATCTATTTTTACCAACTCGACCAATCATCCATAAATATCATCCCGCAACTCATAGACCATGATCCATATGTCTAAAAATAGACATAGTCTAAAAATAGACTTTGCGCCAAAAATAGCCTGCGGGCCCACTTAGTGAAGGCGACTTCATTTCACTAAGCTCCATCATCTTATTGCATTTTCACCGCATGCTAGAAATGCGGAAAGGAATGGCACTACAAGAAGGACTGTAGATCTAAAGCTCCCGAGAAAGGAAAGGGATCTGATGATGCTCCTTCTATAGAGGAAAAAACCACCTCGGATGAAGTTGGGGATGTGTATTTTGCTTCTTCTTCAAATACACATGTAGATCACGAGTCATGGTTGATTAACTCAGGTGCATCCTTTCACTTCACTCCCCATAGGGAATGGTTCTACGAATATGAGAAATATGATGGCGGTGATGTCTTCCTAGGTGATGATAGGAAGGCCAGAATCGTTAAACGTGGAAAATTCAAGCTGAAACTACAAGGTGGAAGGATTAGAACACTTCCCGGTGTTCTGCACATTCCTACATTGGCCAGAAATCTGATTTCTGTAAGCAAGATGGATGATGCAGGTGTAAAATAGTGTTTGAGAAAGATGCCTGCAAGATGGTTCGGAGAGCACTGGTATTAATGCGGGGAGTTCGGACTGGAACTATGTACAAGCTACAAGGTAGCACTGTTATTGATGGGTGTAACAGTTCTGTGGTTCCTGAAAGTGGAGCGGAAAGCCTAGCTGTCTCTGGAGAAAAGACCATGCTATGGCATCAAAGGCTTGGACATATTGGAGAGAAGGGCCTTCGGATAATACATAGAAATGGTATGGTAGAAGGTATGTCTAATAGCTCTCTGGATTTCGATTTCTGTGAAGATTGTGTATATGGGAAGCATAATCGGGTGAGTTTTCCTTCTGGTACTAAGAGGGCGAACAAGATATTAGAGCTTTTGCAAAGTGATGTGTTTGGAATTGTGTCGGTTCCATCACTGGGTAAGTCTGTGTTCTATGTCTCATTCATAGATGATTTCTCAAGGAATACATGGATATATTTCTTGAGGAATAAATCTGAAGAGTTTGACAGATTTAAAGAATTTAAAGCTCTGGTGGAAAACCAGACAGAGAAGAAGGTAAAGGTACTGAGGACAGATAATTTTGGGGAGTTCTGTAAGAATAAATTTGAAGAGTTATGTAAGAAGTGTGGTATAGCACGGCAAAAGACTAATCCATACACACCTCAGCAAAACGGAGTTGCAGAAAGAATGAACATAACGTTGATGGAAAAGGAAAGAAGCATGGTCAGTGGTACTGGGTTAGGACAAGAATTCTGGGTCGAGGCAGTGGAGACTACATGTTACTTGGTTAACAGATCACCTTCATCAGCGTTGGAGG
This sequence comes from Pinus albicaulis, assembly GCA_034641835.2. NCBI lineage: Eukaryota > Viridiplantae > Streptophyta > Pinopsida > Pinales > Pinaceae > Pinus > Pinus albicaulis. The sequence continues at coordinate 1,134,341,380 of CM076579.1, forward strand.
ATACGACTCCACATGAAGTATGGACTGGTAAGAAAACCTCTTTTCAAATCTAAGGTATTTGGATGATTCATATGTACATGTTCCAAAGGATAAAAAGACCAAGTTGGATGATAACCAAAGGTGCATCTTTATTAGGTATAAGGATGGTTTAAAAGGTTACAAGCTTTGGAACCCGAAACAAGGAAGGTTGTGGCTACCGAGATGTGGTGTTTAGAGTGGTGAAATATGTTGTTAAACATGAAATCATACCAAAGGAACTCGAGAAGATAGAGTTTGAGCTAAAGGAGGATGAATTAGAATCTACAATAGAAGAAGATTCAGAAGAGGAAGAGCCACAAACTCCAGCTTTGAGAAGATTAGTTCGGGAAAGAAGGCAACCAGAAAGGTATAGTCCATCTGATTTCTGTTCAGGTTTTGCCTTAACTATAACCGATGATGATCCCAGAAATGTCAGGGAGGCAGTAGATTTCGAGGATGGACAACTCTAGAAGGAGGCCATGGTTGATGAAATGGCATCCTTGCACAAAAATGAGGCATGGGATCTGGTGGAGTTGCCGGCTGGAAGGAATCCCATTGGGAGAAAATGGGTGTTTAAGAAGAAGATGAATGTAGAAGGCAAGGTGGAGAAATACAAAGCTCGGTTGGTAGCAAAAGGTTATTCCCAAGTGCCGGGAATTGATTTTGGTGATATTTTTTCTCCCGTTGCCAAAGTTACTTCTATTAGATTACTTTTATCTGTTGCTGCTGCATTTGATTTTGAGATAGAACAGATGGATGTGAAGACAACATTTCTTCACGGGGATCTAGAAGAGGAGATCTACATGAAGCAACCCGAAGGCTTTATGGTGAAGGGTAAGAAAGAACTAGTATGCAGGTTGAAGAAGTCTCTGTATGGGTTAAAACAGTCACCAAGGATGTGGTATCAGAAATTTGATACCTATATACGGGGACTTGGCTTCACCCGAAGCAAGGAGGATCACTGTGTTTATTTTAAATTAATTGGTGACCGTGTTATTTATTTGGTCTTGTATGTGGATGATATGTTGTTGATTGGAAATGAAAAAGAAATTATCCAAGATTTGAAGACCCAACTTTTCTCCAAATTCGACATGAAGGATCTTGGTGCTGTAAACTATATTTTGGGCATGGAAATTAAGAGAGATCGGGCAAAGAGGAAGCTCTGGTTAAACCAGAGGAAGTATGTCGAGACTATATTGTAGAGGTTCAATATGCAGGATAGTAAACAGGTGAATGTTCCTATTCCTGTAGGTGTAAATTTGTATGTTGAACAGTGTCCCAAGACACAAGAAGAAGAGGAGGATATGTCCCGTGTTCCATATGCAAGTGCAGTGGGTAGTCTGATGTATGCAATGATATGTACTAGACCAGACATTGCACATGCAGTGGGAGTATTGAGCAGGTTTATGTCAAACCCAGGGAAGGAGCATTGGACAACAGTGAAGCGGGTTTTCAGATATTTACATGGCACTAGTGATTATGGCTAGTGCTACCAGGGAAGACCAGGATTGGAAAGAATGTTGAACATTCGTGGTTTTTTTTATGTAGACTGAGCTGGAGATCTGGACCAAAGAAGATCTACAAGTGGGTATGTGTTTAACCTATTTGGAGGCGCAATCAATTGGATGAGTAAAATACAATCTGTAGTGTCTCTTTCAACTACAGAGGCAGAATACATAGCAGCCACTCATGCAAGTAAGGAAGCAGTTTGGTTGCAAAGATTGTGTTCAAGTATGGGCTTGGTACAGCAAGCTATAAGGATAGACTGTGATAGCCAAAGTGAAATTTTCTTGGCTAAGAACCTTGCTTACCATTCAAAGACAAAGCACATTGATGTTCAATATCACTTTGTTAGAGATATGGTTGAGGCTAAAAGGGTGTTGATGGTAAAGGTGGACACTTTGAAGAATGTTGCAGATGCATTAACGAAGTCTGTGAGCACTCATAAGTTCTCTTGGTGTAGAGAAACAATGGATGTTGAAGAATTGGCCCAATGACTAAGCTCTCCTGTGGCCCCCTGTGGAAAGAAAACAACAAGTGGGAGAATGTTGGGTATGTGTTATATTCTTTCCATGACTAGCCCCACGTGTTGTACGTTGCGTCGGGCGCAGCAGGGGGGTCACAAGGGAGGAGGAAGCCCCCACTGTTGGGGTCCGGGGCAGTGCCCCAGCAAAAAAAAATTTGGTGTGCGGACCCACCCATGTTTTGTGCATGAGTTTGCACATGGTTTTGGGGTACGATGGTTTTCGGCCCCTGGTATTTTGTAGATCCGGTCAAGGGAACTACGAATATGTTATAATCCAGGTTTAATGGATTGGGGTTTATGTATGCTTCGACATGTATATATATGTGTTGTAACACTAAAATGAATATAATGAAAAATCAAGCTGGTCGTCCCGATTTGGGATCCAAGGGAAAATCTCTGTGTTTATCTGTTTTATGTTTTATGCTCTCGTTATTGTTTATTTTCTATTATAAGATTCGTGTGTAGATAATTTCTATTCAGGGTTAAAACCTACACTCAGTCACATAAACCCCTGGTCTAATATGTTGCATGATGATCCACTGACTGAGTCGTAACCGGGTGGAAGGCTGAGGGAGAGGCTGAGTGACTACGCAATTTTGTAGCTCAGGTAATCAAGCGTCAAGTATGAGCCTTGAGATTGTGCAATGTGCAGTTCAGGCTTGAATGTGCTTGAATATTTCATATTTTGGGAGCTCATACACCCAGGCTGAGGGATTGAGCACTGATTTTTCCTATTGTGCGCTTTTTGAAGGTATTTGAGGCCAGGTCATTGCACAATTGTGCATTATATGAGCTCAAGGCTAAGGCCTAAGTCTTGAGATTGCATAATGCATGGTTCTAACTAGGTAGGAGAGGGAGAGATTGTGTAGTTTTGGAGGTCAAAGGTTTAGCTTGAGCATTTTGATTACATAGTACGTATTCCTAGAAGGAAGGAATTGTGCATTTCACAGTGCCAAGAGGGAGGGTTGCAGTTTGAGGGCTGAGATTACGTAATGCGCACTTCATAAAGACTAGATGAGGCTAAGTTTCTCAGTTGGGAAGTTTTCAAAATTTGACTAAGTGTGGGAATCATGAAGCTTATGTGCACAATGACATGAATTCATTGTCATCACACACTTAGAATAATTGAAAACACAACGTAGATCATCTAGAATACATGAACAACATACTTCCCTCAGTGCGAAAACTTACGCCAAGTGTGATACCAAAGATACACTTTGTGAAAAGTAGGATGGCACTTGTGTGATTGTGCTTAAAACTTTGAAAATGTGTGCGACACATGTTTACATGATAATACCAACTCATTTACGCAAATATTACCCTTTCAAACCACCAAAACTAACTTTCATGCGATGTGTGACACTTAGCATGTGAAAAGATGACACTTTGATTTTCTTGGAAATGGAACCAAAATACTTATAGAAAACACATGCAATGTGTTGTGAAACTAGCTCCAAAAATAGAAGAAAAGAGATATCAACGCCTTAGAAATAAGCCACTTCGAGGGGGAAACCTCCAATACATTACATACATGAACAATTCTTGGATGATTCAAATTACAAAACCTCCTTTCTATATATAGGAGTCCATGGGGCCACAATGTAATCCTAGCCGATCTAACAATAATAATTTAAGGGCACAATAATAACAATATGGGGGTTACAGGGGTACAGTAATAACAATAAGGGGGTTACACTAACAACAATAAGGGACTATACTAGTAATATAGGGACCTAACATGCCCCTTTCCTTCAAAAAGGTGTTTTCCTCAACGCTTGAGTAGCTCTGGGTGCTTCTGTATAAAATTCTCATCCTCCCATGTAGAATCTTCAGTGGGTAAGTTCTTCCACTTGATGAGATACTCTGAAATTGATCGATTCCGTAGTTGTCGAGTTCTTGTTTCCATGACCGCTTCTGGTTCCAATATGATTTTTCCTTCCTCATCAAGTTCTTGCAATATTGTTTGAACTGGAAGATTTTCTCCTATAACCTTCTTTAAGCATGAAACATGGAAAACTGGATGTACTCGCGAAGAAGCAGGAAGCTCCAATTTGTATGCCATAGTACCAATCTTTTGCAACACCTTCTAAGGACCATAGTACTTTGGCGATAATTTATTATCCTTCTTAGCTTGCTTAAGGGACATTTGTTTGTATGGTTGTAGCCGTAAAAATACCCAATCTCCTACATCAAAACTTCTCTCGCTGCGATGTTGATCTTCCTGTTGTTTCATTCGATTTTGTGTCAAATTCAGGTTATCCTTTAAGAGTTGGAGAACTTCTTGTTGATGCTCGATGTGATCTTCCACTGCTTGAACCTTCGAATTTTCCCTTAAAGATGATGTGATGGATGGTGGATGATATCCATAAAGTGCCATAAATGGGGTCATTTTTGTTACAGTATGGAAGGAAGTGTTATACCACCATTCAGCGAGAGGTAACCACTTGACCCATTGTGTTTGTTTATCAGATACAAAACAACGAAGATATCCTTCCAAACATTTATTTACTATCTCAGTTTTACCATCAGAATGAGGATGATAAGATGAGCTATGAGCTAATTGAGTACCCAAACAAGAAAATAACTCCATCCAAAAATTTCCAGTAAAAATGGGATCTCTGTCACTCACAATAACCCTTGGGTTTCTATGTAGCTTTTGAATTGTGTCCTTAAATGTAGTAGCAACTGTACTTGCTTTAAATGGATGATATAATGCACAAAAGTGTGCATACTTGGTAATTCTATCAACTACCACCATGATGACACTCTTTCCTTCGAACTTAGGTAAACCTATGATAAAATCCATTGAAATATCCTCCCAACGTTGACTTGGAATGGATAAAGGTTGTAGAAGACCCAGGGTCTTAATTGTCTCAACTTTATTCTGCTGGCAAACCAAACATTCCACCACAAACTTTTGAATATCAGATTTAAGTCCATCCCAAAAAAAAAAAATTCTTCACCATGTGGTAAGTTTTAAAAAATCCTGAGTGTCCTCCTAAACGAGAAGTGTGCAATTCCAAAAGAATCTTTTTTTTTAGTTGGGAATTATTACAAATATATAAGCGATCTTTGTACCATAAGGAATCATTTTTCCAACTAAATGTATCAGATGTACTAGGATCTTGCTACAACTTTTGAATGAGTGTCCACACTTCTTCGTCCTTCTTCCATTCATCTCTTACTTTGGTTATCCAATTTAGTTGGATAATATAAATGGCACAAAGCAATGCTTCCACCTCTTCATTCTTTCTTGAGAGTGCATCTGCAACAACATTTAGCTTCCCTTTTTTGTAGATTATTTCAAAGTCATAACCCAACATCTTTGTGACCCATTTTTGCTGCTCTTCTGAAGATAGTCTTTGTTCCAAAAAGTGTTTGAGACTATCATGATCAGTTTTTACCTTGAAGTGTCTTCCCATTAGGTAAGTTCGCCATTTCTTTAGTGCATGAAGTATTGCTAACATTTCCTTCTCATAAATAGGTTTCTGTAAATAATTTCCTTTGATTGGACGACTTTCAAAAGCAATGGGTCTTCCTTCCTGCATTAAAACTGCACCAATTCCATTTCCTGAGGCATCACATTCCACAATAAAGGTTTTTGTGAAGTCTGGCATAGCTAAGACCGGTGCTAGGCACATTGCCTCTTTAAGATTTTCAAAGGCCTTAGTTGCTTCAGGAGTCCATGAAAATGCATCTTTCTTCAATAATGTTGTTAGAGGTGCTGCTATTCTCCTATAATTCTTAACAAACTTTTGATAATACCCTGTTAACCCGATAAATCCTCGCAACTGCTTTATGGTTGTGGGGACTTTCCATTCCTTAATGGCTTTAATTTTGTTAGGGTCTACCTTAACACCCTCGTGAGATACAATATGACCCAGATATTCCACCTCTTGTACTCCAAAGAAAAATTTGGATGTTTTTGCATATAATTCTTTCTCCTGCAATAGTTTGAGCACCCTGTCAACATGTTCAACATGATCCTTCCAAGACCTGCTGTAGATTAGTATATCATCAAAAAATACTAGCACAAATTTTCTAAGGGTGGGTTTGAAAATGGAATTCATCAACCCTTGAAATGTAGAAGGTGCATTGGCAAGGCCAAAAGTCATGACCAAAAATTCATAATGACCCTCATGAGTTCGAAATGCTGTTTTTGGAATATCTTCAGTCTTCATTCTAATTTGATGATATCCCGAACGAAGATCCAACTTGGTAAAATAAATTGCTCCATGTAATTCATCCAATAATTCATCAATCACAGAAATGGGAAATTTATCTTTAATGGTGAGCTTATTGAGCTCCCTATAATCCGGACACATTCGCCATGATCCATCCTTCTTGTGTACCAATACTACAGGAGCAGAGAAAGAACTTTGACTAGGTTGAATTATACTTGCCTCTAACATTTCTACAATCATACGTTCAATTTCGCTCTTTTGGACATAAGGATATCTATAAGGCCTGATGTTTGGAGGAACACTTCCTGGAATCAAATGAATAGCATGATCATGATCATGAATAGGTGGGAGTCCTTTGGGAGTTTCAAACACCTTGGAATGATTGTCGAAGTCTTTTTGGAGATCTGCAAAAATAGATGATTTTGATGTTGGAACTTCTAGTGAGAATAATTGTGCAATTATGCCTCGTTCTTTCTTTAGAAGATTTTTCATAACATTAGATATTATTATCTTTCCCAGCTTCCCTGCAATACCCTGTAATTCGACTTCCTTTCCTTCTGAAAAAAAAATTCAAGAAAAGTTCTTGAAAATTAAAATCTATCGTCCCCAAAGATTGTAACCATTGTACTCCTAGTACAACATCAGCACCTCCCATAGGAATGGAAAGCATTGGACTAGTCAATGCATATTCCCCCATGGTTAGCTTTATATTATGGCATTTTCCAGAGCAATTTATAGTTCCTCCATTTGCAACCATCACTTGACATTCTGGTGCTGGGTATAGGAAACAATTTAATTCCTTGGCTACCTTACAATGAATAAAATTATGGGTGCTACCTAAATAAATCAACACTATTACCTTTTTCTTATTGATATGTCCTTCTATCTTGAGATTTTGAGGAGTGGTGATTCCTGCCAGTGCATTACACGATATGGTCGCACTCATTTCTTCCTCTTCTACGACTGGTTCCTGGTGTATATCCTCTTCTTGTTCATTTTCTTCTTCCTCTTCACAATCTATGTAAAATAATTTCTTCTCAGGACACTTATGACCTTTAGTGTATTTGCTATCACAACTGTAGCAAAGCCCTTTTGCTCTTTTTTCTTCCAATTGTTGTGGTGTCAACCTTGTAGGTTGTGGAAATCTAGGCGTAGCAACACTTCCTTCTTTATAGAAGTGAGTGGTAGGCTTCCTTGTCGCCATAATTTCACATTCAATTTTTCTTGCCAACCTGAATGCCTTCTCCAATGAATCAGGTTCCAAAACGCGAACTTCATGTTGTATGTTATCCTTTAAAGTGCCTATGAAGAGATCAATCCTGTGTTCCTCTGGAATATCAGTTACCCTTATATTCAATTTTTGGAAGTCCTCAATGTGCTCCCCCACTAAACCCTTTTGTTTGAGATTTATCAATTGGCTAAAGAAGGTGTTGCTCTTTTTATCCTTATAATGTGCTATCATTTCCTCCGTAAAAATTGACCAAGTGAAAAAAAAATTATGAGAGAAAAGCCATTGATACCATACAAATGTATTTTTTTCTAAATGTAAAGTTGTAATACGTACCTTTTGTGTGTTTTGCACATTATGGAGATCAAAATATTGCTCCATCTGTAGTATCCATGTTATAGGATCCTTTCCATCAAACTTCCTCATATCCATTTTTGGAATATGGTGGTTCTTCCCGCCAACATTAGAGTTTATGAAATCAAGATTAACATTTATTTTGTTCTCATCATGAGTTTCCTCTATTATCTTTTCACCATTAGGAAACATTTCTTGTATCAACTTTGTCAAAATTTCCATGTCTGCTTTTAGATCATTCTTCATGTTTTCCATTTTTTCATCGATCTTAGCTTCCATGTCATCCATCTTAGATTCCATGCCAGCTTCCATGCCATCTATCTTAGATTCCACGCCTTTCTTCAAACCATCCATCTTAGTTTCCACACCTTTCTTCAAAACTTCCATGTCATTTTTTGTTTCTCTTTGCGAGAGTGAAATTTGTTGCACTTGCTCTTGTGATTCTGATATGTCATGTTGCCATTCTTCATCTTCATGAGTCATAGTAGAGCCTTATAAGGCTTAATGGGTGTTGAATTCTTTTTAGGTGCCGTTTTAGAAACCAATACTGATATATATTCTACAATATGCCCTTGGAATCAATTCAACTTGATTCTTCAAATAAGACTTATGCAATTCGGAAAAAAATACACACATTTTATTTGCTTTTGCAGAGCTCTATATTGAAATTGAATTATCTCTATAATTGAAGATACTTAATATCTGAAATTTGGCCCTATAGTAGTCCTCTGAATCTTCTTTCAAATGCCACAGGTCTGACTTGATTTGGATTCTTCAAGACAAATTTATGTCCAATGTCCCACAATGACCTAATTATGGACTGGTTCAGTAGAGCGAACTTGTACGACTTTCCACATGTCACTGTTTGGTCCTTTGGTTCTGAAATTTATAGACAGGAAACCACAGTTCGTGTAATTTTAACCACTTTTTATAGAATTCCAATCTGATGCTCAGAGAGAGAGTTATGAATATTTTCCCACAATCAACTCTTTGAGATGAAATTAGGGAGCCTTTAAAATACCTAACTTCCACAAATCATATCTCCAAAAATGTTGTGAACCAAGATCTGAAATTTTGTGACAATGTTCCTCAGGATCTCGACTTCGCGCTCTAAAAATTTCATCTTCTGAACCTTCGTAGAAAAAAAATTATAGCGAAAATTCTGCGATTACCTGTTTAAGTGAAATTCAGGAGCCTAAAAAAAGCCCTACCTTCCACAGATCATATCTCCGAAAATATTGTGAACAAAGTTCTAAAATTTTTCAACGATGTTCCTCAGGATTTCGACTTCGTACCCTAAAATTTCAGCTTCTAAACCTTCGTAAAAAAAAATTATAGCAAAAAATCCACGATGACCTGTTTGGAGCAGCGAAACCCTAGAATCCAAAGCTCTGATACCAAATGTTGTGAAACCAACTCCAAAAATAGAAGAAAAGAGATATCAATGCCTTATAAATAAGCCACTTCAAGGGGTCAACCTCCAATACATTACATACATGAACAATTCTTGGATGATTCAAATTACAAAACCTCCTTTCTATATATAGGAGTCCATGGGGCCACAATGTAATCCTAGTGGGGCCACAATGTAATCCTAGCCAACCTAACAATAATAATTTAAGGGCACAATAATAAAAATATGAGGGTTACAGGGGTACATTAATAACAATAAGGGGGTTACACTAACAACAATAAGGGACTATACTTGTAATATAGGGACCTAACACAATGAGTCTCAATGCTTGCGAAAATAGTATGTAAGGTCAAAGTAGGCTCTAGAATTTGGGTGTAGGCCAAAATTTTGGAGGGTTTTGTAGCAGCGACAACACTTGGCGACAAACTCGTAGAATTCCAGCTTCTTTGTCTAGGTTTTTTCTTTTGTGCAAGTTATAGTTCTTCAGGGAGTATTGATTCATCGTGTAGATCACTTTGCTTTCCCCACTTACCTTGTGAATAAAAATAGTCCCCTTTGTCCCTTATCGATTGAACACAAACATAACATCAATAATATCGCAATGTTTTGAATCAAGAAAGGTTAGTATAGTTTACGAGCTTTAGATTTTCAGAGTATAGTTTTCATCTCTGGTGTTGCTTCGCTGCCAACAGGCCTAGATAATACCCCAGCGGAGTCACTACATGAACACAAACATTGATCTGCTAACAACAAGCCTGGATAGTACCCTAACGGAGTTTCTTGATTCACCTCTCTACGCAGGATTCCTTTCTCTTATTTCGACTTTATTTATATATTTTATATAGGACAATGCATAGGCACTTATTTATTTCATGGGCAGAAGAGGGATCATGACTTACTGAGAGCAGGATATGTTGTTCCTTCATAGAAGCATATAGATACCTCTGATTTAGGTTTGCTTATTTATATTTTTCCCCTTTCCTCTTCTACTTGATTGGATAAACGTGAAAACACCGAAAGAATTGAATATGGTGTAAGGTTTCTAGAATAGACACAAGTATGATGGTTCAACACAAAATCTCCTTACGGAAGGATCATATTTTATGTCATAACAACATTGACCAAAAGATGTAACCCAAAACAAAAAAGAAGTACCAAGGGTTAGCCAAATTTTTTAATGTCACATGTCTCCTTTTAAACTCAGCCACACAAAAATAATCTAGAAAACACGCTCACAAGTAACGCTTATTTACATGAATGAAAAAAAAATGCAAGACCAAACAAAACAAGAAATAAGAAAACAAGCTATGTACATAAGGTAGGCCACAACCCTGAACCATAATTGAAAATATTGTTTTAAGTCTTGGTCATTAACAGGAAGAGATTCAATATTCTTGTCTAAATATTGAAGACAATACGTATGCTGGCCAAGATTTTCGTGCATTGTGAATGGTTTGATCCATGTGGATTGGAATTTAGTATGTTTGCCTTTGTCTTTGTCAAGTTTTTCCTACTTCAAGACTAGGTCACCCACGTTGAATTCATTTTTCCCTACAGACTTCTTGTCAAACCATTTCTTGATACGACCTTGGTGAAGAGAAAATTTCTCTTTATATTTATATATTTCTTCCTACAACTTGCAGAGGGCGTATGTCCTACTCTGGACCAATAAGCATGACTTACCCTAAGATCCTTTTGAAAGTTGAAGGACATACAAACAGATTTTCATGGGTAGGATGGCTTCATTTCCATACACCAGGAAGTAAGGAGACATATTCAGAGAAGGTTTAGGTGTGACTCGGTCAACCCATAAGGTATTCACCAAATTAGAGTGTCAGTTCCTCTATTCAAAGAAAACAATCTTCTTAATGATGTGGATAAGGTTCTTATTGGTAGACTCAACAAGACAATTTCCCTACAGACATTAATTAATAGAATGTTTCAATACAATACCATTTTCCAATGAAAAATCATATAATATTAACGATGAAAAATATGTTGCATTGTCAGAAGTGAAGTTGGAATTCCAAACCTAGAGATAATATTTTGCTTGAGAAAGTTGATGACTTCCTAATTGTTCACTTTCTTGAGTGGAATCGCTTTTTTCCACCACGTGAAGTAATCTGTGGCAGTGAGAATATATCGGTGTTTCTTCGATGAGTGTGGAAAATTTTCACTGATGACATCTAGACCCCATTATTGAAATGGTTCTTCCATGAAAATAGGATACAACAGGGTAATTGAATTATTTCCTCGGTTAGTGCACTTCTGATAGAACAGACACTTGTGGGAATATGCATGAGCGTCTTTAAATAATGTGGGCCAATAAAAATTGACTCGCATATCTTTATTCTCTATAGTGTCGCCCCCAAAGTGTCCTTTGGTTGGTCCATCATGGAGATCACGTAACACTTTTTCTTAATCACATTCTTCCAAGCATGTGAGAAATTCTCCATTATGGTGCATTCTGGAAAGCACCCAATGCACTAACAAGCATGTGAGAAATTCTCCATTATGGTGCATTCTGGAAAGCACCCAATGCACTAACTAGTAAGATAATGATTTCAACCTGACTACCCAATTATGCCATGCAAATAAGTGAGAGGGAAAAGTGCCATGATGAAGATATTGGTGCACATTTGCGTACCAAGAATTTGAGATAGTAGTGGGGGTGGCTCACTCAACATTGTACATCTCGATTTCATGCTCCCACCCAGATGGATCATCTTTTGTTTTATTAACCGCTTATGCAACTAGCCAACATAGACCATGGCCCTTAATAGTATGAACTGACTTGAGTTCTAGATCATACTCTTGTAAACTAGTCATCCTATTTTCTCTTCTCTCACCCAGCTCTTGTCGGAAAAACAGTGATCTGACAGTTGGGTGTGGAACAAAGATAATACAATTATTTTTCAAAATATAGGGCTGATAGTGCTTCACTGGCTTATAAACTACATACGCATGTTTATCGATGGTGGGATAGTTGAGTTTAGGTCCTTGTAAGGTACCACTCATAAAACATATTGGTCGCTCGATATTTTGAGCATACTTCTGTGTAAGCATGATGACAAGAGAAGTATTAGAAGAAAAGGTGTAGAGAAAAAAATCCTTGTTGAAATATGGGTTATACAATGCTTGTGCTTCTACGAATTCTTGCTTAATACAGTAGAATTCATCTTTTTCCATTTTTCCCACTTGTAAATTGCATCCTTCCTCACCATCTCCTGCATAGGTTTCACAATTTGAGCGTAATTAGAGATGAACATGTGCAGAAAGTTTATCTTCTCGAGGAATGACTGCATGGCTTTCTTATTCACTGGGAAGGGAATATGCATAATATCCATGACCTTTTTAGGGTATAATTTAATCCCACTCTCTGTTATGATATGGCCCCAAAGGTTTCCCTTGGACACTACAAAAATTATCTACTTGGAATTAAGAGATATCTTGTATTTCTGACATCCCTCAAACATTTGCTTCAAGTGGCATAGGTGGTTGGATCTCCTCATTGAAAACATGGTGACATCGTCAAGATACAACACCATGCACTGACAAATTAGACCACGAAATGTGATGTCCATCACACGTTGAAATGTCACGACGACATTAATTATCCCAAAAGGAATTCTTCTAAATGCAAACGTGCCCCACTTCGTTTGAAATGTAGTTTTTATTTTATTAGGCTCTTATACCATAACCTAGCTATAGCCATAGAATCCATCAAGTAAATAAAACATCTATGGCCCTGATACTATCTATAATATATGTTCCATTAATGACACAAGGTAATTTTATTTGTCTGAGGCATGGTTGATATTTCAGAAATATACGCACAAGTGTATTTCCCTGCACTTCTACCTTACTAGGACCATATTAGACACCCATATTAAATGTCTCACTTTGTAAATGATTTGAACATCCAAAATCTTCCTCAACTCCTTCTGAATCAGGGGCTCAAGTGTTGGATGCACCTTTTGCAGGTTTTTCTAAAATGGCTTATCCCCTTCCTTAATTGGGATAGTGTATTGGATTATTTTTGTGTCGTAAGTTTTTAGTTGATCAAATGTCCACACAAAAATATCTTGGTACTGCTTGAATAAGCGGATAAAGGCCTGTCTCTCTATTGGTGTGAAACAATTACCAAGATTAAAAAACTTCATATCTTTCTTTGTTCCAATATTGATCTGCTCATGTGACAACATTGAATTGTGGTTTTGGCATTGAATGGCCCTCTAAAGTGATTTTTCAAGTCATGCAACTTTTTGAGTGATACCATGCCCTTTGGGATGGTTTTATCTTTTCTTTCCCAAGCTACATGTTGCAACGCTTTGTTGTGCTCCTCTTAGTCAATGGTTTCATATTTAAATATATCAGTGTTTTCCATGAAGTGCAGTATATGTTGGTCATCATTAAAAACATGTAAATTAGTTATATTTTCAGGGATAGGTGGTTTATAAATATTTTCAATAGAAAAATCGTCCCTAAGCGATGAAAACCTAGAAGCTACATTTGCTAATGCATATGCAGTTGTGTTACGCATTCTATGAAAAAATACAATATTAGAAGTTTTGAATTGAGAAATTAAATGCCATACCTCTTGATTATAAATTTTCAAATTAGGCATGACATAATGTATAGTATTTTGTACCTACCGTACGATAATATTAGAGTCACCTATTTCTTTAAGAACCCCAACTTTGAGGTCAATGGCCTTTTGTAAACCCATGATGAGTGCTTCATGTTTTGCAATGTTGTTAGTGCACTCGAATTCCAAGCGACTAGAGATCGGGTGTTTTCTCTGTCACGGGTTTATTAAAACACAACCAGCTCTAGATCCCTAATGTGTCTTAGAACCATCAAAATACAGAGTACAAACGTCACATATACAAGAACTATGCCCTAAAATAGTACTACTACTATCTATTATTTAAATGTCATTCCCACCAATTTGACTAGAAAGGAGTTCCAATCGTGTGTTTGGTGGGAATGGGGAAGGCTAAGAAAAGGTAGCACCCTAGGTCAGTCTCCAAGAAGCAATTTACAAAGATCAGATCTGTGAAAGAAACTAGCTCGTTTTTTCCCTCGAAGGGTGTGACAATGTGCTTCATGTAAGGTTTTGAGTCTACCTAGATTTTGTTATTCCTGCCTTTATACGAAAGCCATAAATGTGACCATTCGATAGCAAAATACCCTTGTAATTTTTTCGACTAGTCTTTACTCAGCAATAAACCGTAGGCTTCTGGGATGTCCACAATTACTAATTTTATGCATTGATGAACTCATTGATCAGATGATAAGCGAATAAGCACATTTATGAGTTCACAAATAGCTCGGACAAGAGACTTGTCCAGTTGAATAATATTTGCATCTCTCTTATCCCATTTATCATTGACTTATTAGCTATGGATAATGGCATTACATTTACAGATGCACCAGAATTAACTAATAAATTTTGTACATTGTAATTAAAAATTTCAAACGTCAACGAAAAAAAGGGTAGAGTGTGTTTGCTTCTAATGTTAATCCATTAAGAACATATTCCAATGGACTAGAATACTTGCCGGATCCCTTCTACGTAGAAGGATTATTACCTAAGGAATATTTATCAAGAACTCATACAAGTAGCTCTCGCTGGCTCACAATCATGGTAAGCTCGAAGATATAAATATTAGCGTGATAATTCTTCATGTCTTCGACTATATTATAATCAAGCGTTGCGGGAATCTCCAAAGTGTTTGGAGAAGTGACTTTATCTGATTATTCCAGAATGGTATACTTTCTTTTACTGTTGACGAAATCATTTTTCGTTGTAGCAGTATTTCTAGACTTATTCTAAGTGTTTTGAGTTGAGTTGACAGGGGGTGTGATCTTCCTCAACAAGTTTTATTTCAACTTCTTCTGGGTCAACTCTTGTTTGGAAACTGACCCTTGGCTTCTCAACTTATATCGAATATTATACTTTTGAGACGGGTCCTCACTTAGTGGCAGTTCTTTAGCAGTTTTCTTTTCAGCTGTGAATACACAACTGAAATCATTTACTGTGTGCCCAACACTCGTAGTATCTTCAGCCGCATCAATTTATTCCTTTTCTTTCATTGCCTTAGTATGATCATTTGAAATTAATGTGTCAATGATATGCACAACCAGAATGTTCATTTTGTGATTTCACTGCGGGCATGTCTTTTTTTAATGATATTCTTGATGAATAGAGTAATATTTGTCCATTCCCATGCTCTCAACATTCAACACCACGTTTGAGATTTGCACAAACTTAGTTGGTTGATTACTATTGTTTCTGGGGTTGGTATCCCTTCTCATGAAGTTGGATTTTGGGGGCTTTTTTTTTATGGTGGTATTGCTTGACCTCTATTTTAACTCTGCTATCTCATTGGATAGAGACTTGATTGTCTAGGTAAAGCTTTCAATATCATTGGATTCTTTATTCTTGGCCTTACTTGAAGAGTCCTGAGACCTTTTACCCGTGTCCTTATAGTCTTTTGATGGTTCATCGTCGACAATGACTCCAATTGCGTACAAGTCCTTTTCAACCGAAATGGATTCTTCGTAATTCTCAATCAAAGTTTCTTTCACAGTTCCCTTGAAGAACTATGTGATGTTGGTCGGTAAGGAAAAAGTGCAGTAATCAATCGTGATGGAATCATGAGGCTTCATGTTTGCAGAAATTTTTTTCAATATGTGATTGACCCTCTAATTAAAATCTTTAACTTTCTCTTTCTCATCCATCTTCAGTTTGCCCATTTATTTTAATAACATCGTCAAGGTTTTGTCATCGGCATACTTTTCTGGAAACAACTTTTTAAACCCCTTTAAATTCAGGATTGATTTTGGAGGAAGAGTGTAGTACCATACAACTACTCTACCGTCTAAGGTACAAGGAAAAATTCTACATGCAACGTCATCATAACGAACCTCTAGCATCTCCAGGTGTAGGTATAAGTTTTCAAAATAGTCTTTTGCTTGAGTGCTTTTTCAGGGTCATACTTCATTAGCATCTTGTCTGGGTGTCTCAGCATCTTGTGTAAAAACACCGAGTAAAGCAAGTGGGTCCTGGAACATCCAATCCAGATCTTGGTCTCCCATGTCTTCGTCCTTGTGCTCCTCCTCTTCTTCAAAATATGAGGGATCTTCCTCCTCCTCTTCGTAACCACCTAAACTATGCAAAGTTTCATTTGATAGTACAACATTGTCTCCGTCACCTCCATAAAAGGATAGAGGTTGCTCTAGTTTCTCTAGATTTTTTGTAGTCTCTGCTAACTCTTCAAGGATGGATAGAACCAAATCTTTGACCATAGAGACTGTTAGTGTAAGTATTTACATCCTTCCATCATTGATCAAAAATCCTCTTTTCATATCATTTTTAGGGGCCCCACTCCGAAATTTTTTATCATTCCACTAGGTCATGCAAAAAAATAGTCATTGATGGTAGCCCTAGTCCAAAAACATCACTCTTCCTCAAATTTGATTACTTGTTGGCATAGTTTCATACCTTGCTGACTGTACACCATTCATAAAGTAATATCAGTCATGTCATCTTGAAATCCAATCTTTAAAGGTCTCATTATGTCTTTTAGGGTTTTTCAAGGTTTCCATTAGGTCATTAGGGTTTCCAAGATCCAATAAAACTTCATTTCCACTGCATAAGACTAGCAAGTAAAGGGTGAAACAATAAACATCTCTTCATCATATGAAGATGATTTGTGAAGAAAAATTCTTGTTTGAGCATATAATTTTGGTTTTAAGATGTAATTTTTAATTTTTATTATGTAATTTTATGTCATCAAAATGTAATAGCATCATGATTCCAAAAAATTCTAACTCAAAGTTCCAACATGCCAAAGCATCAAAAATGTCAAATCATCAGATGATAAATTTGTCAAGGAAAAAATCAAGTGCAAAGGTAAAAATTCAGAGTTTAAAGTGAAAGTGACGAAAGAACAAGTGGGTCTCAGGGCCTAATTCATTCAAATCATGAAGTATAAATACCACCAATACATCACGAAGAAGCTCATTTGTCATTTCATCCATCGAGCTTGCACTCCCATAGACGGAAAAAATTATTTTTAGGGTCAAAGGATGAGTTTTTCACCGGTGTTGGGTTTTCAGAGGGTGTCATTGCGCTTAGAGCAGTGGCGCTGAGCTTAGAGCAAGCAACGTTGTGCTTATTCTCCACTGGCGCTGCGCTTTTGCTCAGTGAAGTCTCCAGGCACCAAAACTCATCAAATCACCTCAAAATTCTCTCAAACTCTCAGTTAATGCTTGTTACACATTATTGCAATTAATTACAACAAATTTCTTGCCTCCTAACACTCCTAAATAATGATTTCATAGTGTTTTAGATTCTAAGAAAATTTGTAATTTGTTCCTAAATGAAACCACATTTTTACACATAATCCCCAAATTTGATGCCCTTATACCCTACATTCCCTTCCCACACATCTAAAAACCCTATCCCTACCCTTACATTACCATTTCCTAATCCTTAATTCCCTTTCCCTAAAAACCCTAAGTCCTAGGCTTCTACATTCCTAGGCACCCACTTCCCCAAACCTGTAATTAAATTCTCATTTCCAACTCCTTTGACATTCTAACTTCCCATCACCTCCTAAACTTACTTAATACCTTCTCCCATCTTCCTAAATTTTCCTAGAGTTACCCCTATTCCCTAGACCGGTCTTCACTCCCCATTCCCATCCACATTATCCCTAGGGTTTTCATTGGCCGCCTAAACACTATGGAGGAAGATAGAGACTTTGTGAAAGAGGAGGGTAGACAAAGAGAAGAGAATAGAGAATATATAAGGCCTCACAAAGGAGGAAGAATCCTAAGGTTGGATCCCACCAACACAAATGAATTGAGAGCCTCTCCCATGACTGTCATTTGTTTTGATTATGTAGTTCGCCTTGATTTTGCAACATGATTCAAAGGGTCCAACATCATCCCATGTCGAGTAGATTTTTCACTTCAAACCTCAGAGAAAATCAGGTGACCCTTGCAAGTGTGACTTTCAGTGTATCTACATATATCATTGTTGTTGCCACAGGGATTCCAAACATAGGAGAAAAATGGTTTAAATCCAAGGATTTGGAGGATCAGTACTATGAACCATTCATTAAACCAAGATACAGGAATGAAAGGAGGAGGGTTTTCCCTTTCAGCTACCTTATTGATAGGTATGCACCCATGATGAAGATCATCATGAAGTACTTCTCTTGTGAAGGGAGATTTTCCAGGCTCTACACATATCACATTAGACTGTTGATGCACTTCACAAGAGTAAGATTGCTCAATATCCCATACTTTCTATTCAGGAGCATAGATAAAATGGATTACTTTGTGCAAAAGAGATACTATGACCAGCAGATGAATAGCCTCTTCCACCACTCATTCATCAAGATCATTTTTCTCCATCACCTTGATCAAGTGGGCATCTCATGGGATAAATTCATTGTAAATGACATATTCATTGCTCCACAAGCTCCAGATGCTGAAGATGTACCTTCTTCATCTCGCCCAGATACATTTATGCCTCCACCTCACTCCACTTCACCTACTCCATCACCATCACCACCATCATCACCATTTTATGAGCAGGATGAGTCACCTAGCAGAGTTGAGGTCAGCGAGTCTAAAGAGGTTGAAATCATCATATTGGAAAAGACATATTAGAGAGGGCATAAGCAGGTGTTTTCCCCACATATTGTGGGAAGGGCCCTACCTTCTTCACCAACAAAGTAGGTACAGAAGGGAAAACAAAATATGGCAGAGGAATATGTACATGAGGAAGCCATTCATGAGGAGGATGACCTCCATGAAATAGAGACTGATTTTGACCTTGTTGATTTACATGAGGAGCATGATGATGAGGCCTCCAAATTTATTATCAAGCAGAAGTATGCCCAAATCAGGGAGCTTCATACCAACTTAGAAAGATCTAATTTTTTCATTGCATACTATGAGCAAGAAAATGACCAATGGCGAGACCAAGCAGGCCATCATGGAGATTCAGATTCTCAAGGAAAAAAGAGAAGAAAACAAAGCAAAGGCCTTGCTTGATGAGGCTTATGAAAGATATGGTGAAACCAATGATGCAAAATAACAAGTGCCAAGAATAAGACCTAGGACTAGAGGGCTAAAAAGAGCTCTAGAACTAGAGAGGAAAAAGCAGGATGAGCTTGTTAACAAGCTCACTTTGAATGAACAGCTTGCCATAATTGTCAATGAGAACCGGGAGCATTGGCTTGACAGGGCCAACCAGCATCTTGAGAATCTCCTAGAGAAGGAAAACAAAGAAAATGGCATATTGAGAAAGAGGGCTAAGCACTACTTCAAGAAAAATCAAATTGCAAGCCCAAAGCTCAAAAAGGCCAAATCAAGACTTGAAACCCTAACAAAGAAAAATGAATGGGACAAGATTGATATTATGGTTGAGGAATCACTCATTACCTAATACACTTCATCATCATTCCACAACAGAAAATTTGAAGAAATTTGGGCAAATTTTGAATTTTTTGGATTTTTTTGTGTTTTTGCCAATTTTGCACAATGGCAATAGCAAAAGCACAATGCCCTAAGTGTTGCACTTTTCCTAGGGACATAAAATGGACAAAATTAAGGTACCATTGGACTCATAAGTCAATTTACAGTCAGGAAAACAAATTTTCTAAGATTTTTTGGGTCAAAGAGGCAGTCAAAAGGTCAAAAAAGGACCTTTATGCCTTGTTTTGGAGGATGGCACTGCACTTTTGACCAGTATTGGGAGAATCGGTTTTTGGAGGGTCAAATTAGTACCATTTTGGAAACCAAGAATAGATATAGAAACTATGCGGGACAGGATTTCCAATGATCTATCTTGAGCTGAATTTGGACACATGGAAACCCCTCAAAAGTGGAGTTGAAGATGGCGCTGCGCTTTTGACAATTTTTTTCAATTTGCTTATATTTACCAATTTTCTCAGTTTATTCCAATTTTACTTGAAAAAATGATGTTTTACCTCTGTAAATAAATTATTTAAATGAATTATAGTGTTTTTACACTTACCTAGGGTAAATACATTAGATGAAAACTTTTAATGATGATGTAATGAATCAGTTTCCAAAAAGTGAGGGATGAGTCAGTTTGACTTCCCTACACTCTAGGTATCAAATCATTTTTTGGTGGAAATTTTCATCCTCTCAAGGATTCGACCCCTGAGTTTGAGAGAATTTGTTTTTTGGTATATATCTTGTACTTTTTGACTCATTTCCTTGGTGGGATGTTGTTGCATTGATTAGAGACTCTAGTGTAATCAGTATTTGGAAAGAAATTAATGAAAAGGTTGCAGCTATTTCTTTGGGATACCTGTGGTATGGAAATTTAGCATTGTTATTCTTATGTCTCATTATGTATGAATGTTTTGTTTCATGATCCATTTAATTTCTATGATATGTTGGTTTTTAATTTGATAACCAGAATACATCTCTCATGCTCTGTTTTGGGAAAATCTTCATAGTTTCTTCATTTTCTTCAGTTTAGAAAGAATTCATGCTTAGCCTTGCTCTTTCTAGCACCTCATAAGTCTGATCCATCTCACCCTAAAACCCTAAAGTGTTAGGTTTTCTACCTACCTTTCCCAATTGAATCTCTGCAACCCTAATATTATTTGCCCTGACCTAGCCTCTTTGACCTAATTCACCCATCCAGCAAACCAATTCAAACAAACAAACCCTTGTACTCATACCTAGCCTAAAACCCTAATTCATCCAGCCCTCTTGGATGTGAATTTGTGGAGAGAACCCTCTCCGGTTTGGTAGGGCTAGCTACCAAGCTAAAAGATTGGTCTGTGGTTACCTATATTTAGAATCTTTCTCAGCCTTAGAGATCTGGTGGAGTGATAACAGAGACCACTATACCAATTGGAGTGGTTGTGTTCTTGTTTGGAAAATAAGGAAGATTATGTACTCTAGGGATCAATCCAATAGCTTGTTGAGTAATTTAATTGTCACTTAAATTACGAGTCATTAAATTGTCAAACTCGGGGTTCGTGAACTTGCGAAGTATACTTGCACAATATATGCTAGGAATAAAATTTCAATTTCAAAAAGGAAATTCTACTCTATTAAGAGAAATTAGAAGACCGAAATAAAACCTATCCATGAAAAATTTCTAATATGAGTATGCACACACTTTCTTTTTCAAAAGTCTCAAATTTAGAACTTGGAAAGAAATATTTTTTATCTATGTGTTGTAGCTCCTAGAGACAGCCTTGAGTTTCCAAAGACCAGTGCCTAGGACATCTTAACCAGTAAAGAGTATAATGTATATTTCAGACTCACTATCAACTTAGGACTCTTTACTCATCTAACTTGTGCAAAGCGTTATCACATGAATGGAACCAAACTGCTTTGAGATTCAGCAATATATAAAGATACTGCAGAGGCAAGAAGGGAATCTTCAATACATGTATACTTCAGACAACTTAGAGACAGCTTTCATCAAGGAGGGTCGGTTCCTTAATGGTGTATAGGTATTTTTACTGAAAGGTGTTTGTTGCGCAGAAAGTGAGAGGAGAATACTAATTACCGATGGAATGATACTCAGAAAACATATTTCAACATCATATGGGCTTAAAAGCTAAGAATCCATACATGTTAATCAGTTCTGTAAGAACAGCATCCCATGATATTTAATACAGAGGAAATACGAATGAAATGTTAGGCGGAACGACATATTACGCTTGGGCCATATTTAAAGCGACATAGACCAGTCAAGTATGAGTACCAAACAGCGATAAATTCATACCCAAACTGGCGAGTCACTCGCATTCCAAAGCATAATATAAAGAAATTGGAGACAGTGAAGTAAATAATGAGACAATATTACAAAGAAAGAATCACACATACCATATAACATCAAGACTAGAATCCTCACGTATGAGTATAACTTCTCTTCACTGAGACCCCACGGGCTCTGTGTATTTGTATTGATAATTCCACAACGAGCATACAAAATTCTTTACACTGTGAGTTTATTCCAAAAATTTGGAACCCTTTTTTTCTCATTCGATCTTGCTTATATAGACCTCTTCCTATCTCAGCGAGAAGATATTTTTTGGGAAAATATCTTCTTCGCATGACCAAAATCTGTTAAAGGTCCTTATCAGAACAACAAAACTTATGATGAGAAATAAGGCCTCTCATCATGGATAGTCAGGCACTTGGCCGTTTTTAAAACAGGAAATTAAACAATAGTCTGGTAACAGTAAAATGCTGGAGTGGAGCAAGCAGCCCACTCGAAACTTAAAAGTAACTAATTCAGTAAAAAGAAAATGGGCCGCTGAGGCCAAATCATTAGTTGATATGATTTCATAGGTGTGGAAGGGTCGAGGCCGTTGCTGATGCTGGTGGTGGGATGTTTGCTGATGAGCTGGCGATCTGGGTGGCGAACTGAGCGCATCTTTGCCGGCTGTCAGCTGAAATAATTGCACTGAGTAAAGATCTCCTTAGGGACACGGCGTAGAAGTGAAATTACATAACACTCTGTCCTTTCCTGAAAGGGAATTCTGCTGAAATAAAGCCTTGAGGGCATAGCATCTCTTGTGCATTGTACTCTTTGTTTTCTAATTTTGAATTAGAATTTAGAATCTTTCATGCCAGACATTGAATTGATTGGTCTTCGACTGATACTCTGTGCTTCGTCATTAATGTTTTCATCTGCAAAAATCTGCTCCTTGAATGATTCTGAAGGGTTTGGTGGATTTTGAACCCTATTTCTTCCATGGATGTCATGTCGTGACAGCTCCCGGGACTTTTCTTCATAATTGCAGCTTTTGTAGAGTAGCCCTTAGATGTGCTAAGCTACTGCAGTCCAGGCTGTATATTATGACAATTTTCCATCGCTAAACCCTGCAAAATCCGCAAACTTGTAAAGAAAACCGTGCACGAGGAGGTGGAAGTGGTGGGGGATAATGAGGAATGACAGCACTGCATGGTGGACCGGTGGAAAAAGTAAGGCGGAGGTAGAAAACACAGCGTAATAGTGTGGGATGGCCATGAAGAAAGCTATCGGAATGCTAGATAAGCGTGAAAATACGAAAGAAATGAAGGAATGAACCAAATATGGGTCCGGGGCGGTGAAGAGCACGCGGAGAACAACTTGAGGACAGATGGCGCGATACTAAGACAATGGGAAAGGGATGACGTGGAATTCTTACGGTGGGACCGGGGTACGCATCGCAATCGCAAATCGGGAGATGGAGTGGGGCGGAGTGATAAACCGAGGATTTGCGATGCGACGAGCAATCCTTTGTAAACGCAATATATAACAAATTTCCTGTTTGCAAAGGGAAAAGCCTTTAAATGTATGAACCGGCGCGAGAAATAAGAGGTGGAGCCCAGAGGTCTATCGCAATCGCAATATCGCAGATCGGGAAGGTCAGCGGGGTGTCACATAAAATATTGCGATTGCGATTTGGCGGGGAGTGCGGTGACCGTTGGATCTGGCGGAGGGATGGACGGTCGTGATCGAAAGGTTTGCGCGATCGGTGGATCGCATCGCAAATATCTGCGATGGGTGATCTGAGCATTCCATAGAACATGCGATTTGCGATGGATCGCAAATCGCAAAGGCGGAAAGTGCGATGGCGGAAAGTGGCATGAATGCGATTTGCGATGTATGTGATTTGCGATGGATGCGATTTGAGATGAATGCGATTTGCGATGATCGCAAATCACAAAGGCGGGAAGTGGCACCAAACAGAAACCTTGTGCATTTTGTGATTTCGTTACCCCTTTGCTTAACCTTTTGAGCTTTCGGGTGCGCTAACTTTGCTCTAAGCGCAATAATTGTCACATCCTCGTCTTCTTTTGACCCACTTTTTAAACGTTTAGACATCAGTCATAGCATTTGGTATACTTCTGTCCAAAGATTCATTCGCAAAAAATGACTGGTGTTACTTTATGATCAACACTATGAAATTGAAATTACAATTTACGTGAAAGTAAACTCACTCTATTGACATGAAAACAAATCTATTCTAATGACATGAAAGTAAATCTATCTTTATCAACAGGAAAGTAAATATATTCTAATGACTCGAAGGTAAAGACTTGAAAGTAAATTTAATCTATAAAGCAACAAATACTATACTAAGAAAGCATTGAATTGTAAATCTATGAAATTTAAGGGCAACCTTTTCTAAAAGCAGTGAGAGATTAATTGAAATTATTAATGTGTGAATTTTCAAATTAGAATCATTCATGAATATCTATGAATCTAAAAGAAAATAAATTGAAAAGCAATGAGTTTATGACATTAAAGCAATAATGCTTGACCTGCAAAAGAACACAAATTGAATGAGCATAAAATAATGTAAAAAATGCATCTAATTAAAATAATTATAATGAATCATAAAAAAAACTAATCTAACTTAAAAAATGAAACATTAAAATGCATCTCATATTCACTAGGTTGCCATTCTAAAGTGCATGAGAGGTGGAAATTTGAGAAAAATATTGATCAAACACCAACCATATCAAAGCGAACTAAAGGGGTATTCATTACATCAATCACAAGCATAATGCCAATCCTTAACATCCAAAACTCTACATTCAATTATGAACATAGATCCCAAACGTTTCACACCTTTTGAGAGGAGAAGGCACTCTTATTTATACAAAAACTAAGATAATTAATTCATTAATGTAGATCCAAAAATCTCTCCTAGATCCATAAATATCTTAAGTGTTGACATCTAGCAATTAGCAACTCTTCATATCCTCTCACAAATCTCTCCTAGCTTTGATAGGAAACACTTATGAAAACTTTCATGATTCTTCTCCATGAATTGTGCTTGACCAACGATCTCAAATATTCAAGAGTTTGAAGAGGAAATTCGAATTTGATTCTTGGAGGACAAATATGATTGTCTTGGAATCTTCAAATCTTCCTAACCATGTCGCAAAACTCATCCAAATTTTATACATAAGTGAATACATGTTATTTTTCTAATATTTAACCATAAATTCTCTCAAAATACCAAAAAACATGTATTCGAAAATCATGTCTAAACCCATATTTGATCATGAAGATGGTCTTAGTGCATGGTTATGGAGTTGTGGAATATGGAAAATTATGAAGCAAAGTGAAAGAAAATAGGGTGCAATGAATTACATTTTGTAGACCTAACATAGCCTTTGAAAAACGACGGATTATAGGCTAGATGGCATGGATATACTCATAATATATTTCACAAGTTTGTCCAAAACTAGGCTGAGAAGATTTTCCAACTTCAGAAATATGAATAGGTCAGGTGTTGGGAATATTGTTTCCTTGACTGAAAGAATTTTTATGAGGGTGGGTGGATTTATCCGCCAGAAGCGCCAGAAATGTTGACAGTGTTGGACCTGCCAACATTCAAAGGGGTCTCCCTGATATATGGTCCCAACTAGACCTCACACCATTCGGGATAGGAGTTCCATCCAGAATACAACTCAATTATCATTTTATTAAAGGTTTTCCTTGGCTCTAACTATCAGTAAGAGAAAGGAACGCATATGTTCCTTCAAAAGGAAGTGAGTGTGCATGATGAGTGTTCGGTTGTAGGTGTGTCGAAGTTATTCTACGGTGGAGGGAAAAAGAAAGTGAGCCTCTAAGATAGAGGCATTAGTACCACCCTAGTAGAGACACACAGAAACATGAAAGATTTGTCTACATCCAGCAGAATAGTACACAAATATGTGACGTTCATTGCAACCATTACAACACATTCTCAATATGATAAGCACTAAAATAATAGAAATATTTCAACTACTTTAGTACAAGTGAAAAAATACATGAATCATAGACATTCACAAAAAATTATTACAAATTTTCATTATCCATGCATGAAGAACGTGTTGGCCATATGGCTTCATATATTAAGTACAGGTCCCAAGACATGTATACAACAAACACCACTAGCTCCAATACTAGAGCGTTGGAGCCACTACTTGCTCCAAAAAGAAATAGCTTGTCTCTCTGAAGTCTTATGGGAGGAGCCAAGGTGAAAATCCCTTTGCATGTACAATGAGGGTGTATATATAACCAATGGGGTGATCCTTCACCTCCCTTGTGACTATTTTTCTACCCTCATGATTGTTTGACTTCCCTATGACCTTTTGACTATTACATGACTCTTCATATTCTATACATGTCCTTTGGACTTCCACTTTACAATGCATTTCAAATAAGAATTTATATAATATTCCAAAAAATGATGTGGCATATGATGACTCATGACATGACATGACATCACACTGATGACATGGAAATGTCAAGCCATTAGTTTTTGTTTCTTGCTATGTGTCTTATTGGTAATGATATATTTCCACCTCCATATGGATTTAGAGATGTGAAGTCTTTAGTGTTATCAGGTCTTGAGTTGTGGTCGCAAACTGATATACCTTTGCTTTCTCTAGATCGACCAACTTGCATATTCAACTACAAAGGTGTATTCTACCATGTTCTCCTTTTTCATTTCTTTATTCATCATCCTGTCATAGTATGATAGAGTACATGCATCTGCAATTCACTCATGATAAGACAACATCATTCCTATAAACCCCTACTCTAAGATGTTGCATGATGATCCACTGACTGAGCTGAAACTGGGTGTTAGGATGACAGAGAGACTCAGTGACTGTGCAATTTCACAACTCAGGAAGTCACGGGTTAAGTCTGAGCCTTGAGACTGCGCAATGTGTAGTTCAGGCTTGATTGTGCTTGAATATTGCATAGATGGGGAGATTTGGGAGCTAGGTTGAGGACTTTAGCACTAATTTTTCCTATTTCATAGTTCTGGAAGGTAGTGGAGGCAAGGTGATTTCGCAATTGCACAGTCCAGGAGCTCAAGGCTAAGGCATGAGCCTTGATATTGTTCAATACGTAGTTATGACTGGGCAAGAGAGAGAGAGAGAGATTGCACATTTTTGGAGGTCATAGATTGATCTTGAGCACTGTGATTGCATAGTGTGGAGTCCTAGAAGGCAGGGCTATGCATTGTGCCATGGCAAGAGGAAAGGTTGCAGCTTAAGGGCTGAGATTGCGCAATGCATAGTTAAGGAAGGTTTGATGAGGCTAAGTTGCTCGGTCAGGAATTTTTCCATATTCGATTAAGTGTGATAATCATGAAGCTGATGTAAATAGTGACAATACTTGATTGCGATCACACACTTAGAATAATTAATGACTTAACATAGATCATCCAGAACACATGAACAACATATTTCCCTAAGTGTGACACTAAAGATACAATTTGTGACGACTGTGATGAAATTTGTGACCATGCTTAAAACTTTGAAAATGAGTGAAACACATGTTTATATGATAATACCAACTAATTTAAGCAAATATTACCTCTTGAAACCACCAAAACTAGATTTTGTGTGATGTGAAACACTTAGCATGCAAAAAGATGACACTTTGATTTTCTTGCAAATGGGACCAAAACACTTAGATAAAACACATGCAATGAGTCTCAATGGTTGCAACGAAAGTATGTAAGGTCAAACTAGGCACCAGAATTTGGGTGTAGGCCAAACTTTTGGAGGATTTTTTAGTAGCGACAACAATACCTGAGCGCATGTTTTGCCGCTATCCAATGTACTCTCCTCAGATCCACCATGAATTGACTTAAAGAGTTTACTACCTAGGATATATCTGGCCTAGTGTTGACCAGATACATGAGAGAACCTATCAACTACCTATACAAGGTGGGGTGCACATCCTTATCTCTAGATGCATCTATCTTGCTCTAGTTCAGGATCATGGGAATAGAAATTGCTCTATAATCCTCCATCCCAGATATCCTCAGGATCTCTATGTAGTATTTCTCTTCACCTAGAAAAATATCACCATATGCATGCCACATCTCCATGCCTAGAAAATAGTGCATGAGCCCCAAATATTTCATCCTGAACGCTGTCGCAAGGTCCTTTGGCACTCCTCAATGAGCTCAAGTGAAGCTATCAAGAATAGGTTGTCCACATATACGAAAAGAATGAGAACATATCCCACAAAAACTAAGTAGTAGAGGTTTGAATCCATGTCACTCTTCACAAAGCTCATGCCCTACAAGTATATGTCGATTTGTTCATATCATGCCCTGGGAGCTTGCTTGAGTCTATACAAATCTCTCTTCAACCGCCACAAGTGGGTCTCTATGTTGTGTGCCACAAATCCCTTCGGTTGTTCTATGTACACCTCCTCCTCTAGTTCACCATTTAGGAATTTTGTCTTGACATCGATCTAATGGATCTACCATCCCATCTGTGTTGCTAAAGAGATCATGACTCGTGTATAATTTTACCTAGCCACAGGAGAAAATATCTCCTCATAATCTATTCCCTCCTTCTGACAGAACCACTTAGACATGAACACCATCCTGTCTATCGTTCCGGGTATAACCTCTCACACATTGTTTTGCATGATCAAGGAGTACTCCTCAACCATAGCATCCTGCCACGCATGTTTCTCTACAACCTCCTCATATTTGGAAGGATTGTTATCTACTAACTGACTAACAAACGACATGTAACCAATGTACTTCTCTAGTTGTCTTTGCTCTCTCTTTCCTATCCTAAGAGTCCCCACAAACTCTTGAGCATCTCCAAGTGTAGCCTAAACCTTGCGATTACTCCTACCAAAAATGGATTCAAGAATATCCACTTCCATGTCCTCTTGATGCATCTCCCTGATCTGTTGTATTTTCTACTCCATACTCTAAGAAGTATTAGGAGTACTCGCACCTGAACTAGTGCTCATACTGGTCAATTTACTCGTGCTCTACTATTTCCCCTGATAATGCTGCTCAAATATAGGAGCTTTTGTTGGTTTTTCACTCTAATCTTTAACTGTTGACAATTATCTACATGTTTTGTACACCTTTTTCTCCGTGAAATTGACATCCCACTTCACTATAATTCTTCTGGCCACTGGGATGAAGATCTTGTATGCCTTCTAGGTTTCGTTATACCCAACGAAGTAACCATTCTCTACAATCTAATAAAAAATTTAACATGTCTCTCTAGGAATGTGATAGTATGTTAGGCAACCAAATAACCCGAAGTGACTGAAATTTGGCTTCTTCTTAGTGAAAGTCTCCTCAGGAGTCATCTTTCTAACTGATCTATGTGGGTCCATGTTCTAAATATAAATTATTGTACTACATGCCTCTACCCATAAATATCATGGAATATCATGTTCATACAACATTCCTCTTGCTACCTCAAAAATAGACTGATTCCTCCTCTCTACAAACCCATTTTGCTACGGATTGTAAGCAAACATACACTCTCTCTTGATTCCTTCCCTGTTAAAAAACTCATAGAAATCCTTTCCGATGCACTCCCCTTTATTGTTTGACCAAGATTCAAGAGCTTTATGCTTGTCGCATTCTCCACTAGAGAGTTAAACTCATGAAAGCAGCTAAAGACCTCATTCTTGGTCTTCAAGAAATAGATCAAGGTCTTCCTAGAGAAATCGTCAATAAAATTACAAAAGTACATGTACCCTATGAGAGACTTCGTTGACATCAACCCACATATATATGAATGCACAAGGTCTAGAATCCCCTGCAATCTAGCATCACTCTTTGGAAATTATTCTTTTGCAAAATTCCCCAACACGCAATGTCGCACACATAATCGTGCTTTGTGCTCACCTTTGGAACACCTGTCATAGTCTAATGAAGCAGTCTAAGTGCTCCATGATGAATATGGCCCATCCTCTTATGCCATAGCTCCCCCTGAACTCTTGTACTGTTGTTGCTAACTAGTTCCCTTGGCATTTCCATCTACAACCTACATAAATGACCACTCTTCATCCCAATTTTTATAGGTTACCTTCAATCATTGTGCTTCAACAACACTCTCACCCCTCAAAACGTGACATCGTATCTGTTGTCCTGAAGGACTGGTATGAATATCAAATTCATCCCCAAGCCAGGCACATGCAACACATCATGGATAGATATCGTATTATCATTCTCCACCTGAAATGGAACAATACCTCGTGTTGTAGGAGTGCAATTGGACTTGTTCCCCATATTAATTTGGAACTTGATGCCCTCCTCCTTGTCGCTAGAGAAGTTCCCAAGCTGAGTCGAAGCTCTTCCTGAGTGAAGTAGCTCCAAAGGAATTCCTAATATGGAAGTTTGTCTTGACCATTGATCTCTTGGATAAGAACACTCTACTCCTTGGAAAATCCATTGATTGTTATTTGCACCACCTCCTCATCAATGGGATTATCACCCAATGCAGCTAGCTCATCTCTGGCAAGTCAAACTCTAGTGAAATAGTAAGTCACATCTTCTCCCTTATTCTGCTTAATGTTCCTCAACCTCCTCTAAGAATCAACTTCCTATTTTCTTTAGGGTCTTGATACAGTTTTATGATGGCGTCACACATTTCCTTCGTTGTCCCTATCTATGTGATATGAGGAAAAATATGATACTTGACTCCATCAAGAATCATCCTCTTCGATTTGGCATTAACCTTCTTATAGGTGGCCAATTGTTGTGGATATATTGGTATGGCAACAACACTCTTAGTAAACTCCTTTATACCATACTCGACCAATGAGAACGGCATTCCGGCCATTGGAGGCTTCATCCAACCTACCCTGATCTCTTAATCCTGTTGCGACCATCTCTGGAAAATATGAAAATTCCACGAACTCAAATAAACTCGAGAAATAACTAAAGAATTTGAACTAGGTTACAACCCTCGCTTTCTCTTCTGCTGCCTTGCGCAGATCTTCCTTCTATCCTTAGGTCTGCTCCAATACCATGTGAAAAAAAAAAATTGTTTCAATTACTGGTTATTATTCACCTATATCTTAATATTATTTGTCTTATGTAATTAACTTGTAGAAAATATTGAATAAAACACAACTGCAACCTCACTGAAAAATAAATAACCATAGGAACTGAGAAAAGTATGTGCACACACAAAAATAATGAACAACATTGTTTTTTGGACAAATGTCCCTAGAAAAACCCCAAAGGGAAATGTTGGAAAAATTATTCGAATCACTTTTTCAAGTCTCCCTGACCTCTGGGAAGAAATTTGTCCCACCAGAACAAATTCAGCCTCCCTCTAAAGCTGGTTTCACTTAGACATGCTACCTGGGATATAAATTTGACACTCCCAAAAACTTACACTGGGTGGGAAAATCAACTTGGACTCCACTGGAAAATCATGATCTCTACTAGAAAATTGATCCTCATGTACAAATCGATCTCTCCTACGAACTTTCATTGCTCCAAAATTTCTCCCTCTCTAAGCTATTTGCATTGACTATTAGGGTAATTCACACCCCCTTCTGAGGAAACTCACGCCGCTGGAAAATCAACCTCTCATTGCAGAAAAATTGATCTCCAACTCTCCCCCTAGATATCACAGTGAATAATATCTTTGGCAATATCTGCTAAAACCCTTGTTGTTGATGTCCCTATGTTGCCTATGTGCCCTTTCGATCACTGCAACTCAGTGTCTGGATGTGTTCTCGAAATTCCCATCGATTTCCTCTTATAATCTCTCGTTGACGAATCAATGGCTAAGATCATATTGACTCCATCAAGTGACTTTTTGGGATGTCTCTAGAGGAAAATTGATTTACCCCAACTAATAATGATTAATTAAGTTTATTTCCCTTAGTTATACTTAGGAAAATTAATTAACTAAATTAAATCTAATTAAGGAATTTTATCGCGAAACCTATTTTGGGTAAAGGAGAAAATGTGTTCCCTAGCCTCATAGACACAATTTGAGACTACAACACACGTTCAAGCTACACAAAATAATAAGCTATAGCAAAAATACCAAGTTGGCCTATTTCAAGCATGTTTTGGGAACATTTAAGAACACTAACTTCCTCATGTCGTAGCTCCAAAATTATATAAAAACAAGGTTGAAAAAACTACTACAAGTACCTTGACACCTTTTCTTTGTCTCCTCCAAATTTCAGAGTTTGAAACACCATACAAATAAATTATATTGAAAATACCAAGCTGACATGTTTGAAGTAGAATTTATGAGTATTCAGAAAGTCTAATTTCGTTAGACCATAACTCCAAATTTATAGTGAAACAAGATCTATAATTTATGTTATAGGTATGTTGGGATCTCTTCTCTATCTCCTCCAGATTTTAGATTCTAGAACATCATAAAAGGAAAGTGATAACGAAAATACCAACTTGATTTGTTTGAAGTATATTTTTTGAGCATTTAGGAAGCCTAAGTTTCCCAAATCATATATCTAAAATAACAATGAACTGAGGCCTAGAATTTTAACCGAAGGTACATAAATATACTCTATCTATATCCTCCAAGTTTCACGTTTCGAAACATCCCAAAATAAAAGTTATAACAAAAATACCAAGATGACCAATTCGAAGAAGATTTCAGGAGCATTCAGGAGGCCTAACTTTCTCAAAGCATATCTACAAAATTATAGGAAACCAATATATTAAATTTTAACCACCCATACATGAAAATATTATCTCTCATTCCTTATATTTTCATGGTCTAAAACATTCCGAAATAAAATTCATAGCGAAAAAAAGGAAAGATAACTCGCTCTCCTCATAAATCATATTTTTTCTTCCACCTTTAGAGTACAAGAATCACCCCAAAATTTGTTCCTCGGCTCCTCTTGAAAACTCAAATCTATTCTTCGATGGGTTGGTGTTCAAATGCACTCATATGCCTTTTATTTATAGTGTTTTTATATGCACCTATGGGATTACTTGTGAAATTGGTTGGGTCAACCTGCTTGTACTTTGATTTGGTCATCATGACAAAACCTTTCTTGTCTCATCATTCTTATGTAATTAGAGGGAGTTTTATATACCTTTGGAAATACATCAAAATACGTTTTCCAACCATATATATTATTCTCCAATTTGAGCTATAAAATTAAACAAAAAATCCCTTCAAAGATAGGGTATCCAAATTGGGTATGAAAAGTTGAAAAACAATATTTCCAACAATTTTCACTTTCTAATATTTATTTTGGACATATGTAGTCTCCCCATGTCTTTGACATTAGTGAAAAAAATATTTCCAATAATCTCCATCTTTGTCATTGAATGCAGCCCTTAGTCAATTCTACAATAATGTTTAAGAACTCCCCTAGCTTGCAATTGATCAGAACTGGATCATGGACCTAAGAGATAGCTCAAAATTCAAAGTGTTCGAAAGTGTGCCAAACCTAAGTGACCGGATATATCTCGTCTTCCTAATTCCGGCGCCGTGAACGGGCTGAAAAACTGACATTGTATGAATAAGTTATTGCACTTTGAATGCCGAGGTGAACTGCAAATTATCCAGTTTCACCCAATAACATTGTGCCAAGTCTCGCGATGAGGTTTGCTAGTGCTGGGGTGTGAAGGTGAAAAATGTTCAGTGACCTCCTAGGGTCAAAGTCTCAGTTTTGGGTGCAAGTGAATTTCTTTTTAAAAATGTGGTGGAATTGTATTTTTGTATTTTATTTTATGATATATATATATATATATATATATATATATATATATATATATATATATATATATATATATATTATAAAATAATATATTACATGTTACAAAAAAAAACATATTATATATTGTATATATTAAATTATAATATTATAATTAAAAATGCAAATTTTTAAAAAAATGTTAAATCCGCATTTTCTTTTATAGTTCATGGTTTAAGTTTTAACCAAATTATTAAACCATCGTCGTAATGGACCACGTGGAAAATCTAACTCCGACCGCAAACCTAAATCGTGACTCAATCTCATTCACATGGCAGAGTTGTTAAACAGTTCAGAAAAATAAATATGGATCGAGTCGTTCACATGGCAGATTTTTTAAACAGTTGAGCAAAAAAAATTTATGCATCATGGTGGGGTCGAACCCCCATCGTGGTGGGGTCGAACCCCCGACTTTCCTCACAACCCGCCACCACTCCACCGCTCGGACTACAACAAAGAAGCTAAACAGTCTCCATTGTCGCCGACCCTTAAAGTGTTTCACGTCGACCAATAAAGGTTCGGAGGGGACCATACCCCTCCCCATGCGCCCAAGTGCCCAAAACCTTAGGTGGACACCAGAACACCCGAAGGTATTAAAACGGTTTAATTAAGACCAGAACATGCGGAGGTATTGTTAAACTTGGATTAACCCATGAAAACCGGTGGTTAACACTAATGTGCGCTTATCCAACCCCTAATTGCAGATTATGATAATTTAAGCTCCAGTTTAATCTGGCGGAGCTTTTGGAGCGCGCCTAGATTTAGGGGTGGTTCCTATTTTAACTGGAGTTAAGTCCAATCCTCCACATTTAGTGGACCTTTTCTGGGTGACAATGGACAAATCTTGTTTTGGCTCTATCTTGAGCTGGATTCGCTCAATTTTGGAGTACCAATCGTCACTTTAGACTATCTCCAACATTCCATACTCAATGGAGTGGGTTTCAGAACCATCAGAGGACTTTTGAGCAGGTTTTTGCTTCAGTGAAGTTTAATCGGCCATGAGGGCCACCATGAGGCAGCAACAGTTTGAGGCCTAGCCAGGGGAGCTAGAGGCCTTATTCAGAAATCCAATAGTCAATTTTGAATATTTAAGATGTTATGGAACTAATGATGTGGTTTTAAGAACCTGTAGAGGAATTTGGAATTCCAATATGCTTCAGTGAAGTTCTAGGGGCCATCAGTGCCAAATTTTGCTAGCAGCAGAGTAATACCTAACTAGAGCATATAGAGGCCTTATGCAGTGAACCAATAGTCATTTCTGACTATAATCAGAATTATTAATCCATTTATGGTGTCTTTAGAATATTTCTAGGATTTACAAAAGTTCAAGAACCCATCAAAGAATTTTTCAGTGACCCTAGTGCCAGGGGGTGCTGACAGGTGTTGTAGGCGAAACTGGAGCAGCCAAAGGCAATTTTTAGTGAAAAAATAGTTTATCCTGACTATTTTTGGCATTATGAATCCAATGAAGGTATTTTCAAAGCCATTTGAAGACTTCTAGAGGTCACAAATCTTCAGGGGAGTTTTTGGCAGCCCTGGGAAAACCGTGGAGGAAGGACTAGTTTGGGGATGTAGAGCTCGTTTTGAGAAAATTATCAGCCTATATTTGGCGTCTGATGTGTGCTGGAGATAATAGGTGTGGTTTTAGGGATAGTTAAGTAATCCTTAAGGAGTTAGTTCCATGGAGAAGCTCAGTGTAGCTCAGTGCACCGACATAAGGAATCAAGTCTAAGGGAGCCTAGATCTATTTTCAGAGTGATGACAGCCATAACAGGGATATATATGGTATTCTAAGCCTTTGGTTCAGTTAATTTAACCTTTGGAGTTGAGTTTGTAACTTGTAAAATAAATTTTCCATAATCCCAAATAGCCAAGTCAAGATGACAAGAGCTCAAGGATGCGTAGCCCACGATATTCAGGTGAACTCCTAGATTAAATTTGTTGTTATGTGTTGATTTTTATTTGTTACATTATATGGTTGTTGCACATGTTTAATATCAAGAAAAAACAAATGGTCTTAAAGCACTTAAATAGTTAAAAAACATACACCTATTTCAAGTATTGATTTCCGCATAAGTCAAGTATAAGTTAAATATTTTATTTGGTTTAACTGAGTGGGAGGTTCTTGAAAAGAATAAAAAATTATCCAAACCATTTACAGATCATCAATTTTCCTTGTTCTTGCAACTTATCCCCCTTTGACATAAATGGCAATGGGATATTCCCCCTAAACGTGTGTTTCTCCTTATCTGTAACTCATCTTCGGTCTCCAACTTTTCTTTGTGCCTACACATCTTCCTCTATTTACAACTTCTCTTAATTACTTCAACTCTTCCTTTATATGCAACTTCTCTTAGTAACTGAAATTGATTCGTCTATTTTGTACGTCTCCTTAAGTATGCATATTCTCCTGCTTTCACATCAATGAAAAGGGATTTTTTTTACTTTAGGCTGCAATTTACAACCCTTGAATATTAATAATAAAACAATTAATTCATATTATTGCTTACTTATCCTTTGTCTGCAACTACGCTTCATCTGTCAAGGTTGTGTTTGTTTTTTCCTACATGCAACATTTCCTCTTCTATAGCTCTACTCTTTAGATTGCTCCACCTATGCTTGAGCTTCCATGTACTTCTTATTTTTGGGACTAGTCCCCCTAGGATTATGCTTATGTTTCTCTATAATTCAACTCTTTTGACATTGAAGGGACTCTCCCTCTAAAACGACGCTTCTCCTTATTTGAAACTCTCCCCCTTTTCCTTTTCTTTCCAATTTAATTTCACCATTCACTTCACTTTCAACTGCTAATTCATATCCTACAAACTTTCCATTTCATCATACTTTTCCTACAGCTCACTCTCAAAGGTCCCCATATTTTTAATGTGGCCTAAGGTGTTTCAATCTTTCACTTATCTTATATTTTTCTTTTACTAATGAATTTTCAAGGATATTACTCCTATAGAGAAATTTTTCTTTCTTTTAATTTCATTAACGACATATACATTGTTTGGAGACCTAACTGCATTTTCTACCAATATTCCTAAACATAATTTTTTTATTCCACATCCTTTAAAGTGGAATGTGACATCATACCCTTGATCAAGCATTTGACTTACACTCAGCATATTCTGCTTTATACCTTCAACCAACAAAACATACTAAAATTTTGTCCTCACATCATCAAGACTAGTTATGCCTTTTCTAGTTATCCTTCTTGAATAGTTATTTCCAAGCGTGATATTTCATCCTTTGACTTCTTTTAGAGAGAGAACTTTACTTATATCTCCTATCAAATGCCTCAAACATCCACTATCTATATATCATTTTCTATATTTGTTTTGAACACATAGAGCTAAAACACATTCTTCTCGCTTCTCTTCCTTCCTTAACCATAACTCTGTTCTTTGATTTCAAATTTTGAATTGCTTCTAAAATCTTGAGATTTTTGCCCAAAATTATTGCACTTGAAACATTCAATTTGATCTAATTAAGGGGGGAAAACGAATTATCATTTATGAAATCATTCTCATTAAAAATTCTAGGATTTTTACTCGCACAACCATTCGTTGAGACTCATATTCCTACCATATTCATTTCTTACATATGTTGAATATATTGACTCATGACCAAATTTATTACATGAGAAGCAATAGCCATAAAAGACATTTTGATACCTAGAAGTAAATAGCCTTCTTGGGGAAATTGTTCTTCTAAATCCATTCCTGACTTTTGATTGGTATTCACTTCCTTAACCAGTGTTGCTTTCTTTCATTTGAGGATGAGATATTTACTCGTACTCTCCCTCTTTCCTATTGATATTTTCATTGATAGATATTTTGAGTAAATTAACATAGCTTTCTAGTTCCTTTTTTCATTTATCTTTTGATGACATTAAGCTTGATTCTCCCTTGGAAATTTTACGATATCCAATATCTATTTTAATGACAGGTTATCTCTAACAATGGAGAATGTTATCTACTGATTCAATCCCTTTTGCAAAATTTAATTTTAGATTCAAAAAGGAATTTGGCTTCTCTAAATCATTTCTTAAGGATACAATTACTGCTTCTAGCTTCTCAGATATTCTTTCCTTTTATTTTAGCTGACTTATCAATGTATCCTTTATTTAATTAGCCTCTTTTAGTTTTGTCTTTACAAGGATAATCGATGCTTCATCAGAATGATGATATTTCTTTTCATATTTCTATACTAGATCCTTCAACCCTTTATTTTTTCTTCCGAATCTTTTTGTTTATTTTAAGGCACTAATGAGTTTCCCCTAAATCTACTTTCCCATCAACATCTTCTTCATCTGAATATTTTTAACTTTATCAATGTATTAAGCATCCATCATCATGAGAAGGAATTCGTTTTTTTCATTCATAGATGTGTATCTATTATTTCTTATGATGAGAAAGATATATCCTTTTCATACTTATAATATTTTCTCCTACATGCATGTCATTCTTTATCACTAACTATTTTCCAAAATTACACATGGACATTGTTATCACCAAAATAGGACCCTGATAGGCTGTTGATCTGACCACTTCAGTGTAACTATTTCAAACCAATATTTTGGCTTAGGCTTAGCCTCCTCAGCCTGAGAGGGCTCTGTCAAGAGTTAATGATTTTGGATAAATATGTAAATAGATGGCTAACTCTATGGTTTATGATTTTGTAGGTTTGTTGGTTGAAAGATGGAGACTAGCTACCATTGGGCTATGGATTCAGTGATAGGGATAAGATAACGAAATAGCTCTTCTTATAAAACTCAGGCTTGTATACACTTCAATGAAAGGATGACACATTTAGGAAAGTCTCAATATCTTGAGGTTCAAAGGAAATCAGAGCATGTGTGCATGAATTCTGAGTCACGATACATCAAGATATTTAAAGGAAAGTATTTAACAGATATTTATCCAATTTTAACACTTAAAGGAAGTCAGAGCATGTTCCCATGAATTCTGAGTAATAAGCATCAAACATTGAATAAAACCATCCACATATAGGACCTAAGAACTCAATTCACCATAAATTAACACTTAAAGGAAGTCAGAGCATGTTCCCATGAATTCTGAGTAATAAGCATCAAAACTATGGAAGTAAAACACATGATAGAAGATAAAGCTCACTAAAGTACACTAAGAATCTCAACTTCAGAAAAGCTAAACTGCTTCTGTATATATCAGCTCCTCCAAAGTATTTACAAAAGTAGATTGTTCTAATAAAATTTTCCAACCCTATGCAATTTGACTTCTTGTCTCTTATAGAGTCATCATTACATTCTTGGATTCTCTCCAAACACTTGAGAAAACTTCGAATTTTCTAGCTTGACACCTATCAACTGCTAAAACAAACTTTTAATTACATCTGACAGTTAAATTGTCCGTTCTAGAGTCATAATACAACTAGGATTAAAACTCTTTATTATAACTTAACAATCTTATCTAAACATTAAATCTTCTATCTGACAGCTGCTCCTCCTAAACTTCGAGTTTGATGATGTCCATCTCCTTGCTGTTAGACTGTATTGATTTGCTTCTTATCTGCCCTGAAAGATAGGAACATGCTCCCTTCAAAATAGCTATAGTGCTTCATTTATGTTTCTTCAAACCATCTGCTAACCAACTTGTGCTCAAAAACATGTGGCAATGTCTTATTAAACTCATGTGACTTCGCCCTTCCAACTGTGCCCAAACAAAAATTTTGAAGGAGTGCCAAAATTGTTAACATTGATGCGCTATGAAACTGTCTGTTGTTTTCGTAGCGCAGAACTTTACCTTTGAAAACTTCACTTGGAACCTTCATTTTTCTTTGTTTTTCCATTGGATCTTCACTTGTGATCTTTATACATTCTTTAGCAACATCAAGGTTTTAAAAAAAAATCCTTTGTAACCTTTCAAAATTGTTCAAACTGCTTCCCACAGAAGTTTCGTAGCGCGCTACGAAACTGCTATGTATGTCACCTAAAGCAGTTTCATAGTGCGCTACGAAACTGCTGTGTCTAACTTTTCACAGTTTTTTCCAAAATTTTAAGTTTCAAGCCTTTACTTCCATCGTTCCAGTTATATATAAGCTCTCATAATCAACAAAAATCAACTCTGAACTGCTTTCAAAAATGAAATCTTTCCACATAACCCCAAAAATGTGTTAGGAGATGTCACTTACTGTTTACACTCATTTTTGTTGTGGTTGATCTTCAGGCTTTACTAGCTGTATTTCAAGATCTTCAACCTGCCTTTTAAGCCTTATATTATTAGCTCTTAGTTTGGTACTAACCATCCTTATGAACTTTGCTTCCTTGATTGCAGGGACGGTCCATATGTAGAATTGATCCTTACTATTGATTGACTCAATGTTTGAAACATTTTCTAGCTCCCACAGACCTTTCAACCTCTCAAAGTTTGACCTTTCTACAGCATGCATTCTCACTTTCTTCTTCAATTTATCAATTTCAATGTTTGCAAGTTTGAGTTTGTCTTTAACCTCCTCATAACTACTCTTTTCTCTCTGAGTATTAAAAACTTTGTTTATGTCTTCTTCAAGCATTAGACATGATATATTTATGGCTTCTTCAAAACATTTGCATCCTCACCTCCTGTTTGGTCTATCTCCATGTCTGGCTGCTGAAATTTCTTAGACTGCCTAGTCAAGGGTTTTCTAGGCTTAAAGACAAACTCTGACACTTCATCCTCATAATCTAAATTTTTGGATGTTTTCAATTTCTTTGATTTGCCACATGTATCTAGTTTGATGAAATCTACTTGAACCAGGGGAGACTCTTCAATGTTAATAGCTTGTAATATATCATTCAATTCACCTCTTAATTCCAAGTTTTCATCTGTGACCACAGCCTTACCCTTCTCCTTTGACCTTTGACTCCTAGTCAACTTCTTCTAAGTTGTTTCACTAGTTGAATGTTCCCGAATTGTCTCTGTGACATGAGTTCTCTTCTTCTGTGCAGATTGAGGAGTCCTTTGGATATTCAGTGATGTGTTTATCATTAGTTTCTTAACCTGTTTCCTGGGCTTAAGCTTGACAAACCTCCTTGATTTTGTTTCTGCAGGTTCAGTAGTCTTTGATGGAGATGTTTCTTTGACTTGAGCTCTAGCACCTGTTCCTTCAACCCCTATTCCACTCAAAATGAGAAATGCAGACCATTCTCTATTCACTTTCTGAAGCTCATGCAAAACTATTAACTTGACTAGACCATGATGAAATAATGAGGTTTCACATGCCTGAGTTTTCATCTCTACTTTGTCTGCCATCTTGGCCAGACTTCGAAATAGAAAGAAAA
This sequence comes from Pinus albicaulis, assembly GCA_034641835.2. Lineage (NCBI taxonomy): Eukaryota > Viridiplantae > Streptophyta > Pinopsida > Pinales > Pinaceae > Pinus > Pinus albicaulis. Next base: position 1,134,382,463 of record CM076579.1, read on the forward strand.
ATAAGTCTAGAGAGATTATTCCTGTGAAATGCAATAAGAGTTTAAAGTGGTAAGTGTACACCTTGTGGTATCTCCCTTCACAAGTGAAGTACCTTTGGATGTTGTAGAGCAAATTGGAAAATGCATCCTTGACATAACTTCTTGGCACAGATTTGTTAAAATCAGTATCCATAAACTCTGGTTTCAAAAAAAAATTGCTGGGTTGCATTTAAAACCTAAAATTCTTGAACCATATATCTTCCCCCCTTGGAATTTTTGTGACTGCTAATATAACTTCAGGATAAATTGGTAAATTGAGAAAACCAACCTTTGTGTTTGACCCTGTGAAGTTAATAGCAAATTCTTTGGTAACCTGATTATGCCCTCCTTGAAGCTTTTCGCAAAACCTCCAGCACCCTACCTTCTTGAAGGCTTCTTCAACAGATTTATCTCTTGTAAGAGCTTCTATACCTTCAGGTTCTGTTCTCAGACAGTGATTAGACCTATGATTTCTTTTTTCTTCTGTCATCTTCCTCCTAAAAACCCTGTGTCTTCAGCAAACCTGTAATCAGCCTCCTTGTTCGATGAACTGGCTCGCTTGAAAATTTGGTTCAGCCTCACTTGATTGAAATTCCGCCTCGCTTGAAAACTTAAGGAAAGCTCTAGTTTCTTATCATGAGCTTCTCTTTCAAACAATAGATATGCATGAAGTGTTTTCTTTGTATGAGACAAAATCGATGCTAACCAACCCTTTTTCAAATTTTAAAAGGACCAATGACAAATGACCCCTAACGAATCTCATAATTATTTCATAATTTCTTTGGATGGTTGCATGCGTGAGGGAGGATCAGTGGACTGAAACCTAATCATGAAAATTTAACCAAAATTGATGGACGTGACAGCTAAACCGAAAAATTTTGAATCCCCGATTTAGTAGCACTGGTAATGTGATTTCGGGATTTTGCGCTACGAAAAGACCAGTGTTTTCGTAGCACATAAGTAGTTTTTTACACTGAGCGCGCTACGAAAACGTGGTTTCGTGGCTTATTCAAAAAAAAAAAAAAAAAAAAATTTAAAATATGGTTTTCAAAACGTGGTATGAGACTTCTAAAGAGTAAAGCAAGGTTTATGAACTTTATTTGGCGATGAAATTATGAGACTTGTAACCTATGGCTTAGACCCTATAAAACATAAAAATGACTCAAACCCTATCTAATACCATGACCAAAAGTAGAGTTGACACAATGATGCTTTGAAAATTTAGGGTGTGATAACAGACATCTACAAGTAAGATGACCTATTATTCTATAATTATGACAAAAGAGTAACTTAACTATGGATTCCACTTCGTTTGCTTCTTCTTTACCTCCAACTTCTTCCTTGTAATAAGAATCTTCATTTTGATGATGAACAACATGAGAATTCAAGGTTAGGGGATCTTCTTCGTCGTGATTTTCCTCTAATTTTGCACATTGACATTCATAATCATAATGACCTATTATACAACACTTAAAAAACTTGCATATAGCTGACCTTTGAATTTGTCACATTTTGTTGAGATATATTGCACTTCTCCTTCATCTATCCATCGGTGGAATAATCACATGCATTGATATTTTATGCTTTCTTGGAATTTTTTAGAACATATTCCTTTCAAAATGACTTCTTTGTTCTTATTTCATATGTAGTATCCATATTTAAATTCTTTTTACCTTCATTTCTTCAATGTCACCTCCTTCACAGGTGTTTTTCAACTCATCCCACGTTTCTTTTTTTATTTCACAATGAATAACCTAATCAAACTCTGATTTTTAGAGGCCACTCAAGATGAAACTCGTGATTACTACATTATGCTTATCATCTTTCCTTCCATTTATTACAAATTGCCAAGCTTTAAGAGTAATGTCGTCATCCTTTTATTCCAAAAATCACACTACAAGGAAAATACCTTCTAGCAGAGGGTATAACGGAGGTTTTTAGTGTTATATAATTCGCAAAATATGATTAAAAAAAAAAAAATTCTAAAACATTTGTTTGCGATAGCAGATGTTATAGTGGAGTTTTTTTTTTTTTTTTTTTTTTTTAGGTGTGCTTCATGGCGCAGGTAGCACCAGGTTGCATACATAACTAAGAGCATCGAGGCTTTGACCAAAAATAACACCAGTGCTTAATATATACCACACCGATGCTAATATATAAAAAATCCCTGAAGCATTCTTGTAAGGAATGACACCAGGGCACGCACAAAATAATTATTGTACCGATGTTTTTGTTTTTAACTTGGAGCGCCAATGTGTATCATTTGTACAAATTCCCTTTTGCGTTAGCTATAAAAAAGTTTCTGTGTTGCTAGTTTTCATAATGCATCGGGATAAGAATAATATTTTTTAAGGACTAGGGTGTTAGTTTTATGAAAGCATTGGTGCGTTAAGAATTACAATGAATCAGGGTGTTAATATCAAGCAATACTGGTCCTTAAAGAAATAAAAGACTTGGTGTTGTTGTTTTCTGAAAAGGCACCAGTCATGCAAAAGATGTTGTCACATTGCTTTTATATAGAGTAACACACTGGTGTGTTTTTATGTTATAGACGCTCTGGTTTTTTGAATGAGATTTTCTTTTTTTTGGAAACATCGACCTGTGACAGTGCAACTATTGTAATTTTTTAAATCTTGTATTTATCGAAAAATCGACATATATATTATAACAGTATTCATATAAATTAATTTTTTATTAGTGCATTTATATATGATGTTTGGATTAATTTTCTATATTATTAGATTTCGTATCTCTCCATTATAATATTTAATCATCCATATATTTAATCAGTGGCATAACATTTCAACGGCATTGGATAACACAATATAATAAATTAAAATGTATTTTATTATATACTAATAAGAGGCTCTTTGTCATACAAAATGGGATTGTTACTGGTAACCCCTTGTCTTTCAATTGGGACGCTATGTCCATTACATCAAACAAAATTTTTATTTTCAATGACAATTATTTCAAAAAATACAACAGGTTGCATTGATCTAGAAATAGATCATCATCCTTCGTTCAAATTGTTGTCAATGCTCGGGCTACTTCACAAACTTGAATTATTTGGAGGAATGTTTTGTTGATTACATGGATTGTTTTTATAACCCCACCCCCTCCCCACCTCCAACATTTACCAATTTTCAACAGGTTTCCAGGATACGCGTGAAAAAAAGAGTTAATATGACATGACCCAACCTCCAAGCTTCACTTATGGAATTGGGGTCGAGAATTGGACATATCAACCACAAAATAACATCCTACAAGACTTATAGGACCCTAAGAGGCCAAACAACCACCCCAAGTGCCAAAATCCTAAGCTAACTAGTTATTTCACTGACCTAGACTCCCAGTCGCATGCATAACACCACACCCATGCGACTATAGGCTTCCAACCACGTGCATAACACAAAATCCATGCAACTGCAGTCCAAATTTATCAGTTATGAACCTGCAAACCCAGAATCAGTGCCACCTTTTAAGGTTTTGTCTCAATACCACTACGCATAAATTAATTAGACTTTCCATAATGATAAATAACATCAATACAAAGTTATTAATACAAAACTTGATCAAAAACTTGACCTAACAAGGCCTAACCATGACAGCCATTTCATCAAACATATTGAGAACAGGTAATCTACAGGTCATGAATGCATATATGAACATAGGGGTTTGATACTTATCTAAGAAATGTCAAGAAGTTCTAATACCCTCTCATAATATCTGCAATAACATCTATTAGCTCATGCATTCAATAACCATTCATCAATTGTTCAAAACATGTCAAGAGGCATACCTAGAATCAGTCATGAAACCATTCTTATAAACAACATATAACCAAAATAATAAACATGATAAAACAACGATTAAAGCCACATACTAACAGAGAAAATATTCATGAAATACAAGAGGGAAAGGGCTCTTATTAACATTTCAAGTCAGGGACTTCCAGGTACCACCCGACCATAGACTGAGTTGTACCAAATCTTTCTTTCAGCCAATCAACCCCATGCCATATTACAAGCATGAATGTGGGATCTCAAGACATAAACAACCATGGATTCATGGAGATTAAACCACCTCCACCCTTAGGATTTACCACAATCCTTCCAAAACTGGTCAAGGGAACACTAGGCCCAAAACAAGCACATAAACAACCAGGCTTTACAGCAATCCTACCAAAACCAGTTAAGGGATTCTTATGCCCAAAACAATATTGGATGCCTCAGAGTTTCTTCACCAATACCTTTAGGAATTTTCCCATCTCCACCCTCAGGCTTTACTACAGTCTCACCAAAGTCTGTCAAGGGATTCCTCGACCTTTGGGAATTTTCGTGAGACCACCTCACCTGGTTCCAAAACCATATGGAAATCCAAATCTCAATCAAATGAAAGAACCCCATCACACCATGTATATATGGAAATGGAAAGGCAAGGCTAAAACCACTGCCACACCTGGAAAAACCCATGCCAATGATAGCAAAAGAACCAAATACACACATGCATTTACCATGCATGCACCAACCAGCTAGGAAATCACACATGCAACATGTTAACTGCAAGTATTCCTGTTGAAGCTACTTGACCCAACTTTTTCTTAGTTGTCCTTTTCCTTCCTTTTTTTTCCTTCTCCTTAGTTGATCCTGATCAAAAAATGAGCCAAAGCTAACACTGAAAAAAGCCATTAATTGATCCTCAGAAGCCCTTTTATCATTGAGGCCTCCTTTTTCTTCATTTTCCTTTATTTTCTCTTCAATTTCCTTCTCGTGCAAATTTATGACCCTTCATCTCTCTTTTCTCCTATTTTCCTTTATTTTCATAAATAAATGCCAATAAATTCCTTTTGCAAATTTCCTTTAGCCATAATAAACAACAATTGATGCTCATTAGGATGTTTTTCCCAACATTCATCTTGGAATATGTGTCACATGACCTTAGTCTTATTTTTGCCTTTATTAACTTTATTACATGAAATTTTAACCTAGTGATGTTACAGTGTCCTCCCCTAAGGGGACCATCATCCTCGATATTCTATGACACTTGTGACCAAAAAACCACTGAAAATAAAAACATATTGCCTATGGAGCTTTATAACACAGCTTGCTGCAGTATTTACAATGACCACCAATGAAAACATGATAATCATGTTAAAAATATCGCTTACTAGAGCTTTATAACATAACTCATTACAATAACAACCACATATACTCATGCACATTTGTTTCAACCGGAAAATAACCACAATATCTATGGAGATTTATAAATCTAGCTCGATACAGTATTCAAAATAAAATACACATGTGTACATATGCAAATTTTCTCTAAAGAACAAATAAAAGGATACAATGCATGCGTCCACAACAAGGGAATCCATAGGCTCACACCTCCATTGTCAAAATCAGTACCAGGATTCACCTATTTCCCAGGAAATTCAGAATTCACTACCAAAGTCAAAGCTACATCAAATGTCCAATGCTATGATCCTTGTGCTACCTCTTCCCTTGATGAACAGTTATCGGCTCATTGTTCTTGGGCACACTTCAAATGTGTTTTTTATTCCATCTAGTAATGCTAATGACCAAAACAAATCCATCCTGAAGTATTTCCTTCTTTTCTACATAGTCCCTTGGGAAATCTGGTCATGCCCTTCTGTGTATTCACTCACCTTCCAAGTTCCCCCACATCCACTTTCACGGGTGATCCATCCCTTGGAAATTTGTCCTCACATTGGAAGCTCCAAAAAACAAGGCATGTCCTTGCCTAAAAACCATCGTACCAGTTGTTAGTGTCAGTATTTGCATACTTCCACCAGGGATCAAAACACATTTTCATGTGCATCTTAGGCGTCCCATTTTGAAGAAATTTTCAATCATTACATTAGGTCATGATTTAAAATTTTTCCACTAGTGGTTGTCCTTGTCAACTGTCCCATTTTCCTTCATAAGCATATGCCTGCTGACCCTCATCCATGTCTTCATCATGCTAAAAATAAATCTGCTCTCATCCCACTTTTAGTCAAATTCATTCATTGAGTCAGTTGTTTTCATTTCTCATTAGGTCACTAGGGTTTCATTAGGTCAAATCATTGCATTGTCTCATTTTCAATCAAGGACAGCAGAAAGTGTGAAGGTGACCCAGAATAAACTCATGATTTGCTTCAGTCAGTTCAAATGTAATAATTATTCAGTCTCCAAAATGCTTCCAACTCAGAAATCCACATGCCGACATATGAAAGGTTAAAGGGAAGTTGTCTTCTCCCAAGGGTGCCCAAATCATCATTGTTCACAAGCACTAAATCCTAATTTCCTCTCCCACTGAGCTAGGGTTTGCTATGAAAAACAGGAATATGAGCAGAGGAGCCATAAGGTAGGTCATATCAGTAAGTATGAGGCAATTCCAACTCATAAGATCATGTCTCCTTCATTTTTTAAGAAATAATTCCAAAAAATCAAGCCATTTGCCACTCATAGGGCCAGTTTCGCTTCAAACTATGTTTCCAACAAAAAAGAGATGAATTTGACGAAAGTGAGAGATTTTTTTGTTCATAATAGGTAAATAAATAAAAACCTCCTTCAGTTTTTACACAGATATCATGGTTTGGGAGAAATGTCAAATTTACAATTGCTACAAGTGGTTTGTTGCACTTCTGGAGTGACCTTGGGAAAATCAATTTTTCTCATATCTAGAGTGTCCAAATGACTTTCTTAATGATTCAAATTATAATTAGATAGAGAGATATTTCCAATGAGCTATCATGAGCTCAATTTTGAGTTGAGGAAGGCCTCCAAAAGCTGCTTGCACCAGCATTCTGCATTTTTGCACCCTCATTCAGCATTTTTTGACCAGTCTTGGGAAAATATATTTTTGACCAAGAAAATGAACTCCAAACAAAAAACCAAAGGTATATTTGGAAATTAGACAGGATAATATTTCCAACAAGCTATCATGCGCTCAATTTGGACTTCGAGAAGTCATCCAAAAGTAAGTTTGAAGGTGGTGTTGCGCTCCTGTAACTGGCGTTGCGCTCCTGCCAGAGTCTCACAACTCCTCCCAAGCTCCTTTGCAAGTCCTCTAGCCTGCAATTCAAGGTCTCCTCACCTCCAAACAAGTAAGTGACACCCTTTTATTCCCTCCTCTCATTTCACAATTGCAATTTTATCGCATAAAATCTCTTCATTTACCATCACAAGTGTTGAGCTAAGAAACCCTAATTATCACCACTACATGCCTAAATTGTTTCCCTAGGCCCTATTTATTCCTTCCTTATACCCTAATTCACTCCCTAGACACTTCCCTTTCCCTTACACTCCTCCAATCCCTTTTCCCTAGCTCTATTCCCAAAACCCTAAATCCAGGTGGCATTTCCTAGCTACCTAAACAAAATCCTTGTAATTTTATTTCTTAGCCTATCTCCCTAAGCCTTTTTCCCTCCCATCACTTCCCACAACTCCCTAACTCCCTTCCCTACTTCTCTAAATTTTCCCTTAGCCATCCCAATTCCCTAACCCCACTATCCTACTCCCTTTCCCTTCCCCTTCTTCCCAAGGGTTTTTCCCAAAACATAACTGAAACATGGAAGAAGAGGAAGACGTTCATCATGAGAAAGGGAGAGAGAGTTTGACTTGGTGGACTTGGATGACCTAGATGAACATGACAACTCAAGATTGATCATCCAAGAGAGAGATGCCAAGATTAGGCAATTGAAGAACAAATTGAAGGAAACCCTAGCCAAGAAAAAGGAGAAGGGTAAGTTAGACATTCTTGCTGAGGTGTCTCACCATGCCTCTAACCTCTAAATTAGCAAGCAAATTCACAATTTTGGTACACTTTCGAAACCTTGTACAAATTTTGATTTTTGGGACAGTTTAGCATGTAGAAATTGTGTTAAACGTGCAACTCCATTGGCGCTACGCTCTTTTTTGGGCCATCCAAATGGAAAATGGTCAGCATCCTCATGTTCCTAGTGATGAGCACATCAACCTCAGAAATTTTCAGGAGATTTGGAGTAGAATTGGTCCCTCAAAAATCATGTTTCTGCCCTCTTTTTCACCTTGGCGCTGCACGCTTACTAGTCTTGGGAGAACAAGTTTTTGATAGGGAAAATGGACACCATTTTGGAAATTGAAAGCATATCTGGAAACTAAACTTAGAGACATTTCCAATGAGCTATCATGGAGCTGATTTAGACAAAGGGAATGCCTCCAAAAGTGGCTTACAAAATAGGTCAATTTTTTTGTCATGGCGTTGCGCGTTTACCAAGGAATTCACAGTTTTACCAATTTACTCAAATTTTGAAATTTCACCTCTGATTTGATTTTCACTTGGGTAAATGAGAAGTTACCATTGTAATTATCATGTTTTACCTTTTACCTAAGGTATATACATTAGTTAAATCATTAATTTGAAGTCAAATGTATCTGTTCTAAGAGACAGGAATGAGTCACTTTCCTCATCCTAGTCTTTAGCATTCAGTTCAACTTTTGGTGTAACAACTCCTTAACCTCATGGATTCACCCCCTGAGGATGAGAGGAAGTGGTTTTGAAGTCTATAAGGTGTAATTTTTCAGTCTTTGTAATGGTTGGCATCAATTGAAGAGATTGTATTGATCAAGTATCATTATGGCTTGGACATTAATGGAAAATTGCAGCTATTTTCTTGGGGTCCCTGTGGTATGAGTTTTTAACATTGTTTCTTCTCTGTGATTGATTTTTTAGAATGTATTGTTAATTAATAAACCATTTCACATCTTTAATATAATTGATTTCAAGTTTGAAAGACAGAATTCATATTTAGTTATGCTTTGTTTTTGGAAATTAAGTATAATGTGTTCAATTTCTTCGGTTTAAGGAAAATACATTTCAAATGCTTTCCTTAGCTCCTCACCGGTCTATTCACCTCATTTAATACTCTTTGAATGTTTAAACCTTTTACATACCTTGCCCCGTCAAGAAGACTGCAATTTCATCCTTTTGGCCTTGTTTTATCCTCTTGACCTAATTCCAGTTCAGTGAGCCCAACCCTAAAATCAAAATCAAAACCCCTTGTTTTCCTTAGCTAGCCTAAAATCCTTTAAATCCAGCCCTATTGGATGTGATTCTATCAAAATATCCCTCTCTGACTTGGTAGGGCTAGATACTGAGTCCAAAGTTTGGTTTGAGGTTACCTTAGGATTTCCTTCTTCAGCCTAAGGATCAATCTAAGTGATAACATTGGTCATATCATGCTCACAGAAATCAATGGAACCTATTACATACTAGTGTTCCACAATGGCCTGGCTCTTGAATGCTTTACCAGCATACTACTACCTGTTCCAAATCCTTTTTATTGTTGCTACTAATCCTTGCAGTCAGTTTCAACCACCCAAACTAGGCATCTTCCATGATTTCCTATACCAAGCACATAATTGTCATTATTCTAAAAAGGAATTGAAATAAATTTAAATCATACCTAATTGGTGGCCTGTCAATAAGGTACACTTGCAATTTTTTTTACTTCATGTCACAACAAGTCAAACTAACTTTTTAATAAATTCATCATGTATAAACATATCACATGTAGTTAACTCAAAAACTCAACCATCATAAATCATAATCATAGATCACATGTAACCATCATAAATCATATTCATAGATTGCATGCATAATTAAAACCGAAATAAAATATTGATACTTATCTTTCAAATGGTATTTTGTTGTTGCCTTTGTTATTTGTCTTTTTTGTACACACACTGAATCAATTACCAAACTCGGCAAGCACCAAATGTCTCATCTTCTCTTCAAGCAACAAGGAAATATAGAGACTAAACCACCTCCTCCCTCAATATCAATAACAAGGGCATCCAAATACTAAACCACCTCAACCCTCAATAGCAACAACAAGGGCATCCATAGACTAAATTGCCTCAACCCTCAATAACAACAACAAGGGCCCAAACAGTTCCATACCTACTTGTCCCATCACATTGTACAATACATGCACATGCACTCGGAGTACAATAAAAACAAATACACTTACACCCGGTGTACAACACCACACATACACCTGCACCCGGTGTATAACAAACCGCATACACCTACACCTACACCTGGTGTACAACACAATACATACACACTATAAAAAAACAATGAATACACATGTCACGATACAAAAACTACACAATAAACGTAACGCAGTACCACATGTACACAACACAACAGGTATGACATGCAAACAGTACCATATGTACAACATGTACATAATACCACCTATACACAACAACACAAGTACACGATATCTTTTGCCCAACTTGTACACAACGCCACCTACACAATGTGACATGTACACAACACCACCTACACAAATTGTACATGACGCCACATGTACATCGCACCACCCGCATGACATGTACAAAACACCACATGTACAACATGTGCACAACGGCACATGCCCACAAAACCACATGTACAACATGTGCACAATGGCACATGCCCACAAAACCACATGTACAACCTGCACACAAAACCACATGTACATAGCACCATATGTACACAACACCACATATGAAACCCTTACACAACACCATTATTGCACATTCGGAGACCACATTTTCTTTACCAAACAATAATTCTTCTAGTATTTTTCCACTATCCATACTTGTCCCAACATGCCACCGATCGCACTACTTTCACTCCACTGATGTATCCCTCAACATTACCTTCCATAAAATATACATAGGCATAGCATAAACATATAATATCAATTCATATCCACATGATACTAACCTCATAGATCTGTCACAATAATATTCACACTTGATTCCTCATAATACTAGGAGCCTCTTAATTCCATTCACTTGCATAAGCAATCATTCCCCCACAAGAATGATCCCTGACAAGGACATATGTATATACATATACACATATAAGCATATAAGCATTAGTATAAAAATAATCACGATCCCTAACGACCTTGTCAGACAACAACATACATACATACATACATATATAGAGATCAACATAATCATAATCACAACACAATTACCATATATCATAATCTCAAGGTTAAAATAAATCCCTTTATATGTGTGCAACATGCACAATAATGAGAACAACATTTCCCAACATAACCAAGGAATCTGACGCCTCAAGTCCATTTACTTTACCTTTCTTGTTACCTTTCTCATTATTGTCCTACCACCGTTCATTTACACCAATGGACCCAACCAATCCAATTGGTTGTCATATTCTTGCCTTCAGTTTCCATTTACATGCACCAAGCTTCATCTGGGTCTTACATTACCTATTGAGTTTCATTCAACTCTCCCCAAGCTCCATTAACTTCATCCTTCCTCAACCAATTCCCAAGACCCTAAAAGCACAAAAAGGAAATAATAAAATAAAACAATAAGAAAACCATAAAAATTTGATAACGATACGACACCACAACCAAAGTGGCATGGCCATGCACTAGACGCAATTAAAACCGCAGATCAAGTGAAAACAAATTAGAAAAGACTGAAAGCAAAAAAAATTCAACATACACTGTGACTCAATCCCCATGGATTCCCAATGCTTCAAAGAGAAATTTCAACCCGAGATTTCTTCAATGTTTCATGGTTATCCCTTTGACTCATTTGTTTGGAATTGCGATTGCCAAACATATCCAAAGGAATAAGATCGTGATATCCATAGTAGTAACTAGATAACATGTTCACGTGATAAACTCGTAATCAACTTACATGCATGCATAACAATCATATTTGCATAAATCAGTCCAGATTAGTATTACACAACATCACAAGTACATTGATTCATACCTAAATAACATAACCATGGCCATTTACATAGGCCAATATAGCTTAACATGATACATATAATATCATGATCTTAAATGAAATGAGCATAATCATCATGTGTATGACCACAATGCATACAACAACAAGTTACTATCATTCCTGACTATCTGACACACATATATATGACTGCATTAATCAACCAACATATATCATGCATGTAACCATAACAAAAATAAATTTACACGCATGTACATTACCACAATGCTTATAATAATCATTAGCCAACATACATGTATACCAAACATACAAACTTGTATGACGATCTTCTCTTACACCAATGTCCAATGTTGCCACCTCGCTCTAATAATATGCTTCTCTTGCTCTATCTCGGCCAATATAACAACATTATAACATACCAATAAAATAATAATGACATAAACTGCATACAATGACCTCATAATGCAAGAATAACAATCACATAGACAACTAACATGAATTCATGACAAGCAAATTCTTCCCATCTAGTCCAAGTTTTTGAACCTAGAAACTCTGATACCAATATATAACCCCCCCTCCAACAATTACCAAATTTCACCGGGTTTCCAGGGTAAACATGAGAAGAAGAGTTACTATGACATGAACCTGCCTCCAAGTTTCACTTATGGAAGTGGGGCCAATAATTGAACCTATCAAACACAAACTAACATCCTACAGGACTTACAAGACCCTCATAGGCCAAACAGCCACCCCGAGTGACCAAATATTGAGCTAAATAGTTATTTCATTGACCTAGACTCCCAGCCGCAAGAATAACACCACATCCATGCAACTGTAGGCCTCTAGCCACATGCATAACACAAAATCCATGCAACTGCAATTCAAATTTATCAGTTTTGAGCCTGCGACCCCAAAACCAATGCCACCTTTTCAGGGCTTGGCTCCAGACCACTGCCCAAAACTTAATGAGACTTTCCAAAATCATAAATAGCATTAATACAAAACTATTCATATAAAATTTTATAATAAAAAAAAACTTGACTAACCAGCCCTAACCATGACAGTAATTTTGTCAAACATATTGAGAACATCTAACCTACATGACTTGAATGCATATATGAACATAGGGTTTTGATACTTATCTGAGAATCATCAAGAAGGTCTAATTCTCTCTCATAATAGTTGCAATAACATCTATTAGCTCATGCATTCAAAAACCATTCATCAACTATTCAAAACATGTCAAGAGCCATAACTAGAACCTGTTATGAAACCATTATTAGAACCAACATATAACGAGAATAATAACCATGATAAAACAACCATTAAAGCCACATAATAAGAGAGAAATAATCATGAAATACAAGGGGAAAAGAGCTCTTATTAACATATTCAAAATCCAACCAAGTCAGGGACTTACACGTACCACCCAACCATATATTGAGTTGAACCAAATATTCCTTTAACCAATCACCCCCATCCCATATTCCATGCATGAATGTGGGATCTCAAGACATAAACAACTAGGGCTTCCTGGAGATTAAACAACCTCCACCCAGAGACTTACGAAAATCCCGCCAAAACTAGTCAAGAAATCACTAGGGCCAAAACACACACATAAACAACCAGGATTTATCGCAATCCCACCAAAATTGGTTAAGGGATTCATATTCCCAAAACAAGCTTGGATGCCTCAGAGTTTCTTCACGAATACCTTGAGGAATTGTCTTGTCTCCACCCTCAATATTTACCACAATCCCACTAAAATCGGTCAAGGTATTTCTAGTCCTTTGGGAATTTTCCAAAGACCACCTCACCTAGTTCCAAAACCATCTGGAAATCCAATGCTCAATCGAATGAAAGAACTCCAGCACACCATGGCTATCTGGAAATGGAAACGAAGGGTGAAACCACTATCACACCCGACAAAACCCATGTCAATGACAACAAATAACCAAATACACACATGCATGTGTTGGGTGCCAGTTTTGTACTTATTTCCTACATATGTTTCCCCCATTTTACCTTGTGACTACAACCATTGGGAATATCTTCGCCTCTTTTTCCTACCTTTCTATCTTAAACAGTGTTGTTTCATCTTATTTTCATTATCTTTCCATTTCATCGATTATTATGATGTATCGTGTCTTTTTTATGAATAACTAGGGATGAAAGTTTGGAGAAGTTCTTTGGTCTTTTGTTGTCCTTCCATATACTATTTCGAGCACAAAAGATCTATAGCATGAGGTGTACAGGAGCAGTTAAATGTGTGATGTTACAGTGAGTTGTTACACCACTGCGATGTTACATCATGGTGTTGTTACAGACCCGCTAGATGAACTGTTGTTACAGTTGTACTACTGACTGGATATCGTCAACTTCTGATGTTGACTTGTCCTCTATTTTTGTTATGCTACAGCTATGATTTTCCATAACAGTTTTAGAAGTCATTACGTATTGTATTTCAGGATAACAGCTTTTAGGCGGTTTTGATTGTAATCTATATTCTTCTAGTTAGAATTTTTATTAAGCAGTGGTTGTAACTATATGTATATTATTTTGGTCAACATGAGAATCATAAGATTCTCATGACTGATCCATCCCTCATTTTTCTAAACATGTAACAACTATATAATTCTCGACCCTTGAGGTCGAAAGGTTAGCGGAGAATAGTATTACTTTGGCTCTATTATTTTGGTCACATTAATACAAGTTATCCCATTGTTGTTGTTACATGCATTGTCTGGTTTATTTTTCGTTTAAGTTCTTTCTCTTCCTACGCCCTGCTAGGGAGGAAGGGCCCTCCTCTTTAGCAAGGATTGTAGCAGTTAAGGTAGTTGTAAATATTTCTTATTTGATTTATGTATCAGTGGAATTATTGTTGATGTTGTTCTAGCTGTGAATAGATCTGCTTCAATTCCAATATTATATATGTTGTTACACATGTGTTAATAGAGATACCAGTTGGGTAATTTTTGTGCAGCGCGCTAGGTACAAATTAATTGAGGCATGATCACAATCTTGTAGATCATTTTATTTATGCATGAGTGATTCCTTCCAGCATTTAATTCAGAAAAAATTTCCTTTATTTGGATTTACTTCTGGTTTGATGTATCGGCACAGACAGTGTGACTGTCATTGAAATAAAAGACGTCCTTGGATCGATAACTTATGCGTATTGTTTTAGTCATTTAACAATGATTAATATAGTCCAACATTTTGGCGTCGTTGTCGGGGATGCCAGTAACAATCCAATCAACCAAAGTTGTTTGTTAGATGATAGAGTGTACCTAGTATGATGCTAGGTGGTAAGACAAGAGGTAAGAACCTGCGCATCGCTCTAACATACCTGGGTGGGCTCACCATTTCTACACTAGGGCACTTAGATGTGAAATTTCTAGGTGTTTTTTTAGTGTGTCTTCAGCGACACAATTTTCGAGCGGTAAGACGAGAGGTAAGAACCTGTGCATCGCTCTAACATACCTGGGTGGGCTCACCAATGTCTCATTGGGATATTTAGAAGTGTGAATTTTCGGGTGTTTTATTTAGTGTGTCTTCAGCTATACAGTTGTTGGGCGGTAAGACGAGAGGTAAGAACCTGCGCATCGCTCTAACATACTTGGGCGGGCTCACCGCTGTAGAAAATTAAGCACTTGTAGGATGAATTGATACACATAAGGTCCATGTGTGCTAGTATGCCAATAGAAAAATCCACAAACACCCCCCACTCTACTAACTACAGGAAAGATGGGTCATAAAAAGGAAAAGAAGAGTACAGACTTGGAAAGAAAGACATTCTTTGGAGATTTGATCTCAAGAGCAGAAAAGGAACAATCTACTTCATACAAAGACAATAGGAAGATGGGACCACAGAAAGTTGCTACTATATCAAATCTTGAGGCATTGGTGCCTTCTGTGTCTGGGCCTCACCACGCTTCAAATAGCATATCCACTCTAGATATCAAGACTCCATATCTGAAACAATAGTGTAAAATCACTGATCAAGATCTAAAAATTGAAGGACAAGGGGAGACCAGTGGGGAGCATCAGGGACCTGACGAACAACACTTAGTTGATCATAATTTGGATGTCAGTAGTGCAGTGAAATAGGTGGTCCTGGAACAACCTGATCCTTTATTTATTTGTCAATATCCTGCACATTCTGAGGTCAGTTCATCCCATCAGGAAGGATCAGCCATGGGGGACGATAATGTCCAGACAGATAGTTCTGTTACTTTTGAAATCCCTGATAGTGGCGACACGGGATGAAGCTCCTATGAAAAACATTCCTTTATCATCCCTACCATCCTTTCAAAGGATGATTGTTGAAGATCCTGAAACTTTTTTGTTCGAATTCGATGTGCTGTGTAGAGGTTATGACTACACTTCAGATGCCCAGAAGCTGAAATTGTCCCTGCTACTCCGAAAGGGGAAGCATTAATATGGTTCATGAGATTTGGTGTTGGCACGATTCGAACTCGGAATGACATGATGGAGGCCTTTCTCTTTAAGTATCATGATTACTGTCAAACTAGGGATTTGAATGAAGAGATCTTCATAATTGAATAGAAGGAGGGGAGCTTGGAAGACTATATGGAACAATTCCATTACAATTTACAAAGGTCTAAGTTTAGTAACTTAGCCCCGGAAATTCTGAAACCAATATTCTTAAGAAGTATAAGAGATGACTTTCTGGAGCATTTGAATTTGTTGGGAAAAGGAGACATATCGCAAGAACCGCTTGAATAAATAATGAAGCTCTGTCTGCAAATTTCAAGAGGATTAATCAAGGGGAGAAGTTTAGTTTGGGACCCTTCAGTTAAAATACAGAAGTCCACAATTGGAGGAGTAACCAGAGCAGAGATCGGAATTCTATTTAAGGATTTTAAAACCGACCTCCTTAGCACTCTCTCTTCCCAAATCACTATGGTACAAGTTAAGAAAGCACAAGAAGAAGTCAAAGTAGCCTTAGTGATATTCTGTCGTCGATGCAAAAAGAAACATTTAGAAAGAGAATGTGGACTGAATAATGTCAGCCTGTGAAACATCTGTGAGTTGGCACATTCTACGAATCAATGTCCTGACTGAAGTTTGTACTTCAAGAATCAAGTGAGGATGTCTAGCATTCCTACTTCATCAGATCAAAGAGACCATGGCAGCCACGACCTATAGGCATGCCTCCAGAATTTTCCTCTTTTAATCCTTGGAATAATGTTTATAATAGTTAGCAATTTCTATGGCAGTATCCTACTCCTTCCTCAACATAATTTCCTTCACCATGGAACTAGTGGCCTTCCCCTCCATCGTAATCTCATCCTTGGTGCCAAAATTGTAGAGCTAACGGCCAAGCTCTAGTACCCCTTGCACTACCAATGCAGCAGCAGTTACAACATCCTTCTTATCAAAATCCTACACCTCTTGTCTGACCCCAATTACCTGTGCAACCTAACCCCAATATGAATAATAAGTCATCTCGGATCATAGATGCCCTAGTTACCTTCCAGACTTATCTTATTACTCCTTTTGGGCTTAACGAGATTCAATTTCGATCGAGAAAAGTAATCGGACCTGAACATACTCCCATTATTGCCGAAGAATAATGTGAGTCACTTAGAAAGGATATAGTCGATTCTAAGACAGTTGTTACACATGTAACAGTTGATACAACACCTATTGTTATACCTGTAGAAGTCAGCTCAGGAATGCCTGCTATTTCTACATCATCCAACCCGAGCAAGGTTGGTGCATGCATACAACTGACTCAACCGTTAAGGTTAAGGATCCTCCATACCCTCAACAATTAATTGAAACTAGCCCAGCCTCACAAAGTGAATCTAAGTTCTTCAAGGAATTGCAAAATTTGTATGTGCAGATTCCGCTTTTACAAGCTCTTAAGGAAGTACCTATCTATGCCAAAACAGTGAGATATTTGTGTGTCAAAAAGCCTAGGAGAAAACCGAAAGACCATGCTACTATCCATGTTATGGGGAAATATTCCAAACTTATGATTGATCAGCCTATGTTGACTAAATATAATGACTCAGGGAATCCTACAGTGGCTGTCCATATTGATGACCAACCCATAACTAACACTTTGATTGATTTGGGGGCAGCCATTAATGTAATGACCAAAGATCTCTTTATCTCCCTAGGACTTCATGGACTTAGACCTACGCCCACAGTGCTTGAATTAGAAGATAGGTCTCATGTCAAGCCCGAGGGAATGAAAATAGATGTGGCTATCACTGTAGCTTCTTGGAATTATCCGATTGATTTTCTCATTTTACAAACCAAATCCAACTTGGGGGGTCATCCTTTAATCTTGGGAAGACCATGGCTAGCCACTACAAACGCAAATATCGGATGTGGTCTGGATCTATGGTGATTTCAGATGGGTAGGCCACTCAGAAATTGAACCTTTACCCCCTAGCAAAACCTCATATGGATTTTAATAGTCCCTAGTGGGACAAATTTGAACCTGAATCTGATCTTTCCCTACCTCTCCTCACACTCAGAAAAGCACAATACTTTAAGGATGAAACAGAAGATGATATCATCAATGGTTTTATTAGCAATTCACTCTGTATTTCCTGCATTAGATATCTGGGGGAATAAAATGAGGTAGATGATGCAATTATTTAACATTTGAAAACTACTCCGCATACTGCCAGTAGTCCTGTTGAAATTGAACCTCGGAAATATTTAAACATTAATCCTAACTTGACTGCTGAACAAAAAATATTTTTGATACAACTGTTAAAGAAATATAAAAATGCATTTGCATGGGACTATACTGATATGAAAGGAGCCCACCCTGCCTATGCACTCACCACATTTACCTTAAAGAGGACTGCAAACCAGTTAGACAACCATAGTGACAAATGAATCCCACACTTAAGGAGATAGTGAAAGAGGAATTACAGAAACTCCTTAATTCTAATTTCATCTACCCCGTTTCTGAAAGCTAGTGGGTGTCTCCGCTTGTCATTGTTCCAAAAAATAACATCAACTGGAGAGTATGTGTAGACTATATAGAGCTTAACAAGGCCACCCAAAAGGACCATTTCCCTTTACCATTCATTGACCAGGTCATGGATACTCTCTCTGGGAAAAAAAAAAAAAATCATTCCTGGATGGGTTCAGTGGCTATAATCAAATATAGATTGCCCCGAAAGAACAAGACAAGACAACCTTCACTTTCCCGCAAGGTACTTTTCTTCCTTTTGGCCTCTGCAAAGCACCAGCAACTTTTCAGAGGGAAATATTGGGTATATTTTCTAATCTCTTGAATGAATGTCTTGAAATGTTTATGGATGATTTTACACCCTACAGGGATGCCTTTGAAACAACATATTTAATTTGGAAAAGGTGTTGGAACGTTGTGAACAAACTAATGTTGCTTTGAGCACGTCGAAATGTCACATGATGATGATCGAGGGAATTGTGCTGGGACATTTCATTTTGGAAAATGGAATTAAGGTAGACCCTGCAAAGATTGAGGTAATATTGAAAATCCAAACTCCTAGAACTCCAAAAGTGGTATGTAGTTTTTTGGGACATGCAGGGTACTACAGCAGATTTATAGAAAAAAATACAAATATTGCACCTCCTCTCTTTTCTTTGCTCATGAAAGATGCGGAATTTGTGTGGACATGAAAGTGTGAGCAAGCCTTTCTGAAGTTAAAAAATTGTGTAATAGCAGCACCTGTTTTACGAGGACCAAACTAGAGATTTCCATTCCATATCGCTGCATACATATGACATAGCTGTGGGTGTTGTTTTGGGGAAGCTGGAGGAAAAGAAACCTTATGCCATTTATTACATTAGCAAGAATTAACTCCAGTTGAACTCAGATATACAGTGATTGAGAAGGAATTCCTAGCAGTAGTGCATGCTATCAACAAATTTCGGCACTACATCACTGGGTATAAACTATTTGTACACATTGACCATGCTGCAATTTGATTTTTAATGAATAAATCTATTACTAATGGTAGATTTACATGATGGTTATTGTTGTTACAGGAATTTGATATCACTATTTTAGATAAACCCAGAAAAGATAATGTGGTTGCTGATTTTTTTTCTATACTAACTATAAGTGATGATTGCACTCCTACTGAGGATTATTTTCCAAACGAATATCTTTTTTCCATATCTACTCACTCACCATGGTATGCAGATATAGCCAATTATCTTTCTATAGGAAAATTCCCACACCATTTGTCTTCCAAAGAAAAGAGGAAGATCATACAACAAAGTGCTACCTACTCCTGGATATAGGGTAATCTCTATCACACTGGGCTAGACTTTCAGATTAGGAAATGTGTTAGAGAAGATGAGTTTTTTGAGATCTTGAAATCTTGTCATGAGAAACCCTATGGAGGGCACTTCACTGACAAAAGGACGGGATATAAAGTACTCTCAATAGGGTACTACTGGCCAACTATATTCCAAGATGCCAAGAAGTTTGTGAAGGGACGTGATAGCTGCCAAAGGATGGGCCAGCCTCTAAAATCAAATGAAATGTCGTTACAGCCTCAGATAGTGATAAAACCATTTGAGGAATGGGCCCTAGACTTTGTAGGGCCAATTAATCCTTCATCACAACAAATATCATACATACTGGTCTGCATCAACTATGTCACAAAGTGGGTAGAAGCAAAGACACTAATTAGAGCTACAGAGCAAGTTGTTTCAGACTTCCTATTTGAAGATATTTTTTGTTTGCTTCGGGATACCCAAGGAGATAGTGATGGATGGAGGGCCTCAGTTCACATCTCATTTTATTAAGAATTTGGTCGAGAAGTATGGAATTCATCACAGGATCACTTCACCTTATCACCCACAAGCAAATGGTCAAGTAGAAAGCACCAATAAAGTCATTGAGGAAATCTTAACGAAGACAGGAGCCAACCACCGAAGAAATTGGGCTGAGAAACTCTCGGAGGTGTTGTGGGCTTACAGAACAACATGGAGGAATACTACAGGATTCTCACCATATGAATTGGTGTATGGTAAGAATCTTGTATTCCCCATAGTGTTTGAAATAAAGAGATTAAGAATATAATTATAGGTCAATATAGACTTAAGCACAGCACAAAAACAAAGATTAAACCAACTCAATGAGTTGGAAGAGAAATGGTTGGTTTCCATTCAGCAGACATAGATCATATAGCAACAAAGAGCTAGATGGCATGATGGGTTTATTAAGAAGAATAATTTTCATAAAGGATATTGGGCTCTCTTATACGATTCAAGGTTCAAGTATTTCAAAGGCAAGCTATGCACCAGATGGCTAGGTCCTTACAAAGTAGACATGGTCTTTGAAAATGGGATTGTACAATTGGTCACCATCGACAGTGCGAAGACATCGTTACTGGATAATGGGCACCGTCTGAGGTTATATCATCAACCTGCTTCGAAGGAATCATTTTTTAATATTGTCACTGACTCCGATCTTCATGTTACAACAACAGGGGAACGTTCCCCTATGCAATCTGAAATTTGAAATTCCAATAAGTGTAGCAGCTAAAAACCACCTTTGTGGCAGCAGTTACACCTAAAAAAAAAAATCTAAAAAAAAACAAAAACAAAAAAAATAAAATAATAATAAAAATATGATTGTGAAAACCTCCTTCCGGGGTGCAGTCAGACAATTTGTAACAGTTGAAAACCACTCATGTGGCGGTTGTTACACCCATTTTTTTCCCTTTCCCAAAACATCATCCTTCTTTCCTGATATATTTTACAAGATGATGTTATTAATTTGTTTCTTTTTTATATCTATCTCTCCTAATCATCATGTTTTCTGAACAATAATACAAACATTGTCTTGGTTGTTACACATATAACAGCTGACAGCCATGAACATTGTTTCTTATTTCGTCGCATGGAGCAACAATTATGCCAGCCAAGCATGACCGCCACGATCACTGCAAGCAGTACGTCACCAATTCAAATTCCTCCTCCACGTTGCTTCAGGTACGTCATTCAAAAGGTAACATCGTCATTTAATAGTTTGGTGATTAAAGTGATAATATTCCCGTGACGGTCGTGGGCAACTGTCACCATTAAAGCAGGGGGATATATCTTGTAATCATTGAAAGAAATCCATATTTATGAACTTTTATTAACCCTGCATACACCTAATTAATAGCACAATAGCCAATGATGACCAAATTCAGCCGGAAAAGGCGTTTGTACTTAGAAACCATTACTTTCCATAATGCGACATTTATGTACGAATGTGTGAAGTACGATTCGGTAATCTGTAAATCCTGTCACCCCCATCACCATCCTCAACTGAAGCCATGTGTCCTCATCCGAAACTCTTCATCTGGGATAGCAGAGTAACGTGCCGAGAGGAAATCAGCAGTGCAGCAACATTACAGTGGGTTGAGAAATAAGGAGTGAATTCAGAATAATAGCAAGATGGGTGGACCAGCAGTAAGACACGAGCCAGATTCCATGGATGCCTTGCAAAACTGTCCAGAAGCTTACCAGGTATTTAGGAATGCTGGGTGGATTGAATATTTTCATAAATTGGAAGGCTCAGATGAGGTTGTTGCAATCGAATTCGCTCAGAATTTGAAAAACCACCAGACCCGAGTCAGGGGCCTGAAAATTGAGGTGACATAAGAAGTGATTGTCCGAGTAACCACATTTCTAGTAGAAGGATGCAAATGGTTCAACAGGAAAATCAATGACCCCTATTTGAAGGAAGACTTCCTTCAAGGAGAAGAAAAGTTGGAAAAGAAGGGAAGAGGAATTGACAAGTTATCGCTCCTTCAGCCATGGGCAGTTGTCGCCCTTAGTTTAATCAAATACATTACTTGTGAGGGAAGATACATAATCATTTTTAATTATCACTTCCCTCTACTCAATCATCTTCTTCGGCACCATCAAAAGATTAACCTTCCTTTCTACTTATTGGGAAACATTAAGATATGGCAGTGGCGATGAAGACAACAGCACATCTGAAAGCATGTGTGACCAATCATGGACTTATCAAATTGATCGTGTTGGATGCCCTAAGCCAGCAGGGAAGGAGCTAGGAATAATTTAATCAAAAAAGGCCTGGGACAAGCCGAAGAAAACAGGTCGTGACTTCGGAAGGAAGTCAAGCAGAAGCTGAGACCCAGACTCGGCATATCACGGTCAGAATTGGAAAAGAACCCATTGACGAACCAATTGGGGACAGACGGCCAAAATAGAGAGTGAAAGTTAACTTTCCCACAGAACCTTCTTCCATAGCCAAAAATCAAAAAGAAGAAAAAGGATCAGAAGAAGAATAAAGAGAACCCTCATCGTCAGGTAAGGACAAAAATCATGTCCTGCTTTTAGAACTTGAAAATCTAAGAAAGGAAAATGAACAATTGAAACAAATATTATCTAAGGGGAAGGAAATATTGGTACCCGTATGCACAACATACTCTCAAGGACTAACAACAGCAGGGTATAAGGTCTGTGGGGAAAACACCAACCCAATGGAAATAGAAACAGGACTTCAGGAGTTTGTTACATAAGAACCTACTAAGGATATTGCTGCTACACAAGAACCAACAGTTAAAGCATAGCCTCCTGTAGTAATTGACCTAAAGGCTGATACACAAGAGCCTGTGGAGGCAATTGTTGTTACAGAAGAAATAACAATGGACACAGAGGCTACCCTGGGCTAAAATGAAGGGGATGATACACAAGAACCCACTGATGAAGTTGTTGTCACACATGAACCAGCAGCAGAGGTGGAGAAGACCCATTCAAAAGAGGTTGTTACACCCATTATTTATGTTGATATTGAATGCAGAGGAACGTTGGGTCCCATAACAGGATGGAGTTCTGAGAAAATTTTGTTAAGTTCTGAATTGCAAAAGTGGAAACAGGAAGAAATCTTCCTTCGGGAGGAGGTGATTTCGTTGAAAGAACATCAGAAGGAGATAAGCACTTTACAGGAAAAATGGATGAAAGAAGAATTGACGAAAGGTTGGGAAGAGTATAAGAGGAAGGAATCTGTAAAGAAGCAGGAGGAACAGTTATTTCTATTACAACAACAGGTTCAGCATCTAACTATGTATAAGCAAAAACTCCATGACCTTGCCCTCAATATGTTGGGGTGTAGGCGACCTTCCCCATCCTACCCCATTTTTCTATGGGAACGTTATTTCATGTTTCAGTTAAAAGTTGTCATGGAGAACAGTCCCTATCTTTGTTCTTCCACTCGCACATTTTTAGACGTCTTTTGTGCTTCTAATTTTGACGAACAAAGCCTGTCGTGTGAGTTATTCTTGCAAAATATCATTTGCGAGCACGTAAGTATGCAATTGGTAGTGACTATATTCTCTTACATGGGGGATTTTCAGCTACGAGCCTTTGCATCATTCATGAATAATCATATTGAGTGGAATTTATCCACCAAATCTATGGATGCCAATGAAGAAAAGACAACATTATGGATCCAGGCAGAACTAGGACCGGCCGCCAATTTAAGGCGGGAATTTAGAAGAATTTTGAGCACTCTCGGGATAAGGGAACCTACTGCCACTTACCAAAGAAGAATTGTGAACTTCTACCTTAATCGGTTCTCAGTAATGAAGAGTCGAGCCCGTAGTCGGTGCTTGAAACGCACAAAACCCAGAAGTGTTGAGTTGCTAAAGGGGGACCCATTTTCATTTCAAAACTTTGTGGTAGATGTTACACATGTACTAGCATATGCACAAATAATACAAACCCTTGGAGCTTCATGACTTGGGTTAAGGTTCAAGTTCCCTTTGATCTATTTGCCAATATAGGACTACCAGATTCATTATGAATTAAGCAATTATGAATCAAAGTCTTGGGCACGACAGTTGATGGCTACTCAAGAGTACAGGTCTGCAGTTGAATATATAGTCAGTGCTTATGACCTCACTGACTTGCACTGGAGATATTCTCATGGGGGATGAGATTTTTCATAAGGAGATGCAAGTGCTTCAGTTGGGGGGAGATGTTGGGTGCTATTTTTGTAATTATTGCCTACATCTGTTTCCCCCATTTTACCTTGTGACTACAACCATTGGGACTATCTTCGCTTCTTTTTCCTACCTTTCTATCTTAAGTAGTGTTGTTTCATCTTATTTTCATTATCTTTCCATTTCATCGATTATTATGATGTATCGTGTCCTTTTTATGACTAACTGGGGATGAATGTTTGGAGAAGTTCTCTGGTCTTTTTTTGTCCTTCCAGATGTTATTTCTAGTGCAAAAGATCTAGAGCATGAGGCGTACAGGAGCAGTTCAAGGTGTGATGTTACACCACGGCACTGTTACGTCATGGTGTTGTTACAGACCCGCTAGATGAACTATTGTTACAGCTGTACTGCTGACTAGATATCGTCAACTTCTGATGCCGAATTTTCCTCTATTATCGTTACGCTACAGCTGTGATTTTCCATAACAGCTATAGAAGTCATTGTGTATTGTATTTTAGGATAACAACTTTTAGGCAGTTTTGACTGTAATCTATATTCTTCCATTCATACTTTTAATTAAGAAGTGGTTGTAGCTATATGTATTTTATTTTGATCAGCATGAGAATCTTACTGATCCATCCCTCATTTTTCTGAACATGTAACCACTATATAATTCTCAACCCTTGAGGTCGAAAGATTAGCAGAGAACAGTATTACTTTGGCTCTGTAATTTTGGTCACATTAATACAAGTTATCTCGTTGTTGATGTTACATGCATTGTCTGGTTTAGTTTTCGTTTAAGTTCTTTCTCTTCTTGTACCCTACTAGGGGGGAAGGGCCCTCCTCTTTAGCAGGGATTGCAGTAGTTAAGGCAGTTTTACATATTTCTTATTTTATTTATGTATCAGTGGAAGTGTTGTTGTTGTTGTTCTAGTTGTGAATATATATGCTTCAATTGCAATATTATATATGTTGTTACATATGTGGGATTAGAGATGCCAGTTGGGTAATTTTTGTGTGGCGCGCTAGGTACAGATTAATTGAGGCATGATCACAATCCTGTAGATTGTTTTATTTTTGCATGAGTGATTCCTTCCAACATTTAATTCAGCAACGATTTCCTTTATTTGGATTTTCTTCTAGTTTGATGTATCTGCACATATAGTGCGACTGTCATTGAAATAAAGACGTCCCTGGATTGATAATTTGTGTACCATTTTAGTCATTTAACAGTGATTAATACAGTCCAGCAGCATGTACCTACCAGCTAGGAAATCATACATGCAACCTGTTACCTGCAATTATTCTCATTGAAGCTTCTTTACCCAACTTGTCTTTTCTTGTGCTTTTCTTTCCTTCTCTTTAGCTGATCTTGATCAAAGAATGAGCCAAAGATAACACTGGAAAACGCCATGAACTGGTCCTCATAAGCCTTTTTATCATTAAGACCTCCTTTTTCTTCATTTTCCTCTATTTTCTCTTCAATTTCCTTCTCATGCAAATATGTGGCCCTTCATCTCTCGTTTCTAATATTTTCCTTTATTTCACAAATCAATGCCAATAAATGGCTTTTGATAATTTCCTTTAGCCATAACAAACAACAAATGATGCCCACTATGATGTTTTTCCCAACATTCAGCTTGGAATACGTGCCCCATGACCTTGGTTTTATTTTTTCCTTTTTTAAATTTATTACATGAAATTTTAACATGGGGCTATTATAGGCCCCTCCCCCTTAGGGGAACACCATCCTAAGTGTTCTATGACTCCTATGACAAACAAACCATTGAAAACAAAAACATACTTCCTATGGAGATATACAACATAGCTCGTTGCAGTATTTACAATGACCACTGTTGAAAACATGATAAACATGACAAGCATACCACTTACTGGAGCTTTCTAACATAGCTCATCACGATAGTTACAATAAAAACCACATATACTCATGCATATTTGCTTCAACCAACAATTAACCATATTTTTTATGGAGCTTTATAAATCCATATCAATACAATATTCACAATAAAATAAACATATATACATACAGACATTTTCTCTAACCAACAAATAAAAGGTTAGGATGCATGCATCCGTAACGAGGGAATCCAGAGGCTCACACCTCTACCCACAAAATTTGTACCAGGATTCACCTCCTTCTCAGAAAGTCCAAAATCCACTACCAAAGTCAAATTTGCTTCAAATGCCCAGCATTATGATCCTTGCACTACCTATTCCCTCATTGAACAGTTACCAACTCTTTATTCTCAGGCACACTACCAATGTGCTTTTGATTCCACCTGTCAATGATAATGACCAAAATAAATCCATCCCCCGACCTTCCATTCTCTGCTACACATTCCCTTAGGCAATCCGGTCACCCCCTTTCATGTAGTCGCTCACCTTCCAAGTTCCCTGACATCCCCATTCCTGGGTGATCCATCCCTTTGCAAGGTTTCCACGCATCAGAAGGCCCAAAAACCAAGGCATATCCCTGCCTCAAAAGAATCATACCAGTCATAGCATGCTCATGGAAATCAATGGACAATATTGGATACCAGTGTCCCACAATGTCCCTACTCCTGAATTCTTTACCGGCATGTTACTACCTGTTCCACTTCCTTTTTGTTGTTGCTTCTAATCCTTCTAATGTGTATTTCAGGAAGGCTGGATGAGGCTAAGTTGCTCGGTTGGGAAATTTTTCAGATTTGACTAAGTGTGAGAATCACGAAGCTAATGTGAACAGTGATAGGACTTGATTGTGATCACTCACTTAGAATACTTGATGACACAACATAGATCATCCAAAACAAATGAACAACATATTTCCCTAAGTGCGACAACTTTGGGATGACTTACGCCAATTGTGACACCAAAGATACACTTTATGACGACTGTGACGACACTTACGCGACCATGCTTAAAACTTTTAAATAGAGTGCAACCCATGTTTAAAAGATAATACCAACTCATTTACAAAAAGATTACCCCTTGAAACCACCAAAACTAGCTTTCATGCAATGTGCAACACTTATCATGTGAAAAGACAATACTTTGAATTTTTTGCAAATGGGACCAAAAATCTTAGAGAAAACACATGCAATGAGTCTCAATGCTTGCAACAACAATATGTAAGGTCAAATTAGGCTCCGAAATTTGGGTGTAGACCAAAATTTTGGAGGGTGTTGTAGCAATGACAACAATAACTTAGCGCATATTTTTCTGCTATCCATTGCACTCTCTTTGGCTCCACCATGAACTGACTCAGAGAGTTTACTGCATAGGATATATTTGGCTTGGTGTTGACTAGGTACATGAGAGAAACTATCAATTTCTTGTACAATGTGGGTTGCACATCCTTCTCTCTAAATGAATTTATCTTCCTACAAATCATGATCATGGGAATAGACATGGATATGCAATCCTCCATCCCAAATCTCCTCGGGATATCTATGCCGTATTTCCCTTCACCCAGGAAAATATCACCATTTATCTACCACATCTCCATGCCTAGAAAATAGTGCATGAGCCCTAAATATTTCATCCCGAACTTTGTCGCAAGTACCCTATAGCACTCCTCGATGAGCCCCAGTGAACCTGTCAAGAATAGGTCGTCCACATATAGGACAAGAATGAGAACATATCCCCCAACAACTAAGTAGTAAAGGTTTGAATCCACCTCACTCTTCACAAATATCATGCCCTGCAAGTATATGTCAATGTGATCATATCATGCCCTGGGAGCTTTCTTGAGTCTGTACAAATATTTCTTAAACCTACACATGTGGGTCTCTATGTTGTGTACCACAAATCCCTTTGGTTGTTCTATGTACACCTCCTTCTCCATTGCACCATTTAGGAATGTCTTCTTGACATCCATCTGATGGACCTGCATCCCATCTATGTTGCTAATGAGATCATGACTCATATAGAAGTGTACTTGGCCAAATGAGCAAATGTCTCCTGATAATCTATTCTCTCCTTCTAAGAGAGACCCTTGGCCTCGAACACCGCCTTATATGTCGGTCTGGGTAGAACCTCCCACACATTGTTCTACATGATCGAGGAGTAATCCTCAACCATCACATCCTACCACACATGCTACTCTACAACCTCCTGATATTTGGAAGGATTGTTATCTACTAACTAACTAACCAACACCATGTAGCCAATGTACTACTCTATTTTTCCTCGCTATCTTGAACCTCTCAATTCCTCCTACCAACAATGTATTTAGGAATATCCACTTCCATGTCCTCCTGAAGCATCTCCCTGATCTATTGTATTTTTTTTCTCTATACTCTAAGAAGTCTCAGGAGTACTCGCACCTAAACTAGTGCTTGTACTAGTCAATGTACTCATGCTCTACTATTTCCCCTGATTTTTATTCTAAACACTAGGATATTTTTTAGGTTGATCACTCTAATCTTCAATTGTTGGCAACTCTCTAAACGTTTTGTATGCATTGTTCTCCGTGAAATTGACATCTCACTTGACCATAGTTATTCTGGACACTGGGATGAAGATATTGTATGCCTTCAAGGTTTCTCTATACCCAATGAAGTAACCACACTCTACAGTCTTATCAAAATTTGAACTTATCTCCCTTGGAATTTGATAGTATGCTAGGCAACCAAATATCCCAAAGTGACTCACTTATGACTTCTTCTCGGTGAAAGCCTCCTCGGTAATCATCTTACTAAGTGCTATATGTGGGGCCCTATTATGAATATAAATTATTGTACTACATGTGATTTCCCATCAATAGCATGGGAGATCTTGGTCATACAACATTGCTCTCACTGCCTCAAAAATAGACTGATTATTCCTCTCAACATTCCCATTTTGCTGCGGGTTGTAAGGAACCATCCACTCTCTCTTAATTCCTTCCCCGGTACAAAACTCATAGAACTCTTTTCTGGTGTACTCTCCTTCGTTGTCTGACCAAGAGCCCAAATATTTCTTCCTGTCACATTCTCCATTAGAGCCTTAAAATCCTGAAAGCAACTAAATACCTCATCCTTGGTCTTCAAGAAATATATCTAGGTGTTCCTAGATAATTTGTCAATAAAATTACAAAAGTACTTGTACCCTTTGAGAGACTTTGTTGACATAAGCCCACATATACCTTAATGCACAAGGTCTAGAATCCCCTGCAATATAGTGTCACTCTTTGAAAATGATGGTTTCGCAGACTACCCCAACACACATCCTCGCACACATCATCGTGTTTTGTGCTCACCTCCTGAACACTTGTCCTAGTCTCATGAAGCAGTATAAGTGCTCCTGGTGAATATGGCCCATCCTCCTATGCAATAGCTCCTCTACACTCTTGGACTACTTTTGCTAACTAGTTACTTTAGCACGTCCATCTGCAATCAATATAACCGAACACTCTTTCTCCCAATTGTTATAGGTGACCTCCAATCCTTGTGATTAAACAACACTCTCACCCCTCGGAAGGTGACATCGTATCCTTCGTTCTAAAGGAATGGTACGAATATCAAATTGATTCCTAAGCCTGGCACATGTGACACATCATGGATAGGTATCTCTTTATCGTTCTCCATATAAAATATAACAATCCCTCGTGGTATAGGAGTGCATTTGGAATTGTTACCCATCTGAATTTGGAACCTTATGCCCTCCTCCTTGTAGTTATAGAAGTACACAAGATGATTCAAACCTCTTCCTGAGTGAAGTCACTCCAAAGGCATTCCTAATATGGAAATTTTTCTTATCCGTTGATCACTTGGAGAAAACATTCCACTCCTTGGAAAATCCATTGACTTTTATTCACACCGCCTCCTCACCTTTGGGCTTATCACCAAATGCAACTAACTCATCTCTGGAAATTCAATATTTGGTGAGATAGGAAGTCACATCTTCTCCCTTATTCTGCTTGACATTCCTCAACCTCCTCTAAGAATCAACTTCCTATTTTTTGTAGGATCTTGGTACAGTTTATGATGGTGTCTCACATTTAATTCATTTTCCCTTTCTTTTCTATATGTGGAATAATATGATCCTTGACTCCATCAAGAATCATCCTCTTCACTTTGGAATTCTCCTTCTTGTAGGTGTCCAACTGTTGTGAATCTGTCGGTATGGAAACAACATTCTCTGGAAACTCCTTTAGACCATACTCATCTGATAAGAATGACATAAGGACTTTCAAAACACCAAATTTGGAGGCTCCATCCAACCTATTCTGATCTCTCAATCCTGCTACAACCATCTATGGAAAATATGGAAATTTAGCAAACTTAATTAAACTGGACAAATAACTGAAGAATTCGAATTGGGTTAAAACCCTCACTTTCTCTTCTTATGCTTTGCACAAATCTTCCTTTTGTCCTTAGATCTGTTGCAATACCATGTGAAAAAATAAATATTGTTGCAATTACTGGCTATTATTCACCTATATGTTAAGATTATTTTTCTTATGCAATTAACTTGCGGCAGATATTGAATAAAACACAACTGCAACTTCACTGAAAATTAAATAACCATAGGAACTGAGAAAATTATACACACACACAAAAATAATGATCACCATTATTTTTTGGACAAATGTCCCTAGAAAAACCCCAAATGGAAAATGAGACTCCAAATGAGGGTTTTAATATTATTTTATTCAGCAAAATTATTACAACTGGTTTCCGTAAGACCACAAACCTCAAGAAAATTATTCTGATCACTTTTGAAAGTCTCCCTGACCTCTCGGAAGCAATTTGTCCCACCAGAACAAATTTGGCCTCTCTCTAAAGCTGGTTTTGGCTCACACGTGTGACCTGGGAGATAATTTTGAGCCTCCCAACAACTCATAGTGGCTGGGAAAATCAACTCGGCCTCCACTAGAAAATCATGACCTCTACTGGAAAATCGATCCTCCTGTGAAAATCGATCTCTCATGAGAACTTTCCTTGCTCCAAAATTTCTCCCTCTCTAAGCAATTTTCACTGCCTACTGGGGTAATTCACACCCCCTTCTACAAAAACTCGCACCACTAGAATATTGGCCTCTCATTGAAAAAAAATTGATCTCCAACTCTCCCTCAAAATCACAATGAATAACGTCTTCGAAAATCTATCCTAAAACCCCTATTGTTGATTTCCCTATGTTGCCTTTGTGCCCTTGCAATCACTACAACTCAGTGTCTTGATGTGTTCTCGAAATGCCCATCATTTTCCTCTTATAATCTCTTGTTGATGAATTTAATCAAAATCAATGGCTAATATAATCTTGAATCCATCAAGTTAATTTTTGGGATGTCTGTAGAGGAAAATTGATTTACCCCAATTAATATTGATCAACTAAGCTTATTTCCCTTAGTTAGACTTAGGAAAATTAATTAACTACTTAATTAAATCATATTAAGGCCTTTTCTCGCGAAACCTCTTTTGGGTATAGGATAAAATGTGTTCCCCAGCCTCATAGACACAATCTGATAGTATAAAACATGTTCACGCTACACAAAATAACAAGTTATAGCAAAAATTCCAAGTTGGCCTATTTGAGGCATGCTTTAGGAGCATTTAAGAACACTAACTTCCTCATATCATAACTCCAAAATTATAGAAAAACAAGGTTGAAAATTATACTACAAGTACCTTGATACCTCTTCTTTGTCTCCTCCAAATTTCAGAGTCTGAAACACCATAGAAAGAAAGTTATAGTGAAAATAACAAGGTGACATGTTTGAAGTAGAATTTACGAGTCTTCGGAAAGTCTAACTTCATTAGATCATAACTCTAAATTTATAGCAAAACAATATCTATAATTTATCTTGTAGGTACGTTTGGATCTCTTCTATGTCTCCTCCCAAATTCATATTCCAAAACATCATGAAAAGAGAGTTATAACGAAAATACCAAGATGATTTGTTTGAAGTAGATTTTTTGAGCATTTACGAAGCCTAAGTTTCCCAAATCATATATCTGAAATAAAAATGAATTGAGGTCTAAAATTTTAACAAATTCCATAAATATATTTTATCTATATTCTCCAAGTTTCATGTTTTGAAACATCCCATAATAAAAGTTATAGAAAAAATACCAAGATGACTAGTTCGAAGAAGATTTCAGGAGCATTCAGGAGGCCTAAAGCATATCTACAAATTTATAGGAAAACAATATCTTAAATTTTAACCACACGTACATGACGATATTATCTCTCGTTCCTTAAATTTTCATGGTCTAAAACATTCCAAAAGAAAATTCATAGTGAAAAATGAAAGATAACTCATTTTCCTCATAAATCACAGTTTTTCTTCCACCTTTAAAGTACAAGAATTTCCCCAAAAATGATTCCCCAGCTCCTCTTACAACCTCAAATCTATTGTTCGATGAATTGGTGTTCAAATGCACTCATATGTATTTTATTTATAATGTTTTTGTATGCACCTATGGGATGACTTGTGAAATTGGTTGGGTCGACCTGCTTGTACTTTGATTAGGTTATCATGACAAAATATTTCTTGTCTCATCATTCTTATGGAATTAGAGGGAGTTTTATATACCTTTGGAAAGATATCAGAATACGTTTTCCAACCATATATCTTATGCTCCAATTTTGGCTATAAAATTAAAGTAAAAATCCCTTCAAAGATAGGGTATCCAAATTGGGGATGAAAAGTCGAAAAACAATATTTCCACCAATCTTCAGTTTCTAATCTTTATTTTGGAGATATGTAGTATCCCGGTGTCTTTCACAATAATGAAAACAATATTTCCAATAATCTCCCCCTTTTTCATTAAATGCAACCCTTAGTCAATTCTGCAGTAATTTTTAAGAACTCCCCCTATTTGCAATTTTCCTTGTGCTTGCAACTTCTCCCCCTTTGACATAAATGACAATGGGATATTCCCCCTAAACGTGTGTTTCTCCTAATGTGTAACTCTCCTTTGGTCTGCATATTTTATTTGTGCCTACAACTCTTCCTCTATTTACAACTTCTCTTAATTACTACAACTCTTCCTCTATATGCAACTTCTCCTAATAACTACAATTGCTTCGTATATTTGTTGTGTCTTCTTGTGTATGCATATTCTCTCGCTTTCACATCAATGAAGAGAGATGTTTTTACTTTAGGCTACAATTCCCCCCCCCCTCAGACCTTAATATTAAAACAATTAATTCCTATTATTTCTTACTTCTCCTTTTCCTGCAACTAGGCTCCCCTTATCAAGGTTTTGTTCGTTTGTTCCTACCTGCAACATTTCCTCTTCTATAGCTCTACTCTTTAGATTTCTCCCCCTATGCTTACAATTCCTTATACTTCTTCTTTTTGGGACTACTCCCCCTAGGCCTATGCTTCAGTCTCTCTACAATTTAACCCTTTTGAGATTGAAGGGACTATCCCCTTGAATTGATGCTTCTCCTTATTTGCAACTTTCCCCCTTTTGCTTTTCTTTCCAATTGAATTTCACCATTCACTTCACTTTAAACTGCTAATTCATATCCTACAAACTTTCCATTGCATCATCCTTTTCCTACAACTCACTCTCAAAAGTACCCACATTCTTAATGTGGCCTAAGGTGTTGCAATCTCTCACTTATCTTATATTTCTCTTTTACTGATGAATTTTCAAGGATATTACTCCTATAGAGAATTTTTTCTTCAATTTTATTAACGACATATACATTGTTTGGAGACCTAATTGCATTTTCTACGAATATTCCTAAACATGTTTTTTTTATTCCACGTCCTTTAAAGTGGAATGTGACATCATAGCCTCAATCAAGCATTTGATTTACAGTCAACATATTGTGCTTTACACCTTCAACCAACATAACATGCTGGCTTTTTTCCTCCCATCATCAAGATTGGTTATGCCTTTTCTAATTATCCTTCTTGAATCATTATTTCCAAGGGTGATATTTCCTCCTTTGACTTCTTTTAGAGAGAGACTTCTACTTTTATCTCCTATCAAATGCCTCGAACATCCACCATCTATATAACATTTTCTATATTTTTTTTGAACACGTAGAGCTAAAGCACATTCTTCTTGCTTCTCTTGCTTCCTTAACCATATCTTTGTTCTTTGATTTCCAATTTTGAGTAGCTTATAAAATATTGAGCTTTTTGCCCAAAATTATCATACTTGAAACATTCAACTTGATCTAATAAGGGGGCAAACGAATTATCATTTCTGACATCATTCTCATTAAAAATTCTAGGATTGTTACTCGCACAACCATTCTTTGAGATCTTATATGACCCCTAACTCGTATTATTCCCATATTCATGTATTACATATGATGAATATATTGCCTCGTGACCAAATTTATTACATGAGAAGCAATAGCCATAAAAGACATTTTTCTACCTAGAAGTAAATATCCTTCTTGGGTAAATTGTTCTTCTGAATCCATTCTCGACTTTTGATTGGTCTTCACTTCCTTACCTGGTGTTGCTTTCTTTAATTTGAGGATGATATATTTACTGGTCCTCTCCTTCTTTCATACTGATATTTTCATTGATAGATCTTTTGAGCAAATTAACATAGCTTTCTAGTTCCTTTTTTCATTTCTTTGATGATGACATTGAGCTTGATTTTCCCTTGGAAATTTCATGATATCCAATACCTTTTTTAATGAGGGGCTATCTCTAACAACTCATAATGCTATATATTGATTCAAGCCCTTTTACAAACTTTAATTTTATATTCAAATAAGCATTTGGCTTCTCTAGATCCTTTCTTAAGGATACAATTTCTGCCTCTAGCTTCTTAGATATTCTTTCCTTTTCTTTTAGATAACTTATCAATGTATCCTTTATTTTCTTAGCCTCTTGTAGTTTTATCTGTGGAAGGATAATTGATGCTTCATTATAATCATGATCTTTCTTTTCATATTTCTATAATAGATCCTTCAACCCTTTGTTTTTCTGTTCGGGTTTTTTTGCTTATTTTAAGGCACTAATGAGTTCCCCCTCAATATACTTTCCCATCAACATCTTCTTCGTTTGAATATTTTTTAAATTTCTCAATGTATTAAGCCTACATCATCATGAGTATGAATTCCTTTTTTGCATTCATAGATGTGTATTTATTACTTTCTTATGTTGAGCAATATATTTCCTTTGCATACTCATAATATCTTTTCCTATGTGCATGTCATTCTTTATCACTCACTATTTTCCAAAATTACACATGGACATCTAGAAGTAAGATGACCTATTCTTCTATAACTATGACAAAATAGTAACTTAACTATGGATTTCACTTCTTATGCATCTTATTTACCTCCAACTTCTTCCTCATAATATGAATCTTCATTTTAATGATCAACAACTTGAGCATGCATGGTTAGGGGGTTTTCTTCGTCATCGTTATCCTCCAATTTTTCACATGGACATTCATAATCACAATGAAATATTCTACAACCCTTAAAACACTTAGATATAGCTGACCTTCGAATCTGTCACATTCTCACAAGATATATTTCACTTCTCCTTCATCTAATACATCGCTTGAACAATCACATGCATTGATATTTTATGCTGTCTTTGAATTTTGTAGAACATCTTCCTTCTTAACATAATTCTTTGTTTTGATTTCATATGTAGTATCCATATTTAGATTATTCTTATCTTCATTTCTTCAATTCCACCTCCTTCACAGGTGTTTTGCAACTCATCCCACATCTCTTTTTTTATTTCACAAAGAATCACCTAATTGAACTTTGATTTTTATAGGCCACTCAAGATGGCACTCATGACTTCTACATTATGGCACGCAAAAAATATTTTTTTTACCGTTTTTTTTTTTTTTTTTTTTTTTTTTTTTTTTTTTTTTTTTTTAATACCTTGCAGCACTAATGCGTATCCTTTGTACAAACACCTCAGTGCGATAGCTATACAAAAGTATCATTGTTTTTAGTTTTCATAATGCACCAGGATGGAAATAATATTTTGTAGGATCGAGGTGTCAGTTTTATGAAAGCATTGGTGCCTTAAGAATTACAATGCATCAGGGCGTTAATCTCAAACAATATTGGTGCTTGAAGAAATAAAAGCCTCAGTGTTGTCGTTTTCCGAAAAGGCACCGGTCATGCAAAAAGATGTTGTCATGGTGATTTTATATAAAATGACGCACTAGTGCATTTTTATGTTACAGATGCTCTCATTTTTTGAATGAGATTTTCTTTTTGAAATCCTTTATTTATCGAAAAATTGACGTATATCTTATAGCAATGCTCATATAAATTAAAACTTCATTAGTGCATTTGTATGTGATGTCTGGATTATTTTTCTTTAATATTGGATTTCACATCTCTCCATTATAATATTAAATCATCAATATATTTAATGAGTGGTGTAACATTTCACAAAGACATTGGATAACACATTATAATAAATTAAAATGTATTTTATTATATATCAATAAGAGACTCTTTGTCATATGAAACGGGA
This sequence comes from Pinus albicaulis, assembly GCA_034641835.2. Taxonomy (NCBI): domain Eukaryota; kingdom Viridiplantae; phylum Streptophyta; class Pinopsida; order Pinales; family Pinaceae; genus Pinus; species Pinus albicaulis. Next base: position 1,134,419,626 of record CM076579.1, read on the forward strand.
TTCTTACTCGTAACCCATTGTATTTAGATTGGGAAATTATGTCCATTACACTAAACAAAATGTTTGATTTTCATAGACAATTATTTCAAAAAATACAATAGGTTGCACTGATATCTAAATAGATCATCATCCTTCGCTAGTACTATTGTGAGTGCTCGAGCTACTTCCCTAACTTGCAATATTTGGAGAAATTTTTTGTTAATTGCATCGATTGTTTTTGTAACCCGCCCTCCCCCCAGCACCCTCCAACTTTTACCCAATTTCACTGGGTTTCCAGGGTAAACATGAGAAAAAGATTTACTATGACATGACTCGACCTCCAAGCTTCACTTATGGAATTGGGGCCAACAACAGAACATATCAACCACAAAATAATATCCTACAGGGATTTATAGGACCCTCAGAGGCAAACCGCATGCATAACACAACATCCATGCGACTACAGTCCAAATATGTCAGTTATGAGCCTGCGACCCCGGAATCAATGCCACCTTTTAAGGGCTTATCTCCATACCATTGGCCAGAACTAAATGAGACTTTCAAAAATGATAAATAGAATCAATACAAAATTTTGATCAAAAACTTGACCTAACCAGCCTCAACCATGACAGTCATTTCGTCAAACATATTGAGAACAGGTAATCTTCAGGTCATGAATGCATATTTGAACATAGGGGTTTGATATTTATTTGAGAATCATCAAGAAGGTCTAATGCCCTCTCATAATAGATGCAATAACATTTATTATATCATGCATTCAATAACCATTCATCATAATCCATACTTATGCAAGAACACAGTAAAATACAGAAATACACATAAATGCAGAGATGCAGTAGAAATAACACTTCATTTCATTATTATCAAATAACTTAAATATGCTTACAAACAGAATGGAAATAAACTAGGTAGGGAATTGGTAACTTATCTCTTAGAAGAAATGTGGCAGAAACAAGCCTTTGAACTGTGTTACAATGAGGCTCAAGGGCCTTTTTATTATTGAACAACATAGGAAAACGCCAAGAGTTTGTGGGCCCCATTGGGGTTAGTTGGGAAGCCAACTTCCTAGGGTCGTAATATCTATGTTTGGCCCGTACGATATATCATCAGAAATATATCTCTGAGTACTACACGTTTTGGCGCATGCACAAACCTATGGCTATGGACCTGCTACAGACCTCAAAAAAACATTGTTTAGTGGGTCAAAACTGCTTCGGAAGTTCATGACCTGAAAACTGTTAAAAATAGTAAATGTTGATATAAAAAAGGAAATAGATGAAACTAAATGGAGTTCTAGGTGGAATAGGTGGGTGGAAACCAATATCCACCTGGATCATTCCTCCCCCCTTAGGAAGCAATGGTTTCCATTGCATGCAGAGCCTCCATGAGGTGAGGAAATTTATGTTGAACCCAGTGCCTAGTGAACCACTTTCCCTGGTGGAGGAGTTGGCCTGCTTTGACAACTCGATATAACTGGATCCTCTGATGGCAGGTGTTCTTGATCTGTGTGTCCATGATCCGACCAGTTATGATTTGTTCCATACAGTCTGGGTTTAACTTTGTTGGTGTGATTTGTTTTGCTATTTTGGATGTGTCCAGTAGAGGCGGAAAGTAGAGTTGAAGGCGGTCCACATTGAACACTAGGTGCAGGCCAAGGAGTGGTGGAATAATGAGCTCAAAGGCATTTTCCGCTAAAACCTTGGTAATGATCTATGGACCATATCGAAGTGGGAAAAACTTGTGGTGGGGTATAGTGAGGCGCTCCTTTTGTAAATGTAGCCACACTTTGTCGCCCACCTGGAAGTTGTGTGGCACGCGATGCTAATCATGTCGCTGCTTGTACTTAGCATTGGCTCTGTCCAATATGTCATGAACCTATTAGAGGATGTTGTGAATGCCCTCAATGAATTTGTTCGCCTTGACACCTTCAGACTAGACATGAGCCAAATCTGCCTTAGTAGCCACAAATGGCATGGCTACGTCAATGGGACATAGCGGCTGAAATCCCAAGCCCACCTGAAAGGGGTTATAGTCGGTTGAGTTGTGGAGAGCTCAGTTGTAGTTGTGTTGTACACAGTGGAGGCTCCCATCCCATGTGCGTGGATGCTTTGATTTGTATTTGCGCAGAATGTGGGCGATCATCCTGTTGATGACCTATGTCTATCCATCAGTTTGGGAATGGAAAGTTATGGACTTGGTGAGCTTGGTTTCCAACATCAACCAGAGGATGGACCAAAATGTACTGAGGAACCTGTTGTCCTAATCTGAGATGATAGACTATGGGATCCCAAAGTGTATCCACACTCGTTCAAAGAAGAGTTTAGCAGTGGCTTGTGCTATGGTATTCTTTTTGTAGCCGCCATAATGGCCATTGTCGAGAATCTATTGACGACAACAAAAACGCAGTCATTTCCATGCTTAGTAGAAGGAAGGCCTGACATGTAATCCATGGAGATGGATTCCCAAGGTTGTCTAGGGGTAGGAAGAAGAGTATAGAGGCCTTGCTTCTTGATGGTCAGTTTGGCAATGGCATAGGCAATGCAGGATCTGATGTACTTCCCGACATCCTGTCGAAGGTTCGACCAATAGAAATACTTCTGCAATACTGCCATTATTTTCTCGACCCCGAAATGGTGACCAGACTGTAGTGCGCTTCCAAAATCATCTTGGCACGCTCACTTGAAGGAACACAAAGGTGTCCTAGGTGACATAGCATAGAATCCTAGAGGTGAAAATTTGGAACTTGCTTACCCTCCAAGGGCGTCTTGTATGTGTGGCTGAATTCTGGATCGCGTTTGTAGAGAAGCGGCCAGTCGAAAGTCTCGTGCCCACAACAGTTGAGCATGGTGGTTAGCGCCACGATCGGTGGTTTTCTAAGGTAGTGTGCAACATTATTTGTGCTTCCCTTCTCATACTTCATGCTCAAATGAAACTGTTGCAGGTATGTCAACCACTTCTTATGGCTATCGTTCTGCAACTTCCCATGTGTCTATATGAACTATAGGGGTCGATGCTCTGATACGACTAATCCAGACTTATGCAAGAAAATAGTAAAATACAGAAATATACAAAAATGCAGAGATACAGCAGAAATAACACTTCATTTCATTAGAAATATGCTTACATACAGAATCGAAATAAACTAGCTAGGGCGTTGGTAGCTTATCTCTGAGAAGAGATGTAGCGACTACAGGTCTCTAAATTGTGTGACAATGAGGATTAAGGGCCTTTTTATTATTGAACAACATAGGAAAAACCTAAACAACCAAAACCCCAACCCCATGAGATGAAATGCCAAGAGTTTGTAGGCCTCGTTGGTGTTAGTTGGGCAACCATCTTCCTGGGGTCGTAACTTGGTTATATTATCTTCGTTTAGCGTGTGTGATATATCATCAGAAAAATCTATTTGAGTACTACAGGTTTTGCTGCAAGCCTTTCCTATGGCTATGGGCCTGCTGCATACCTCAAAAAATGTTGTTTAGGGGGTCAAAACAACTCCAGAAATTCAGGACCCGAAAAAATTGCTAAAAATAGTAAATGTCGCTATATAAAAGGAAACTGATGAAACTAACTAGCAGTCTAGGTGGAATAGGTGGGTGGCCACCAATATCCACCTAGATCACATAAACTATTCAAAACATGTGAAGAGTTATAACTAGAACCTGTTATGAAATCATTATTATAACCATGATAAAATAACCATTAAAGCCACATAATAATAGAGCAAATGCTTGTGAAATACAAGAGCGAAAGAGCTCTTATTAAAATTTCAAAAATCCAACCAATTCGGGGACTTCCACGTATCACTAGACCATATATTGAGTTGAACCAAATCTTTCTTTCAGCCTATCACCCTGAGGCCATATTCCAATCATGAATGTGGGATATCAAGACATAAAAAACCAGGAATTCCTAAAGATTAAACCACCTCAACCGTCGGGCTTTATTGCAATCTTTCCAAAACTATTCAAGGGATCAGTAGGCTTGAAACAAGCACATAAACAACTAGGATTTACCGCAATCATGCCAAAACCGGTCAACGAATTCCTAGGCCCAAAACAAGCTTGGATGCCTCAAAGTTTCCTCACTAATTCCTTGAGGAATTTTCCTGTCTCGACCCTCAGGCTTTAGTGTAATCCTGCCAAAACCGGTCAAGGGATTCCTAAGCCTATGGGAATTTTCCTGAAACCACCTCACTCAGTTCCAAAACCATCTGGTAATCCCAAGCTCAATCGAATGAAAGAACCCCATCAAACCATGGCTATCCGGAAATGGAAAGGCAAGGTTGAAACCACTGCCACACCCGAAAAAACCCATGCCAATGACAACAAAAGAACAAAATACACACATGAATGTACCATGCATGAACCAACTAGCTAGGAAATCAAGCATGCAACTTGTTACATGCAAGTATTCCCATTGAAGTTGTTTGACCAAACTTTTCCTTGCTTGTCCTTTTCCTTCCTTTTTTTTCCTTCTCCTTAGTTGATCCTGATCAAAGAATGAGCCGAAAATAACACTGAAAAAAGTCATGAACTTATCCTCATAAGCCTTTTTTTCATTAAGGCCTCCTTTTTCTTCATTTTCCTATATTTTATCTTCAATTTCCTTCTCATTCAAATTTGTGACCCTTCATCTCCCTTTTCTCCCATTTTCCCTTATTTTCATAAATAAATTCCTTTTTCCAATTTATTTTAGCCATAATAAACAACAAGTGATTTCCATTAGGATGTTTTTCCCAACATTCAACTTGGAATACTTGTCCCATGACCTTGGTCTTATTTTTTCCTTTATTAACTTTATTACATGAATTTTTAACCGGGGGATGTTACAAGCCCCTCACCTTAAGGGGAACATTGTCCTTAGTATTCTATGACACATGTGACCAGCAAACCGCTGAAAAAAAATACTGCCTATGGAGCTTTACAACACAGCTCGTTGCAATATTTACAATGACCACTACTGAAAACATGATAAACATGATAAACATATCGCTTACTAGAGCTTTATAGCACAACTCATTATGGTATTTACAGTAACAACCACATAACTCATGCACATTTGCTTCTACCAAAAAATAACCATACTGTCTATGGAGCTTTATAAATCTAGCTCGATATAGTATTCACAATAAAATACACATGTATACATATGCACATTTTCTCTAACCAACAAATAAAATGATACAATGCATGCATCTACAACAAGGGAATCCATTGGCTCACACCTCCACCCTCAAAAGTAGTATGAGGATTCACCTCCTTCCTAGGAAGTCCATAATGTAGGTTTTAACCCTGAATACAAATTATCTACACACGAATCTTATAACAGAAAATAAACAATAGCAAGAGCATAAAACATAAAACAGATAAACACAGAGATTTTCCCCTGGATCCCAAATCGGGACAACCAGCTTGATTTTTTATTATATTCATTTTAGTGTTACAACACATATATATACAGGCCGAAGCATACATAAACCCCAATCCATTAACCTTGGATTAGAACATAACCGTATTTCCCTTGACCGGATCTACAAAAAAATACCAGGGGCCGAAAACCATCGTACCCCAGAACCATGTGCAAAACCATGCACAAAACCATGGACGCAGACTACCCACCGGAAATTAAGAATATAACACATACCCAACATTCTCCCACTTGTTGTTTTCTTTCCACAGGGGGCCACGAGAGAGCTTAGTCATTGGCCCAATTCTTCAACACCCATTGTTTCTCTACACCAAGAGAACTTATGAGTGCTCATAGACTTCGTCAATGCATCAGCAACATTCTTCAAAGTGTCCACCTTTACCAGCAACACCCTTTTAGCCTCAACCATATCTCTAACAAAGTGATATTGAACATCAATGTGCTTTGTCTTTGAATGATAAGTAGGGTTCTTAGCCAAGAAAATTGCACTTTGGCTATCGCATTCTATCCTTATAGCTTGCTGTACCAACCCCATACTTGAACACAATATCTGCAACCAAATTGCTTCCTTGCTTACATGAGTGGTTGCTATGTATTCTGCCTCTGTAGTTGAAAGAGCCACTATAGACTGTCTTTTACTCATCCAACTGACTGCACCTCCAAATAGGCTAAACACATACCCACTTGTAGATCTTCTTTGGTCTAGATCTCCATCCCAATCTGCATCAACAAAACCACGAATGTCCAACATTCTTTCCAATCCTGGTCTTCTTTGGTAGCACAAACCATAATCACTAGTGCCACATAAATATCTGAAAACCCACTTCACTTCTGTCCAATGCTCCTTTCCTGGGTTTGACATAAACCTGCTCAATGCTCCCACTGAATGTGCAATGTCTGGTCTAGTACAGACCATTGCATACATCAGGCTACCCACTACACTTGCATATGGGACACGAGACATATACTCCTCTTCTTCTTGTGTCTTGGGACACTGTTCAGCAGACAACTTTACACCTATAGGAATAGGAACATTCACTGGTTTACTATCCCGCATATTGAACATCTGCAATATAGTTTCAACATACTTCCTCTGGTTTAACCAGAGCGTCCTCTTTGCCCAATCTCTCTTAATTTCCATGCCCAAAATATAGTTTGCAGCACCAAGATCCTTCATGTCGAATTTGGAGAACGGTTGGGTCTTCAAATCTTGGATAATTTCTTTGTCATTTCCAATCAACAACATATCATCCACATACAAGACCAAATAAATAACACGGTCACCAATTAATTTAAAATAAACACGGTGATCCTCCTTGCTTCTGGTGAAGCCAAGTCCCCGTATATAGGTATCAAATTTCTGATACCACATCCTTGGTGACTGTTTTAACCCATAGAGAGACTTCTTCAACCTGCATACTAGTTCTTTCTTACCCTTCACCATAAAGCCTTCAGGTTGCTTCATGTAGATCTCCTCTTCTAGATCCCCGTGAAGAAATGTTGTCTTCACATCCATCTGTTCTATCTCAAAATCAAATGCAGCAGCAACAAATAAAAGTAATCTAATAGAAGTAACCTTGGAAACGGGAGAAAAAATATCACCAAAATCAATTCCCGGCACCTGGGAATAACCTTTTGCTACCAACCGAGCTTTGTATTTCTCCACCTTGCCTTCTACATTCATCTTCTTTTTAAACACCCATTTTCTCCCAATGGGCTTCCTTCCAGCCGGCAACTCCACCAGATCCCATGCCTCATTTTTGTACAAGGATGCCATTTCATCAACCATGGCCTCCTTCCAGAGTTTTCCATCCTCTGAATCTACTGCCTCCCTGAAAATTCTGGGATCATCATCAGTTATAGTTAAGGAAAAGCACGAACGAGAAGCCTGCTGGACTATACCTTTCTGGTTGCCTTCTTTCCCGAACTGATCTTCTTAAAGCTGGGGTTTGTGGCTCTTCCTCTTCTGAATCTTCTTCTGTTGTAGAGTCTGATTCATCCTCCTTTAGCTCAAACTCTATCTTCTCGGGTTCCTTTGGTATGATTTCATGTTTAACAACATCTTTCACCTCTCTAAACACCACATCTCGGCTGTACACAACCTTCCTTGTTTCTGGGTTTCAAAGCTTGTAACCCTTTAAACCATCCTTATACCCAATAAAGATGCACCTTTCAGATTTATTATCCAACTTGGTCCTTTTCTCCTTTGGAACATGTACATATGCATCACATCCAAATACCCTTAGATGTGAAAGAGATGGTTTATTACTAGTCCATACCTCATGTGGAGTCTTATCCTCCAACGCTGATGAAGGTGATCTGTTAACTAAGTAACATGCAGTCTCCACTGCCTCTGCCCAGAATTCTTGTCCTAACCCAGTACCACTGAGCATGCTTCTTACCTTTTCCATCAGCATTTTTTTCATTCTTTCTGCAACTCCGTTTTGTTGAGGTGTGTATGGAGTAGTCTTCTGTCGTGCTATACCACACTTCTTACAGAACTCTTCAAATTCCTTCTTGCAGAATTCCCCACCATTATATGTCCTTAGTGCCTTTATCTTCTTCTCTGTCTGGTTTTCCACCAGAGCCTTAAATTCTTTAAATTTGTCAAAGACTTCAGATTTCTTCCTCAAGAAATATATCCATGTGTTCCTTGAGAAGTCATCTATGAATGAAACATAGTACATAGATTTTCCTAGTGATGGAACTGACATAGGTCCAAACACATCACTTTGCACAAGTTCTAATATCTTGTTTTCCCTCTTAGCACCAGAAGGAAAACTCACCCGATTCTGCTTCCCATATACACAATGTTCACAGAAATCGAAATCCAGAGAACAATTAGACATACCTTCTACCATACCATCTCTATGCAGTATCCGAAGGCCCTTCTCTCCAATATGTCCAAGCTTTTGATGCCATAGCATGGTCTTTTCTCCAGAGACAGCTAGGCTTTCCGCTCCACTTTCAGGAACCATAGAACTGTTACACCCATCAATAACAGTGCTACCTTGTAGCTTGTACAGAGTTCCAGTCTGAACTCCCCGCATTAATACCAGTGCTCCCCGAACCATCTTGCAAGCATCTTTCTCGAACACTGTTTTTACACCTACATCATCCATCTTGCTTACAGAAATCAGATTTCTGGCCAATGTAGGAATATGCAGAACACCAGGAAGTGTTCTAATCCTTCCACCTTGCAGCTTCAGCTTGACCTTTCCACGTCCGACGATTCTGGCCTTCCTATCATCCCCTAGGAAGACATCACCATCATATTTTTCATACTCGCAGAACCACTCCCTATGGGGAGTGAAGTGAAAGGATGCACCTGAGTCAATCAACCATGACTCATGATCTACATGTGTATTTGAAGAAAAGAAGCTTGAATACATCCCCGATGGGATTTATGCGAGAGCATAGCAGAATAAACATATAACCATAAATACAGAGATGCAGCAGAAATAACACTTCATTTCATTAATATCAAAGAACTGAAATTTGCTTACAGACAGAATGGAAATATAACTAGCTAGGGCGCTGGTAGCTATCTCTGAGAAGAGATGTGGTGGCTACAGGCCTCTGAACTGAGTTACAATGAGGCTCGAGGGCCTATTTATTATTGAGAAACAATGGAGAACCCTCAACATCCAAAAACCTAACCCTAGGAGATGAAGCGCCAAAACTATGGGCCCCGTTTGGGTAAATTGGTGTTTCAACTTCCCAGGGACGTAACTTTGGCATACTATCTCCGTTTGACGCATATGATACATCATTAGAAAGCTCTGTCCGAGGACTACAGCTGTCGAGGCGAATTTTATCAGAAAATTCGCTGGCGCTTTCGTACCCAAAAAACGTCGTTTAGGGCCTCAAAACGGCTCCGGAAGTTCAGGACCCGAAAAACTGCTAAAAATAGTAAGTTATGCCAAAACAGAAAAACTGAAAGAGACAATGGTGGGGGCCCAAGTGGAATAGGCGGTTGGCCACCAATATCCACCTGGATCATTCCTCCCCCCTTAGGAAGCAATGGTCCCCATTGCGTTAAGTTCCTCCATGAGATGAGGAAATTTCTGCTGAACTTGGTCCCTGGTGAACCACTTTCCTTGGTGCAGGAGTTGGCCAGCTTTGACAACCCGATACAGTTCGATCTGCTGTTGACGAGTGTTCTTGATTTCCATGTCCATGATCGTCCGCTGGTGCTTTGTTCCCATGCGATGCAGGTTTAACACGGTGGTGTAGGTTGTTCTGCAATGTCGAAGTGTCCGGTAGGAAGGTGGGAAATGAGACGAGCGATCATTGGCTTGGGTGCGGACCAAGGAATGGTGGAATACTAAGCTCGAAAGCATTGTTCCCTCTCTGACCTTGGTGATGGTGTACGGCCGTATCGGAGCGGCGAAACATCGGTGAGGTCCGGTGGGCGCTCATGTAAATGCAGCCATACTTTGTCGCCCACCTGGAAGTTGTGTGGCACTAGGTGTTGATCATGGCGTTGCTTGTACTTGGCATTGGCTCTGTCCAATATATCATGAACCTGTTGGCGGATGTGTTGAATGCGCTCAATGAAGCTACTTGCTTTGTCAACTTCAGACTGGACATGAGCTGAATCGGCCTGAGCAGTTGCAAATGGCATGGCTACGTCAATGGGACATAGTGGCTGGAATCCCAAGCCCACCTGAAAGGGGCTATGGCCAATTGAACTGTGGAGAGCTCGGTTATAACTATGTTGTACATAAGGGAGGCTCTCGTCCCATGTGCGTGGATGCTTTGAATTGTACATGCGCAGAATGTGTACAATCATTCTGTTGACGACCTCTGTCTGGCCATCTGTTTGGGGATGGAAAACTGTGGACTTGGTGAGCTTTGTGTCCATCATTGACCAGAGGCTGGACCAAAATGTGCTGAGGAACCTGCTATCTCGATCTGATATGATAGACTGTGGGATCCCAAAGTGCACCCATACTCGTTCAAAGAAGAGTTTAGCAGTAGCTTCTGCTGTGATATTCTTCTTACAGACCGCCATAATGGCCATCTTCGAGAATCTGTCAACGACCACGAAAACACAGTCATTTCCATTCTTAGTAGAGGGCAGGCCCGACATGTAATCCATGGAGATGGATTCCCACGGTCGACTAGGGGTAGGTAGTGGAGTATATAGGCCTTTCTTCTTGATGGTCGGTTTGGCAATGGCACAAGCAGTGCAGGATCTGATGTGCTTCTCGACATCCTTTCGAAGGTTCGACCAATAGAAATACTTCTGTAGTATTGCTACTGTTTTCTCGACCCCAAAATGCCCAGCGACTCGACTGTAGTGTGCTTCCCATATCATCTTGGCACGCTCGCTTGAAGGAACACAAAGGTGTCCCAAGTGACATAAAAGTGCATCTTGGAGGTGAAAATTTGGAACTTGCGTGCCCCCCAAGAGTGCCTTGTAAGTGTGGCCGAATTCTGGGTCACTCTCATAGAGAAGCGGCCAATCAGAAGTCTCGTGCCCACGAGAGTTGAGCACGGTGGTGAGCGCCACGATCGGTGGTCGGCTGAGGCAGTCTGCAACATTATTGGTGCTACCCTTCTTGTATTTGATGTTCAAATGAAACTGTTGCAGATATGTGGACCACTTCTGATGGCGATCATTCTGCAACTTCCCTTGTGTCTGTATGAACTGCAGGGGCCGGTGGTCTGTGTGGATGATTGTTTTCTTCCCCAAAATGTAATGCTTCCATTGTCGACAGGGTTGCACAATGGAATACATTTCTTTGTCATAGGTGGGATACTTGCGAACTGTCTCAGACAATGTCTCACTGTGATATGCCACTGGATGTCCCTGTTGAGTAAGAACTGCCCCAATAGCATAGTCAGAGGCATCTGTCTCGATCTCAAACGGCTGCTGCAAGTCTGGTAAGGTGAGCACTGGGGCAGAACGGAGGCGATTTTTCAATTCTTTGAACGCCTTCTGTTGAGGTTCCGACCAAAAGAATTTTGCTCTCGCTCCTCCTTTGGTGACTTGACTCAAGGGCCAAGTGATATGAGAGAATCCCAACACGAATCTACGGTAGAAGTTAGCAAGACCCAGAAAGCTGCGAAGCTCTGTTATAGTAGTCGGGGCTGGCCAATCCCGAATGACTTGGATCTTGGCTGGATCCACATGCACCCCCCTTTCATCAATAATGTATCCCAGATATTGAACCTGGGTCATGCCAAACGTGCACTTCTCCAAATTGGCACACAACTTGTGTTGCCGCGGTGTTTGGAGGACTTGTCGGATGTGATGAAGGTGCTCTTCCCAAGTCTTGCTGAAGATCAGAATGTCATCCAAGTACACCACTACGAATGAGTTGGTGAATAGCCGCAAGATGTCGTCCATCATCCTCATGAAGGTTGCGGGAGCATTCGTCAACCCGAAAGGCATGACCAGCCATTCAAAAAGGCCTTCCTTAGCTTTGAAGGCAGTCTTCCACACATCAGAGGGTTCAATTGGTACCTGGTGATACCCGGACTTCAGGTCGATCTTACTGAAATATTTTGCACCTTGGAGTTGGTCCAGAAGGTCATCAATCCGTGGGATTGGGTACCTATTCCGGACAGTGATCTTGTTCAGCGCCCGATAGTCAATACAGAGCCTCCACGTCCCATCCTTCTTCTGTACCAACACGATCGGGCTCCCACAGGGCGATGAACTTGGTCTGATGTGACCTTTCTGCAACAGCTCCTGAATCTGCCTCTTGATTTCATCATTTTCCAAAACAGAGCGTCGATAGATCGGTCCATTGGGTAGTGGCGCACCTGGGGTTAGATCAATCGGGTGCTTGACCTGGCAGTGCAGAGGAACCCCTGTGGGTGAGGTGAAGATGTCCCCGTACTCCTCCACGACCTTATCCATTTGTTGTTGTCGTGCGGAGGGGCCCTGTCTGGAGGTCGTGGCCACAGTCTTCTTCTTGCCCTGGGGGCGGATCATCAGGAAAACGAATTTCCTGGTTTGGGAAATGAGCTTACTACATTGTTTTGCAGTAACCAAAGAGATAGTCGTAGGAGGTGGTACCTCTGGTATCCTGTACAACTTATTTCCCAAAGTAATAATAACAACACGAGGTCGAGACTCATACATAGCATGACGCTTCCACAAGTATGGTTGTCCTAATAATACATCAGAAACATCAATAGGAGCAACGTCACATAATACCTCATCCGTGAAGGGCTTGATGCTATAGGGAAGGCGGCACTGCTGGCTGACGCGGAGATCTCGTCCTTGGTGAAGCCACACGATGGTGTATGGATGTGGGTGAGCTGTGGTCGGCAAGCCCAACCGCTTCACGGCGTCTGCTGAAATGAGGTTCTTTTGGCTCCCATTGTCGACAATGAACTGTACAGGGGAGCCCTTTACCCACATTTGGGAGTGGAAGAGACGTTCCTCCTCCTCTGGATCTTCCGGTTCCTCCTTCTGGACCTTTGTAGTGGCAACAATGGCGTTGGGCTCCGCATCAATAATATGTTTCCCTTTTTCATTCCCCTTTTCAGGTTCTGATTCGGAGTCGGAGCATGCATCTGACTCAGAAGCCCTCATCTCGGCCACTAGCGACTGCTTGGCCCGACACTCACTTGTGTTGTGAGTGGAGCTCTTATGGAACTCACACCACTTTCCCGTGTCCTTCTTTGGCCTTACGGTGTTGTTCTTTTCTTGTGGCTTTGACGGGTTGTCTTTAGCCGCCATGCTCTGTCCTTTGTTATGCGGTTTGGAAGCACCTTTTCCTTGCTTTTGATTCACAGATCCAAAGTCCTCGCTTCTTCTTGTTTGAATTTTTATCTCAATCTTGGCAGCATACCGGTATGCCGTACCAATCGAGGAGATGTTGAGGAACTCCATTTCCTCCTGAATGTATCTGTGCAGACAGCTGCGATACTTTAGCACCAAATGTTTCTCTGAATCTTTGATACCCAACTTTGTGCGCGGGGTATGGAACAGATTCGTCAGCTCGTGCACATCTTGATCCCTTTGTTGTCGCAGCGTGGTCCATTGTATGTACTTGTCCTCATAGCTCCCCACGGGATAGTACTGTTCCATGACGGCGTCTCGGAAAGAATTCCAAGTTGGTACGGCCGAGAACAGAGAGGGTTCTGTCTGGTCCTTGTTCTCACAGTAGGTTTCCCACCAGTCCTTAACATGGGGGGTAGCTTTGAGGAGTGCAAAAATAATCTTCTCCCGGTCTGAAAAGTCATGAACATAGAAATATCCTTCTAATAGATTCAACCATCTATCTACGGCATCTGCGTCTATTTGACCCTCAAATATGGGAATGTCAAAATGTACTTGTACCTTAAAGGGAGTCGCAACTCCAGAGTGGCTACTGGATGCAGATGCGCCGCCGGTGGGCAGCCGTTGAAGGATCTGAGCAAAGCTATCCATCATCGCGTTCCTTTGTTTTTCGAGAGCCTCCTCGAGCAATATTTTGATAGGATCTCCTGCTCCCTCATCTTTCTTTTCGTCCCCCATGGGCGTCCGTCGAGTTTTGCGAGGCTGATCTTGCAAAGGTTCCACCAGATCAAGCCCTAGCTCCTTATACCCCGACCTCGTTGGGGACATGCAAAGAAGGATCGAGAAAAAGCAGACCCCTTTGATACCACTGATCCGGATTTATGCAGGAATGCAACAGAATAAACACATAACCATAAATACAGAGATGCGGCGGAAATAACACTTCATTTCATTAATATCAAAGAACTGAAATTTGCTTACAGACAGAATGGAAATAAAACTAGCTAGGGCGCTGGTAGCTATCTCTGAGAAGAGATGTGGCGGCTACAGGCCTACGAACTGAGTTACAATGAGGCTCGAGGGCCTATTTATTATTGAGAAACAATGGAGAACCCTCGACATCCCAAAAACCTAACCCTAGGAGATGAAGCGCCAAAACTATGGGCCCCGTTTGGGTAAATTGGTGTTTCAACTTCCCAGGGACGTAACTTTGGCATACTATCTTCGTTTGACGCACATGATACATCATTAGAAAGCTCTATCCGAGGACTACAACTTTTGTGACGATTTTGATGATCAAAATCGCAACAAATTTTTCATACCAAAAAACGTCGTTTAGGGCCTCAAAACGGCTCCGGAAGTTCAGGACCCGAAAAACTGCTAAAAATAGTAAGTTATGCCAAAACTGAAAAACTGAAAGAGACAATGGTGGGGGCCCAAGTGGAATAGGCGGGTGGCCACCAATATCCACCTGGATCATCTCCACCTTCATTCGAGGTGGTTTTTGCCTCTGCAGAAGGAGCTTCATCAGATCCATTTCCTTTCTCAGGAGCTTTAGATCTACATTCCTTTTTGTAGTGTCCTTCCTTTCCGCATTTCCAGCACACCTTTACAAACTTTCCAGGAGATTTAGATCTCCCTCTAGATTTAGATCTCCCACTCGAAACCTTATTCTTGCTTCTATTCTGGGACCTTCCTCGTACAGATAACGCATCTCCATTTTGACCCTCCATATTTCTCCGTCTCATTTCCTCCGACAGCAAGGCTGAGACAATGTCATCAAAATTCAAGGTATTTGTATTGCTACCTATTGCAATAACCAGACTATCCCACGAGTCTGGTAGAGAACACAACAAACTGATGCACTTATCTTCATCTGAGATTTTAATATCAACAGATGACAACTGACTTACCACAGTATTGAAGGCGTTCAGATGCTTTGTCACCAACTCTCCATCCTTCATCCTTAGGTTACACAACTTTTTCCACAGGAACAACTTATTCACCAGAGACTTAGATTGGTACAAAGTCCCAAGTTTTTCCCACAAATTCTTCGTCGTAGCTTCCCCAGATACATTCAACAATACTGAATATGAGACACACAATCGTATTATGCTCTTTGCCTTCCGATCTAGCTTCTTCCAGTATTCATCTGACATTTCCATTGGTTTAGTACCTGGATCTACCATGATCCACTGATCTTTATCCACCAGCAGATCCTCCATCTTGAGCTTCCACAACTCAAAACTCTAACCATTAAATTTCTCGATCTCTATCTTTTTGTTGCTCGCCATCTTCTTTCACCACAAGAATCGATCCCGCAGATCTCCCACTGAACAGGGTCTACCTCATGCCCGAGAAAAAAACCCTCAGCAGCAAAGGCGTCCCCTTGAAGCTGAAACAACTCTGATACCAAATGTAGGTTTTAACCCTGAACAGAAATTATCTACACACGAATCTTATAACAGAAAATAAACAATAGCGATAGCATAAAACATAAAACAGATAAACACAGAGATTTTCCCCTGGATCCCAAATCGGGACAACCAGCTTGATTTTTCATTATATTCCTTTTAGTGTTACAACACATATATATACATGCCTAAGCATACATAAACCCAAATCCATTAACCTTGTATTAGAACATAATCGTAGTTCCCTTGGCCGGATCTACAAAAAAATACCAGGGGCCGAAAACCATCGTACCCCAAAACCATGTGCAAAACCATGCACAAAACCATGGACGCAGACTACCCACCGGAAATCGCGTGCTTAGTTGTGGAAAGAATATAACACATACCCAACACATAATATACTACTAAAGTCAAATTTGTAGCAAATTTCCAAAGCTATAACCCTTGCACTACATGTTCCCTCAGTGAACAATTAGCGGCTTATTATTACTGGGCACACTCCCAATGTGTTTTTTATTACATCTATCAATGCTAATGCCCAAAACAAATCCATCCCCAAGCCTTCCCTTATCCGCTATACAGTCCCTTGGGCAATCCGGTCACCACCTTCCAAGTAGTCACTCACCTTCCAAGTTCCCTGACATCCCCTTTCCCAGAAAATCCATTTCTTGGCAAGGTTTCCTCACATCAGAAGGTCCAAAAACCAAGACATATCCCTACCTAAAAACCAAAATATCGGTCATAGCATGCTCCTGGAAATAAAAGGACACTATTTTCTATTATTTCCCCACAATGGACCTGCTCCTAAATGCTTTACCAACATACTACTGCATGTTCCAATTCCCTTTTATTATTGTTTATAATCGTTGCAGTCAGTTTCAACCACCCAAATCGAGAATTTCCATGCTTTTTTGTACCAAGCACATAATTTCCATTAGTCTAAAAATGAATTGACATAAATTTAAATCATACCTCATTGGTGGCCCGTCAATAAGGTACACTTGAAATTTTGTTTAATTCTTGTCACAACAAGTCAAAATAACTATTTTATCAATTCATCATGTATAAACATTTCACATCTGGTTAGCTCAAAAACTCAACTATGATAAATCGGAATCATATATCACATGTATCCATCAGAAATCAAAGTCATAGCACATGCATAGTTAAAACTGAAATAAGATTCTAATACTTATCTTTCAAATGGTTCTTTGTTTTTTGCCTTTTTTATTTGTCTTTTCCATACACACACTGAATAGGTTTCCAAACTCGAAAAGCACCCAATGCCTCCTCTTCTCTTCAAGCAACAAGGAAATTCAAAGACTAAATTTCCTCCGCCCTCAATATCAACAATAAGATTATCCTGAGACTAAACCACCTTAACCCTCAATATCAACAAGGGCATACAAAGACTAAATCACCTCAACCCTCAATAACAACAACAATGGTGTCCAGAGACTAAGCTGCCTCAACCCTCAATAGCAACAAAAATGGCCCAAACAATCCCATACCTGCTTATCCCATCACATTGTACAATACATACAAATACACAACATACAACACAAGAATTACACTTGCACCTGGAGTACAATCACAACAAATACACCTACACCCGGTGTACAACACCACACATACACCTGCACCCAATGTACAACATAACACACACACCTACACCTACACTCGATGTACAACACAATACATACACACCATACAAAACAAGGAATACACATGTCAGGATACAACAACTACACAGTACACGTAACGCAGTACTACATGTATACAACACAACATGTACGACATGTACATCGTACCACATGTACAACATGTAGACAATACCACTTGTACACAACACAACATGTACACAACACCACACGTACACGATATGATCTGCACAACGTGTACACAACACCATCTACACAAAAAATACGCAGCACCATATGTACACAACACCAACCGCACAATGTTTACATGGCACCATATTTACGCAGCACAACCCGCACGACTTGTACACACCACCACATGCCCACAATACCACATGTAGAACCTGCACATGACACCACATGTACATATGACCAAACGTACACGAAACATCATGTACATATCACCATATGTACACGACACCACATCTGAAACCTATACACAACACCATTATTGCACATCTGGAGACCACACTATCTTTACCAAGCAATATTTCTTCTAGTATTTTTCCACTATCCATGCTTGTCCCAACATGCCACATATTGCACTACTTTCATTCCAATGATGTATCCCTCAACATTACCTGGCATAGGATAGCATAGGCATTGTATAAGCATATAATATCAATTCATATCCACATGATACTAACCTCATTTATATGTCAGGCTCCTCTTCTCACTTGATTCTGCATAATACTAGGAACATCTTCATGCCATTCACTTGTATAAGCAATCATTCCCCCACAAGAATTATCCCTGGCGAAGACATACATATATACATATAAACATTAGCATAAAAAAAAAACATGATCCTTGATGACCATTTTAGACAACGACATACATATATATACATCAACATCATCATAATCACAAAAGAATTACCATATATCATAAGGTCAAGGTTAATATAACTCCCTTTATTCGTGCGCAACATGCACAATATTGAGAACAACAGTTCCCAACATACTCAAGGGATCTGACGCCTCAAATCCATTTACTTTACCTTTCCTGTTACCTTTATCATGATTGTCCTGCCACCATCCATTTACACCAATGGACCCAACCAATCCAACTAGTTCTCATATTCTTGCCTTCAGCTTCCCTTTACTTGCATTGAGATTCTTTAGGGTCTTACATTACCTGTTGAGTTTCATTCAACTCTCCTTGAGTTTCATTAACTTCCTCCTTCCTCAACCAATTCCCAAGACACTCGAAGCACAAAAAGGAAAGAACAAAAGAAAACAAGAATAAAACCATGAAAAAACAATAACAATATGACACCATAACCAAAGTGGCATTACCATGCACTAGACACAATCAAAACCACAAATCAAGTGCAAACAAATCATAAAATACCGAAAGCACACAACTTTCAACATACACCATGACTCAATCCCCATGGTCTCCCAATGCTTCCAAGATAAATCTCTACTCGAGTCTTCTTCAGGATTTCATGGAAGTCCCTTTTCCATGCAATTCCTTGCATTATATTGTAATAAACACACAACTTTCAGTGTATAAATAAATATAACAATATATTGGTTATCTTACCTTGTTGTACCCAACACACTACCCTGTAATTGAACATGTACATACATCATCTCTCAAGGAACTCAAATTCCTTGACGAATCCAACCATGACTAGAAACCAATTATTATACCTATCAAATACATGTTTATGAATATATCTGACATATCCACACAATGTTAGACAAAATCAAGGTTAAGAAGACTTCATGTATGCAAAGCACTCATTCGTTTGGAATTTCGGTTTCCAAATTTCCCTTTTTTACCTTTTTTCCTTGCTGCAATCGAGTCTTATTATTTACTATCACATCACCCATATGTTAGTTATATAAAAAAATCAATTGTTACCTTGATATGCTAAGACCAAGCATGTTTCCTTGAATATGTTCACACATGTCAATCACATGTTCCAAAGATAAAGACATCATGTCTATTAATTTGAAAACGACATTTACCAAGACTAACAGTCATGTCATAATCAACTCATGCTCATTAGTCATAATACTACAACTAGCACCCACTTTGCACTCAAGTGAATATAAGTTGTCTTAGTGCATATTGCGTTAGTTGAACCATCTGAAAACAAGATCATTTCTTAAATAAATCTCATAGACGCATACTCATATCATGCAATTAATCAAACATTCAAACAAACTGTAAGCATACCATGTTAGATAAACCAAATAAACAACATAATCGACTCATACCTCAATATATTTCAGGGTAGGCTATCTTGTCTGAAAAATCAACCCAGATTAACACAATATAAATTCACAAGCACATCAACTCATAAATAAATAATATCATGATATGCATAGTAGTATCTAGCTAACATGTTCACATGATAAACTCATAAACAACTTACATGCATGCATAACAATCACATCTGCACAATTCAATCTAGATTAGTATGACACAACATCACAAGTACATCGACTCATACCTAAATAACATAACCACGACCATTTTCATAGGCCAATATAGATTAACACGATACATATAACATCAAGATCTTAAATGCAATGACCACAATCATCATGTGTATGACCACAATGCATACAAAAAAAAAGTTACTATCATTCCTGACTATCTGACGCACATACGTATGACTGCGATAATCAACCAACATTGATCATGCATGTAACCAAAACAACAATAAATTGACATATATCTACATAACCACAATGCTTATAACAACCATTAACAAACATACTTGTATGCCCAACATACAAACTTGTATGACGATCTTTTATTACCCCAAGGTCCAGTGTTGCCACCTCGCTCTAATAATATGCTTCTCATTGTAGGAATTTACAAGGTAAGTTCCGTAGATCAAGAACCAAAGGTCACCGCTCACAAATCAGTACACCAGTATAATCACGTGGTTAAAACCCTCAAAGAGGGAAACAGTCCACGCCCTGGGCCAACGCGGCCACTCGAGGGAATTTATTAATATAAAATAAAAGTTGCATATGTTTCTCTCATAAACAGTTACCAGACAAATGACCCTCCATGCTCTTTAAATAGACATCATGGACCAATCGGGTGTTAAAGCCACGGATCAAGTGTCGTTAATACCGAGGTGAGAGATAATCGTCGGATCACTACAAATCGTGACCGTCGGATTATAAGTTATAAATGTACATGGTAAAGAAACACACTTTACCTAACTCTACACTAGACTAAGTTATTCTTAACTATTTCCTATGTGTTGGAATATCATAACATCCCCCCTT
The DNA here is from genome assembly GCA_034641835.2 of Pinus albicaulis. Classification (NCBI taxonomy): domain Eukaryota; kingdom Viridiplantae; phylum Streptophyta; class Pinopsida; order Pinales; family Pinaceae; genus Pinus; species Pinus albicaulis. Next base: position 1,134,440,174 of record CM076579.1, read on the forward strand.
AAGAAAAACTTGGGATAGGATTGAAGGATTTACAAAGGTGACAGAAAAGGAGCCTATTTCCTATGTGTCGAAATATCCTAACATCCCCCCTTAAGAACAAATTGGGATAGGATTGAAAGATTTACAAAAGTGACACAATAGGAGAAGGAAGGAGGAATTAGAGCCTATCCCCCCTTAATGACAACTTTTCTGAACTCCAATCATGGATCGAAGTTTGGTAAACTTAACTTCTACGAGAGCCTTTGTAAAGATGTCGGCTACTTGATCATTGGTCGGACAATACTGCACTTCAAGAACACGATCATGAATGAGCTTTTTGATGAAGTGTATGTGGAGTTCAATGTGTTTTCTACGCTGATGCTGAACTGGATCTTTACATAGATTAATGGCACTCTGATTATCACACCAAAGTGTAGTTGGATGTTGCTGATGAAGACCAAATTCATACAGGATCTGACAAAGCCACATGGCTTCCTTGTTGGCTTCAACTGCACCACGATACTCGGATTCTGCTGAAGAAAGGGAGATGGCACTTTGTTTCTTACAAGACCAAGTAATAGGTCCTGAACCAAGAGTGAATACATATCCTGCAGTGGACTTCCGATCATTAGGGTCACCAGCCCAATCAGAATTAGTGAAACCAATCAACAAGGGAGATGATCCTGCACTGTAATGAATCCTGAACTGAATTGTACCTCGAATATATCGAAGTATTCTTTTAGCTGCTTTCCAGTGACTTTCATGAGGTTGGTGCATAAATCGAGCAACAAGACCAACGGCAAAGGAAAGGTCAGGACGGGTATGAGTTAGATACAAAAATTTACCAACAATTTGATGGTATAAGGTAGCATCAACTTCAGGGGTAGTACATTTGACTGAAAGCTTGACTCTAGACTGAAAGGGAGAAAGGGCAGGCTTACAGCCTTCCATGTGAAAGTGGTGTAGAAGATCAAAAGCATACTTGGACTGAGAGAGGGTAATGCCTTCCTTGGATTGCAAGACTTGAAGACCAAGGAAATAATGCAAGTGTCCTAAGTCTGTCATTTCAAACTTCTTTTTGAGGCTAGAATTCACATGGTTGATATGGTTTGGATCACTACCAGTAAGGATAAGATCATCAACATAAAGAACAAGGATGGTGATGGAATTACCCACTTTCTTGGTGTAGATAGTGTTTTCAGAATGACACCTAGAAAAGCCATTATCTAAGAGAAATCTATCCATTTTGGCATACCAAGCCCAAGGAGCTTGTTTGATACCATAGAGAGACTTCCTAATGTGACAAACAAGGCTGGAGTCTTTTTGGATAAATCCAGGGGGTTGTTCCATGTAGATTTCTTCATGCAAATCTCCATGTAAGAAGGCGGATTTAACATCCATCTAATGGACTTCCCATTTAAAGGAGGAAGCAAGGGAAAGAACAAGGTGGATAGAATTCATTTTGGCAACAGGGGAGAAGGTTTCAGTATATTCAATGCCTTCAACTTGTGAAAAACCTTTAGCGACAAGACGAGCTTTATGTCTATCCACTTTTCGATCTGGTCCAAACTTTGTTTTGTAAACCCATCTACATCTGACAAGTTTTCTTCCTTTTGGAAGAGGAACAAGATCCCAAGTATTGTTTTCCAATAAGGAATGATACTCTTCATTCATAGCTTCATCCCAATCTGGATGACTGAAGGCTTCTTCAAAGGTTTATGGATCAAGTTTTTCTAGAACTTGAGCCAATAAGGAAGAGGCTCTTTCGAACTAAGAACGTGTACATCATCGATCGGCAGGGTCACCTGCAAGAGAACTTGCTGCATCTCAAGTAGAGTGGACCCATCTTGGAAGCGGTGAAGTATAAGGAACAATTTCACGAGCTAGAGGAGGATTTTCATCCTCACTGTCATCATCTGAACTAGAAGGAACGCTATTAAAAATAGAAGAGAGAGAGAGAGAGAGGTGGCACATATGCCGAATCAGGCTCGCAGGCCAAAGGTGGCACACCCACCGAACTAGGCTCGCAGGCCGATATATTTTCATCAAAATTTACATATCTTCTAATGATTATATTTTTGAATTTTGGTTGAAGAGGTCTATATCCTTTGACATATTCAGACTATCCAACAAAAATACATTTTTCACCCTTAGGTTCTAAGGCTTTATGTTTTGCATCTGGAATATGGGCCCAAGCATCACTTCCAAAAACACGAAAGTGACTTACATGTGGTTTGATTGAGCTCCAAGCTTCTTCTGGAGTTATATTCCTTGAAACCTTAGTAGGAGTGTGATTTACTATGTAATTTGCACAGTTAATGCCTTCTGCCCAAAAATTGAGACCAAGTCCTTTCGATTGAAGCATACAATTAGCCATTTCTTTTAAGGTATGATTCTTTCTTTCAAATACACCATTTTGTTGTGGAGTATATGGAACAATATGTTGCAATTGAATGCCATGCTCAGTGCAAAAGTTGATAATAAAAAAATTTAACATATTCTCTGCCATTTTCTGATCTTAACTTAAGAATTTGATGTCCAGATTGTTTCTCAACAAAGGCCTTAAAGGCCAAGAACATGTTAAAAACTTCACTCTTGAGTTTTAAGAAATATACCCAAGTGAGTTTGGAAAAATCATCAATGAAAGTTAAGAAGTACATGCAACCAGAGAAAGAAACAACAGGAAGTGGACCACATAAATCACTGTGCACAAGCTGCAAAGGGGTTGAAGCGTGCCAAGAGGCACGTTTATCAAAACTATCCCGATGATGTTTTCTGAGTACACATCCAGAGCAAACACCATCCTGGCAAGATACCATAGGAAGGCTCGTCACCATATTTTCCTTACACAGAGTTTGAAGAGAGCGATAGTTTAAGTGACCAAATCGCTCATGCCGAAGTTTTCTCACATCATCATTATGAGCAACAAAAACAGAGGGAAGAGATGATGACCCAAAGTTGTCAAACTTATAAAACCTTGTGGAATCATCAGCAATGCCAGTAGCTAAAATATGTTTAGGATCTTTGAGGTCCTTGATTACAACATCATGAGGTGAGAATTCTACTATTTTCCCTTCACCTGAATGAATTATCTGATAAACAGAAAGAAGGTTGCATGACAAGGTAGGAACACATAGTACATCATTAAACTGACCATTATCTAGATGAATGGTTACAGATCCTACAACACTAAGAGATCTATCATCACCAACATAAATATTTTTGGTGTTACAATCATTTAAAGAAGAAAACATGGATTTATTTTTAGCCATGTGGTAAGAAACTCCAGAATCAATGAGCCACTCATGAGAAGGAGAAGAAGAAGATACATTCAGTGCATAACCAGATCTTGATGCTTGACAAACACAAGCAGAAAGTGCCATGCCTCAAGATGAAGGTGAAGAGTGCTCCAAATTGATGTTGTGCTTCTTCATTGTTGCTTCTAACGCTTCCGTATTCTTAAAACATTTGGACTCTAAATGGCCATCACGATTGCAAAAGTTGCAATGTCTATTTGTCTTCTTTCCTTTGTTTTTATATGCCTTATCATTTTGGTGAGTTTCTTTTTCAGTTTGTGGCTGAAATTGCTTAGGACCCTTGTCTAGTTTCGGACCATACTTTTTAGGATACTGCTTCATGGGATTCTTTTGATATGATTGATGTTGGGCTGCTAAGGCTTTCTTAGAAGTGTTTCCAACAGTGATAAGACCAAGGTGTAAACGTTTTTCTTGTTCTCTCATCAAAGAATCACAAAAGGAATCAAAAGAGGGATTCTTGTAGGTGGTTCCTGAAGAAATGATGGCTTCCCTAGTGGAATGGAAGGCGGAAACAAAAATAGAGTATGCAGGGCCAAGAGAATGCAATAGATGAGGCTACCATCTTCCTTTTTGACCTTACAACCTTCTAAAAGAACTCTGAGGGTCTTGAATTTGGACAAAAAATCTTCAATAGAGGAGAAATTATTGGGGTCCCAAGTAAGCAACTCATTTTCAAGATGATGGGCCTTGATTTGATTTTGAATGCCAAAGACAGTATTTAGCTTGTCCAGGGCTTCATGAGGGGTGTCAATGTCAAGGATATGAAATCGAAGATCTTGAGCAATGGACATTCCTATCAACCCTTGTGCTTGATCTTGTTTATTTTCCCATTTAGCAACTTTATCATCATCAGAAGGTTTAGTTTCTAGCCCTATGGCTATTCTATAAAGCCCTTTACTTCTAAGTATATCTACCATGTGAGGTAGCCATTGGAAATAATTGGTGTTGTTAAGAATAACCGGGCATGCACTTTCCATTTATAAAAAAAAAAAAAAAAAAAAAACGAAGCTGAGAAAATTTGAAACTAACTGCTCCAATGGAAAGATCTCGAAAAATTAGGTCGTTTCAAAAAAAATGGCTTCCGGATGAAGAATTTATGCCTTTTGAAAAAACTGAGTTGTAGATGCCGAATAGTTACGGGAACGGGATGAAGTGTGGCTTTTAAAAAATATATATATATCCGCCCCTTTGAACAAAAACTTTTTACAAAAGAAGCCTCAGAAGGAGACTTGAACCCAAGACCTCTATTCTCATAAACTAACCCCTCACCAAGTGAGATAGTAAAAGGATTATGTTATTTTAGAAAGGAGTAAAGGGGGATTATTGTTATTATTATTATTATTATTATTATTGAGGGCGGTGTGCGTGCCTTTTCCTACACAAAAAACGAGCAAAAAAACGAAATGAAAAGACTTACGGCAGAATTTTAGATTCTCGGTTAGCCTTACCGGCAACTATCACTTTTTTCACTATTTATGATTTCCCGAGATCGCACAAACATGCGGGGAAAGAGCATACGTAGCAAAAAAATCCATTTTTCCTGTTTCTGATTTGCTGAGATCGCACGGAGCACACAGCAAAGAGCATACATAGAGAAGAGGGTATAGATCCGACAAATAAATAAAACCTTAATACAGGAAAAAAAACCGAAATAAGCAGAACTATTAACAAATATAACTGCAAAATAGATGCTTTATACCTCCAGATCTAAATTGACATAACTTGGGCAGCCGGAAACCTTTTCGCATGAAACGAAAAGAGTTCCTCACTATAATAGACGATCCGGACACAACCGAGCAGTTCTCCAAGCCCAAAAATGTTCATAAATAGTAGATCTACAAAGTGGCATTCGCATACAGTCAAACCGGCTTCGGATTTTGATCAACAACAGACGCGACCCTCAAAATAGCTCTGATACCATATAGGAATTTACAGGGTAAGTTCCGTAGATCAAGAACCAAAGGTCATCGCTCACAAACAGATCACAAATCAGTACACCAGTTTAATCACGTGGTTAAAACCCTCAAAGAGGGAAACAGTCCACGCCCTGAGCCAACGCGGCCACTCCAGGGAATTATTAATATAAAAGTAAAGTTACATATGTTTCTCTCATAAACAGTTACCAGAAAAATGAACCTCCATGCTCTTTAAATAGAGATCATGGGCCAATCAGGTGTTAAGCCACGGATCAAGTGTCTTTAATACCGAGGTGAGAGATAACCGTCGGATCACTACAAATCGTGACCGTCGGATTATAAGTTACAAATGTACATGGTAAAGAAACACACTTTACCTAACTCTACACTAAACTAATTTATTCTTAACTATTTCCTATGTGTCGGAATATTCTAACACCCATGGCCTATCTCAGCCAACATATCAACATCATAACATACCAATAACATCATGATGACATAAACTACATACAATGACCTCATAATGCATGCATAACAACCACATAGACAACTAACATGCATTCATGACAAACAAATTCCGCCCATGCAGTCCAAGTGTTTGAGCGTGGAAGCTCTTATACCAATATATAACACCCCCTCCAACATTTACCCAATTTCATCGGGTTCCCAACGAAAAATGATAATAAGAGTTATTATTACATGGCCCGACCTCCAAGATTAACCTATGGAAGTGGGGTCGATAACTAAACCTATCAAAAACAAACTAACATCCTACAGGACTTACAAGACCCTCAGAGGCCAAAAAACCACCCCCAGTTCCCAAATCCTGAGCTAAATAGTTATTTCACTCACCTAGACTCCCAGCCGCAGGCATAACACTGCATCCATGCGACTGTAGGCCTCCATTCGCATGCATAACACAACATCCATGTGACTACAGTCTAACTTTATCAGTTCTAAGCCTTTGACCCCGAAATCAGTACCACTTTTTCAAGGCTTGTCTCCATACCACTGCCAAAAACTTAATGAGACTTTACAAAATGATAAATAACATCAATACAAAGCTATTCATAGAAAACTTGATCAAAAACTCGACCTAACTAGGCCTAACCATGACAACCATTTTGTCAAACATATTGAGAATTGGTAATCTACAGGTCATGAATGCATATCTGAACAAAGGGGTCTGATACTTATCTGAGAATCATCAGGAAGGTCTAATTCCTTCTTATAATAGTTGCAATAACATCTATTAGCTCATGCATTCAATAACCATTCATATATTGTTCAAAACATATCAAGATCCATAACTAGAACCTATTATGAAACCATTATTATTACCAACATATAACCAAAATAATAACCATGATAAAACAACCATTGCAGCCACATAATAACAAAGAAAATAATCATGAAATACAAGAGGGAAAGAGCTCTTATTAACAAATGCAAAATCCAACCAAGTGAGGGACTTCCATGTACCACCCGATTATATATTGAGTTGAACCAAATATTTTTTTCAATTAATCACCCCCTTCCCATATTCCAAGCATGAATGTGGGATATCAAGACATAAACAACCAAGTTTCCTGAAGATTAAACCACCTCCACCCTCAAGATTTACTGCAATACCGTAAAAACCAGTCAAGGGATCACTGGGGCAAAAACAAGCACATAAATAACCAGGCTTTACTGCAATCTCGCCAAAACCGGTTAAGGGATTCCTAGGCCCAAAACAAGATTGGATTCCTCAGAGTTTCTTCACTAATAGCTTGAGGAATTGTCCCATCTCCACCCTCAGGATTTACCACATTCTCGCCAAAACCGGCCAAGGGATTATTAGGCATTTGGGAATTTTCCTGAGATCAGCTCACCTGGTTCCAAAACCATCTGGAAATCCAAAGCCCAATCGAATGAAATAACTCCATCACACCATGTCTATCTATAAATGGAAAGGAAAGGCTGAAACCACCATCACACCCGACAAAACCCATGCCAATGAAAACAAATAACCAAATACACAAAATCATGTGCCATGCATGCACCAACCAGCTAGGAAATCACACATGCAACATGTTACCTACAAGTATTCCAACTGAATTTGCTTGACCCAAATTTTCCCTGCTTGTCCTTTTCTTTCCTTCTCTTTAGCTGATCCCAATCAAAGAATGAGCCAAATATAAGACTAAAAAAAGTCATGAATTGATCCTCATAATCCTTTTTATCATTAAGGCCTCACTTTTCTTCATTTTTCTCTATTTTCTCTTCAATTTCCTTCTTGTGCAAATTTGTGACTCTTCATCTCCCTTTTCTCATATTTTCCTTTATCTTCATAAATAAATGCCAATAAATGCCTTTTTCCAATTTTCTTTAGCCATAATAAACAAATAGTGATGCCCACTAGGATGTTTTTCCCAACATTCAACTTGGAATACATGTCCCATGGCCTTAGTATTATTTTTTCTTGTATTAACTTTTTTTACATGAAATTTTAACCAGGGGTTGTTACAGACCCTTCCCCCTTAGGGGAGCATCATCCTCAGTGTTCTATGACTCCTATGACTTACAAACCACTAAAAACAAAAACATACTTCCTATGGAGCTTTATAACACAACTCATTGCAGTATTTACAATGACCATTGTTGAAAACATGACAAACATACCGCTTACTGGAGTTTTATAGCACAACTCATTACTTTATTTACAATAGACCCCACATATGCTCATGCACATTTGCTTCAAATAACAAATAAACATACTATCTATGGAGCTTTATGAATCCAGCTCGATACAATATTCACAATAAAATACGCATATATACATATGCACATTTTCTCTAACCAACAAATAAAAGGATATGAAGCGTGCATCAACAACAAAGGGAATCCAGAGGCTCACACCTCCACCCTCAAAAGGAGTACCAGGATTCAGCTCCTTCTCAGAAATTCCAGAATCCATTGCCAAAATCAAAGCTACATCAAATGGCCAATGTTATGACCCTTACACTACATGTTCCCTCAACGAACAATTACCAACTCATTGTTCCCGGGTACACTACCAATGTGCTTTTGATTCCATATGACAATGCTAATTACCAAAGAAAATCCATCCCCCGACCTTCTCTTCTCTGCTACACAACCCCTTAATTAATCCAGTCACCCCCTTCCATGTAGTCACTCACCTTCCAAGTTCCCCAACATCCCCTTTCCCAGTTGATCCATCCCTTGGCAAGTTTTCCTTGCATTGGAAGGTAAAAAACCATCATACAGTCATAGCATGCTCATGGTAATCAATGGAAATTATTGGGTACCAGTGTCCCACAATGGACCTGCTCCTGATTGCTTTACCAGCATACTATTGCCTGCTCCAATTCCTTTTTTTTGTTGCTGCTAATCCTTGCAATCAGTTTCAACAACCCAGACCGGACATTTTCCATGCTTTCCTAGACCAAGCACATAATTGTCATTATACTAAAAAGGAGTTGAAATAAATTTAAATCATACCTCATTGGTGGCCCATCAATAAGGTACACTTGCAATTCTACTTACGTCCTATCACAAGAAGTCAAACTAGATATTTGAACAATTCATCATGTATAAACATATCACATGATTCATAGATCATGTGCATAATTAAAATTGAAATAAAATAATGATACTTATCTTTCAAATGGTTATTTTATTTTGCCTTTGTTCTTTGTATTTTCCGTACACCCACTGAATCGGATACCAAACTTGGCAAGCACCCAGTGCCTTCTCTTCTTTTCAAGCAACAAGTGAATCCGGAGACTAAACCACTTCCTCCCTCAATATCAACAACAAGGGTATCCTGAGACTAAATTGCCTCAAACCTAAATATAAACAATAAGGGCATCTTGAGACTAAACCGCCTCAACCCTAAATAGAAACAACAAGGGCATCCAAAGACTAAACCGCCTCAACCATCAATAGAAAAAAAAAGGGCCCAGACAGTCCCATACCTTCATGTCCCATCACATCGTACAATACACACATACATATACACAATGTACAACACAACACATACACCTGCACCTAGTGTATAATCACAACACATACACCTGCACCTATTGTATAATCACAACACATACACCTACACCTGGTGCACAACACCACACATAGACCTACACCCGGTGTACAACACAATACATATATGTACACACCATATAATACAACGAATACACATGTCATGATACAACAACTACACAATAGATGTAACACAATACCACATGTATACAATACAACATGTACAACATGCACATAGTACCACATGTACAACATGTACATAATACCACATGTACACAACACCACACGTAGATGGTACCATCTTCACAACGTGTACACAACACCACATGTACACAACACCGCACGTAGATGGTACCATCTGCACAACGTGTACACAACACCACACGTAGATGGTACCATCTGCACAACGTGTACACAACACCACATGTGCACAACACCACTTGCACAATGTGTACACAATGCCACATGTACACAACACCTTTTTCACAACATGTACGCAACACCACCTACATGACATGTACACAACACCACATGCATAGAACGCCATATGTACAACCTGCACACAACACCACATGTACAACATGCGCACAACACCATATGTACAAATAACCACATATACAACATGTACACAAAACCACATATTCAACACACACATAACACCATATGTACACAACAATACATATACAACATGTAATTAGCACCATACATACACAACACCATTGCTGCACATCCAGAGACAACATTGTCTTTACCATGCAATATTGCTTCTAGTATCTTTCCATTATCCATGCTTGTCCCAGCATCCCAACTTTAACACAACTTTCATTCTGTTGATGTGCCCCTCAAAATTTATTTCTATAGCATAGACATAGGCATAGTATAAGCATATAATATCAATTCATATCCACATGATACTAACCTCATAGATTTGTCAAGCTACTCTTCCCACTTGATTCCGCATAATACCAGGAACGTCTTCATGCCATTCACCTGCATAAGAAATAATTCCTCCATAAGAATGTCCCTGATGACGACATACATATATACAAAATAACCATTAGCATAAAAAACAATAATGATCCCTGATGACCCTATCATACAATGACATACATACATACATACATATATAGACATCAAAAGAATCATAATCACAACAAAATTACCATATATCATAAGGTCAAGTTTAAGAAAACTCCCCTTATCCGTGCACAACGTGCACAATATTGAGAACAATAGTTCCCAACATAGCCAAGGCATGTGAGGCCTCGAATACATTTACTTTACCTTTCCTGTTACCTTTCTCATAATTGTCCTGCCACCATCCATGCACTAAGCTTAATCTAGGTGTTACATTAGTTGTTGAGTTTTATTCAACTCTCCCCGAGCTCCATTGACTTCCTCCTTCCTTAACTAATTCCCAAGTTCCTCAAAGCACTAAAGGGAAAGAAAAAAATCAAACAAGAAGAAAACCATGAAAAACCAATAGCAATACGACACCACAACCAAAGTGGCATGGTCATGCACAAGATGTAATAAAAACCGCAAAGTAGGTGTAAACAAATCATAAAAGACCGTAATCACACAAATTTCAACATACACCGCGACTCAATCCCCATGGGTTCCCATTAATTCCAAGAGAAAGCTCAACCCGAGCATTCTTCAATATTTCATGGCAGTCTGTTTACCATGCAATTCCCTGCAATATATTGTCATAAACACGCAAATGTTAGCGTATTAATAAATATAACTATATATCGGTTATCTTACCTTGTTGTACCCAACACGCTGACCTGTAATTGAACAGGTGTAATTCCTTGACGAATACAACCATGACTAGTATCCAACCATGACTAGAAACGAATCTCATAAAGAAAGTTGTAGCAAAAATGTCAAGTTGACCTATTTGAAGCATGTTTTAGGAGCATTCAAAAAAACTAACTTCCATGGACCATATCTCCAAAATTGTAGTGAAATAAGCTCTGAAATTTCCACAACATGTACCTTGAGATCTCTTCTCTATATCCTCCAAACTTCATAGTTTGAAACATCGCAAAAAGAAATGTATAATGAAAATATAAAGTTGAGATGGTCCAAGTAGATTTTAGGAGCATTCAAGAAATATTACTTTTTCATACCATACATTCAAAATTATATCAAAATAAGGTTTGAAAGTTCTGCGAATGGTACCTTGTGATCTCTTCTTTGTCTCCTCCAGATTTCAGAACCCAAAACATCATATAATTTTTTTTAGAGAAAATACCAAGATGAACTTTTTGAAGTAGATTTTATGAGAATTCAGGAAGCATGAATTCCTCAGACCATATCTCCAAAATTATAACGAATTGAGACCTAAAATTTTAATGAAACGTACATGAAGATATTATATCTCTATCCTCTAAGTTTCACATTCTGAAACATTTCATAAAAAGTTATAATGAAAATACCAAGATTACATGGTTGAAGAAGATTTCGGAAGCATTTAGGAGGCCTAACCTCCTTAGAGTATATATCCAAAACTATAAAAAACAAAGATCTGAAATTTTACTCACGGGTACATGTATATCTTCTCTCTAATGCCTCCAAGTTTCACAGTCTGAAACTTTCCAAATGAAAATTTATCGCAAAAATGCCAAGATGCCTCATTCACCCCATATATCTTCTCTCTAATGCCTCCAAGTTTCATAGTCTAAAACATTCCAAAAGAAAATTTATAGCGAAAATTTCAAGGTGCTTCATTCATCCCAAAAAACATAAATTTTCTTCCACCTTTAGAATCCATGAATCACCTGAAAAAAAATTCCTCAACTCCTCTTGCGACCTCGGATCTCTTCTTCAATGGATTGGTGTTCAAATGCACTCATATGCCCTTTATTTATACTATTTTTATGATCTTTAGGATAACTAGGTGGGTTATTTTACCATAATAATTTAACATTGGTACTCTAAGATTCACAATGAAGGTGAAACAATTTATGTAAATGATAACTTTCTTGATGAACATTTATTTGCAATATATATTAAATCTCCTTTGTTTACAATTTTTTCTAATTATTTGGCTATAGGAAAATTACATCACCATGTTACACCTAGGGAAAATACGAATATCATCATAGAAGAAAGTGTCATTTCTTTCGTAGGGCCTTGATTTTATTATTCGACGATTTTTGCGAGAATTTGAGGTGTATGACATATTAAAATCATGTCGTGATGAACATTATGGAGGATATTATACTAATAAGAGAATATCTGATAAATTTATATCCTTGGGGTATCATCGACCTTATGTCTTTAGAGATGGCAAGAAATACATCAAGAGCTGCGACAATTCTTACCGCATGGGTTGACTAGTGCAAGCCGATGAAATGCCCCTATTACCTCAACTACATATAGAGGCTTTTAAAAAATGGGTTCTAGACATTGTGAGACCTATCACACCAACCTCAAGAATTGAATGCATATTATATTATGTACATACTATGCTATTAAGTGGGTAGAACTAAGCCTCTTCTTCAAGCTACTAAACAATCAATTGTAGATTTTTATTTAAAGAAATATTTACCAGTTTTGGTGTGCATAGATAAATTGTAATAGATTGAAGTGCTTATTTCACGTCAAATATTTTTAAGAATACTATGCAACAGTACCAAATCAGACATCGAAAACCCTCCCATATCCTCCACAAGCTAATGGGAAAGTGGATTCAACCAACAAAGTTCTACAAGTCATCCTTACTAAAATAGTTAAATTCCATCATAAATATTGGCATGATCAATGTTGAGAAGTATTGTCGACATATAATATCACCTAGCATAGTACAATTGGATTTTCACCACATGAATTGGTATATGAAAAACAAGTTTTTCTTCCTATTTGTTCTAAATAAAGACTTTCAAAACATCAACAAAAATGGGCTAAAATATTTCGGAGGTGCAACAACAGTCAATAACACAATTCAACGAGTTAGATGAAATGCGACAAGAATCTATTCAACATACCACGCTTATTAACAAAGGATGAAATGGCACGACAAATTTATCAAGAAGAAGAAACCTTAATCTAACGATTGGGCTCTTCTCTTAAAATTCAAGTTTAAAAATATTAAAGGTAAATTCACAACCCATTCATTAACACCTCATGAAATCATAGAACATTTTTTATAATGGGCTAATGAATTTTAAAATCATTGACGAAGGAGGAGTTACTTTTCTAATAGATGGTCATGGACTAAGATTATATGAGAAGCCTTTAACCAAAGAAGAATTTGTTAATATTTTGCTACAAAATCTGATATGGAAAATGTAAGTAAGAGGAATTCTCTTCCCCCCCCCTCTCTCTCTCCATTGTGAAAATAAATTATTTGGCACAATTGAACATGAACTTTGCTTGAAAAAAACAAAAAAAATGACAAGTAAAGTTCCAAATAGTTTCAAAACCTTTTTCAGTCCAAATTTTATCAATATTTTAGCAGTTATATAAATATTAAAGATTTTACCTTGACTGCCAAGTATTGAAGCTCATCTCCCTGTTAATAAATCTATATCAAGGATATAAAGTTCAAGTATGGAGACTTCAAATATTTCTATAATAATAATCCCCATATTAGTAAGTTTTCAATAGACACCGGAATTTCAGACTTCGAGAAGAATTCCATGCATTCTATCTTGAAATTCTTCATCAACAAGAGAAATTTCAATGTTTTCCATCGTTATAAATTTATGCAAAAATTAGCAACATAGGACTCCTACAGGGACAACACCAACATCAACTTTCTTCCAAAGAACCAACAGTTCAAAAGTCCACAAAATCAAGATAAAATCAAGAATTTTGAGGTAAAGAATTTTAAATCAAATTGTTATTTTAGATATGAATTATGTATAAAAGGCAAACATGAAGAATTATTTCATAATGATATGATTTATCTTTCCCTATCATATCATTAAATGTTTCTACTAGTCATGAAATATATTTTTACCATATCATTAAATCTTTCAAATTTAGCACCCTAAAATATCATTATCACCCAATATTATTATTCATAATATAAGTTCACTAGGTATTTTTATAATGATTTCAATTAATAGAAATCATCTCAAATCACGATGTTGATTTATCATAGTGTTAAATGAGACTAGAAGTGGAGATAACCATTCTACCATGTAAATTTGTAAGAATTGGAAGATGCCACGTCATTTTTAGCTCCTTCGTAACTCAATAAATTGTTATGATAAATCATGACAAAAGGAAAATTTGTGAAACTGAGTATCTCCTCTCACATTTATGGTTACAAAGACGGGTCTAGTATGGCGGTATGAACCAGATGCATTTGAGGTTTTGCAAGCATATTCAAAATGTTCCCAAAATCTCATAATATTTGATAGTTATCCTTTTTCCAAAAATTCAGAGGAGGAGTTGACAAATTTATGTGAGAATTCACTAAAACTTTCAATGGAATTAGGGCACAGGTTGGCGACTTAACCCTGCGAGTGTTGAAAAGCTCCATAGCTCAAGCTACTAAATTTAGATCGATAGGAGAAAATGGTTTAAGAACCAAAGATTGAAGGAAGTATATTGGCAACAATTGTTAAAGGATCTAGAGCAAGTAGCAAAGTTCACAAAAGGGGATTCCAAGGAAGATGTTGGAGAAGAAATGGAAAGATGTCATGTCCATCATTAAAAAATATATAACCTATGAAGAGAGGCATGGTTTTGTCTGTTTTCTATTGTTTGAGTTATTAATGTATTTTCAAGATGATAATAAGATAAATTTGTCCTTTTATATACTAAGTAGCCTAAAACAATGGCTAAAGATATTCAAAGAAACCTAACAATATACAAAGTATCATTTTGGTTTAGTAAAGGTTCTATTTAAACATGAGTTACAGAGGAAAAATGATATGCGACATAAGTTTTTAGTTGGAAATAGGTTCATAGAGACCCGAGTTGAAACAAAGGAACAAAATGAGAACCCTAGCTCTGATAGAGTTGAGGGTTCGAAACCATATAAGAAAATAACCAAGGGTTGAAAGACGAAAAGCTAAAAAATTGAACTTGAAATTTAGAAGGATAATTCAAACCCTATAGAGGAGAAAAATGTTTCAAATACTGGAAGAACTAGAAACTCACAAGGAATAGATGTCAAATTGGAGACAAAATAAGGAATAAAATTTTTTAATCGTGGGTCACAAAGAAAGAGGCAACTAAGACAAAGAAGAGGAAAGACCCCCTTCAATCTGAGCCCTCCTTTGGAGAGAAGAGCCACGTGAAGCATGACAAGAAATAGAGGAAGTCGGAAAAATGATGAAAAATATGTTTTTTAAAAAAAATTTATCACACTCGAAGATTCTCCAAAGGAATTGAGTACATAAGATGGTGATATATTTCTAAAGAGTTTTGTAAAAATATTCATAATAAAGTCTACTTCAAAGGCTTCACCGGGTTTTGATGCACACATGATAGTAGACACTGAGGAAAACATTACCAAAAAAACCCAAATATTTTATAGCTATGGACCATGTAGATAATTTTATGGTTGAAGATTATATTGATGATTTTCCCGCTAAAGAACCTCTCAAGGAAACAAAATCTATACTAACTACATCAAATGTACAAAAAATGAGTAAAATTAAACAACTTAAAGTTGAGATTGAGGATTTCAAATTGTTAGATGGGAACATCAAGAATGAAGATCATAAACTCAAAACTAGTGTTGAAAAGTTGCAAAGGGAAAAAGAAAAATTGAAAATAGAAAGGAAACTACTAGCTAAACAAGCTAGAAAATGGTATAGAAAAAGCCACAAACAAAAATCAGTAACAAAAGGCATAAGATGAAGCAAAATATACAAAAATATAAGAAGAAGGTTGAGACCTCTCACTATGACATTTTACTTGATGCTTTGGAACATTCTTAAATCTTGATGTAACACAATTTTGAAATTTTGTAGAAGGAGACAAAGTATTTTGGGTACAATATGAGAAATTTTGTTGAATAAGGACATGCAACACCTTTTGTGTGAAGGAGATGTTGGGTCCTCATTTTTAAGACTTTTGTCTCTCCTTTTTCCTACAATTTTGTCTTATAGACTCATAACCTACAACGTTTTATATGTCATTTTCATTCATTTTTCCACAAACCCTGCCATCTACACGATAAGATATCAATAATTTATTTTAAGGTAAATTGTTTATTTTATACATTTTTCATATTTTAATATGCAATTTAGTTTATAATAAGTGACTACAATAATGTGTGATTCTATAGTGACTATATATTTTGTAACAGAGTCCATGGCAGGTTCATTGTTTTCTATTGTTGTGAATATCCAGCGGAGAAACCACGAAGTGAATGAGATTGCAAATAATTTAAAGTTGGATATTTGTTCAATAGATAAGTTCGAGAAGTAGACACACAATTGGTAGGGATTGGTTTTAGCTCAAGTAACCATGGACTTCATTACAACACATTAAACCACGTCAACTTATATTTGATCACATCAAACATAGAGTGACATTAAAAATTGACCCACTAGTTTCATGCAACCAATTGCTAATATTTTAATGAAGGAAACAATAGCTTTCTTAATATTTCCAACATTATCTCTATTATAGCTTTAGCTTTGTTACCTAGTTATAATCAGTCTATAAATTTGTAGGTTCATGGATAACAATGATATTGATAATCTCTTTTGAACGAACTTTTGTGCTATATAAATCGAATTCTTAAACATTGAGGGAATTAATCATTATTAGAGAAATTGTTTTTATATACTTTATACTGTGTTTTCTTTAAGCTAATACAAAGACAATGATTTTAATTTTACTTATGTTTCAATTACGAGGAATGTGTGTGCTAATCCTAGTTAGCATTATAACGTTTCTTGCAATGAAACATGAACGAGGGGGCTCACTATGTAAGGGTATTAATTGCCAATTAAATTTCGATTTAGTTCTTTATTCATGTTGTAGCTTTTGATCTAAGTTATAGTTCATTGCTTATAAAATTTTCCATTTACAAGTTTGTTTATTGCATATTTAAATTTTTTGATTTTGATATAGTTTGATGTTTTTAATTGAGATACTGGAAATATGATATTTGATTTGTGATTAAAGAGATTACTTTGTTGTTATTGCAAAGATCATCATTTATAACAATTGGTTAAAAGTTGTAATGGGGTGTTAAACCAAGTAAATCCACTCATCATATCTTTGATTAATTTATGTAACATCTTATTTAGTTAATTTAAAAGGTTGTCATTCAATATCTAATATTTAGAAATAAATAAATCATACACATATATTGTAAGCACTGCACAAGATTATGATTCCAATTTACAATTAAATGAAAGGAATTTAAAAAATAACAATAATAAAGTTATCTTACAATGTTGATCAACATCTAAATATGTCTAAAAATTAAAGTTCTTTGGTGATCCTATTCGTACACCAAATTGCCACAGTAATGTTCAAAAATTTCAGGTTCCAGTTTGAGAAATTCTATTGTCTTTCAAAGTTAATTTTATATGAAACATTCTGTTAGTGTGAATTCTAATCGCAAGCGTACGAAAAAAACTCACTTTAGCTGTGCATAACAAACAACCCTAACATCAAAGATGGTTGTCAATTTCTTTAGATCTACAGTTAGTTGACCAAGACAAATGCTACAGAAATCTAGATCTATGCAGTTAAATATATTAAACAACAAATAATAAGAGTTGCACCATGCATCCAATGAACAAGACAAGAATATTTTTAAAGAATTTTTGTATTTATGACACCTAGGAAGAAAACATAGAAAGATGTTACCAGTCCCCCTCAATGGGATGGGTTCTTGTATGTCCTCAGCGCTTCAGATCTAAGATCTCTCTCTTGATGGTGTAGAAAACCCAGACAAAAATGGAACTCAAAGGGAGTTCACAAGAAAAATGGTAGCAAAAGATGATAATGATGAAGGATCAAAGTCACACCAAAAGTATTGATCCAGAGTGATCTTTAGGCAACAAAAGGTAGTGAGTGAAAAACCCTTCTATTTATAACAAAATATTGAGTTAGTCTAGATATTGGTGCATAATTAAAATATTATTAACCAAATATAGATCCAAATTTTATGGAATATTTTATTATATTTGTTGGAGGGAAAAAGAATTTGAATTTGGTCAAATCCCTTTATTTGTAAATAATAAATAAATAAATGATTTATTTATTATTTGAAGAATGTGGTTGAGTAATAATTAAATAAATAGTGATTTATTCAATTATTTAGTCAAATTTATCAAGGAATATTATTTAAATAATGTTTCAAATAATTATTTCTAGAAAATAATAAGATAAATAATGTTTTATCTAATAATTTTCTTGTTTTGGGTTAAATATGACCAAGAATATTAATTAAACTGTTGTTTAACTAATTATTCCTTGAGGAAAATCAAACAAATAAGGATTTATTCAATTATTCCTCATGGCGTTTCCTGTTTAGACCATAAACAACTTAATAAATTATGGATTACTACGTTATTTTTCATAGTGAAAGCAATTTTACTTAGGGTAAAATTGGTCTTACATGGTGTACTTTGGTCCATCTAATAGTAATAAGTTAGATGACCAAAAATTGGTGTAACAGATTTCCCCCCAACGTGTGAGCGTTAGGAGCTAATCGTATGACCGAAGTACGTTGTAAGAACTCAATCACTAGACACCGAAGGGGAAGTCAGAGGGAGAGAAATATAAGGTAGAAGAAAGCACTAGAGGACAATACCTTGAGGAGGTGAGACTTACAGGTGCGACAAGTCTCTTTTATGAGTGAGTATCTGTTCTACAAGAGGCAGGGGAGGCATACCTATGCCCGCCGAGATAAAGTACAAAGAATAATGCATCCAATAAACAAGGGACTGAACTATATAGTACATGCTGGCATAAACATGAGCCAGATAAACAACATGATAATAGATCCCACATACATACTGTGCTAGGGATAATAGCCAGGACTTATACAATAATATATGAGTACATGAGATATAAGTACAACCAAAGAGACCCTATAAAACAGGAGAGGGCTCTGAAAATCTGAATGATACATGCAAACTAAAAGGCATTGCAAGCGGCTAAGGCCAAAACCATCAAATCTATGGAACTACATCGAAGGATTTAATGAAGAGCTCATTCGGGAATGTGGGGGGCTACCTGAAGGGCCACCCCCTCATGAGGTCTGAAACATCTCACACGCACCCAGGAATCGAGGGTATAATCTACTACATCACTAAACCATCAATTATATGGATCTCAATCATGCCGTAAGGAGCTGGAGCTGAGAAAATATCAAGTCAAAGGGAAATAGCGAGTCCCTTTTCCTGGTCTGAGGCACTGAAAAAGAGTGGAATTTGGAACTAAGGTACACCACCCTCTAGACCTATCTTCTAGAATGAATGAGCTAATGTCGACAGAAGGAGGTCTGCCATAGGTGAGGCAATAAGGGATCCTCAACTAAGGCATGAGAGATAATAGTAGAGCGACGGATAGACTAACACTAGGGATGACGATGGAATGGGAGGTACTGAGTAGCGGGCTGACGACTTCCCTTGTTAGAGCATGAAGGGCATGGATGACTTAGCAGCAATTGACACAATATCAAAGAGGACAGGGGACAGTAGGACTGAAGGCCACAATGTGCGACAGGAGAGAGGAAACAAGCAATGAAGGATGGAGGACTATAGCGGGTTACAAAGGGACTCTGGATAGACTCCATGAATGCGATGATGACTCAACTTAGATGCTTTAAACAAGGGCGACTCGATGATGCTGCCACATAGAATGGGCCCAATGGGGACCATAAAAACATGAGTACAAGGTGTGTACTCACGACGAAAATCGACACGAGCGTGGACAATTGTGGAGGCAAAGTGGTGCCCCAAGTACAAGTGTTGCAAGTGAAGAAATTCGATTTTGAGGAGTGGTGAAGTGACCTTTCTTGGAAAAAATGTGTCCTTGTGAAGTATCAAATCACAAAAAACTAACGGATACCCATTTTAGAGCTTGGTGAGAGCTTTCTAACGGTGCAGATGATTTGTCAAACTGAGCTACGGTTTGGCCGTAGCGAGTGAAAGAAAAATCTGAGGTTTCTCTTTTAATAAGGCATTTTCTCTCCAAATTCACTCATTTGCAAGTGTAGCTGTGGTGAATGTAGAGAGGAGAGAAGGCCCTAAATCTTGCAGCAAGTGTAGCAGACAAACCGACCGTTAGAATCAAGATTCGTTAGTTGTAGGTAAAAGGCCTAACCCTACTCTTTCATTCCAGTGGATTGAAAGTTCAATTTAGGTGCCCAAATCTTAGGAACAGACCCCTACTTTGTTTCACGGCCAGGTCGCACTTTTTGGGGCAATATATGCGCCCTGGGTAGTAGTTTTTGGGCAGAAAACTGCGACCTATCCCAAGATTTTGCCTGAAAAGTGTGACCTGACAGAGAGGGGTATATCAGTGTTGTTTCTTGGCTGAGAGCTGGGTTTTTATGGTTGAATGCAGTCTTTCCTTTCTGTACACTGAAAAATATGATGGTTTTGTGTAGATATGGCAACATTGAGGATCAACTGGAGAGAGAGATACCTGGACACATTACGGTCGTAGATCCGACAGGATCATGGTGTCTGTACTGCGTTGGCCAGGTTTGGGGTCCTGAAGTTTGTGGAGAACCCTTTGATGAGAGTTGGAGAGCCCTTATTAGCCCAGACTGTCAGTTGTTGGGATCCTGACCATGAGGTCTGTATAGTGCAGGGGCACCAGATCAAGTTGATAGTCCAGGTTATATATTTCCTAACTAGTCTCCCACCACTTGGGATGGTGGGGAATACGTAGCCAGTGTTACTTCGAGGGCGGAACATCATGGAGTTTGTAGAACGCCATTTCCAACCAGGTCTCTAGGTCAAGGGGACACAGATACCGATCAGGGATCTAGAGAGGTTAGAGACTCGTGCTATGGCCGTAGCGGTGCTGCGGATCCTGGGCAACTAGGCACTCCATCACATCACTGGAGGGTTAGATGATGCTTGTTGAGAGTGTGTTGACTGGGACCTACTATGGGTGGGCCCAAATGATGTTTTCATCGTTGAAACGATAGTTTTCGCTATGCAAGCGGCAAGTGAACCATGACTGTGCATATGGCACAATGTTGTGCTCACTCTTCTTTGAGAAGATCCCGACACTTCGACCTCGCATACATATCTAGGATGGGGGCCCGAGAGAGCCCAGGATGCGCCGCAAGGGACGACTACTGTGCAGACGGGGAAGTGGGGCAATCAGACGGGTGTTCCGACCTGAGTTTTTTTCTCATTGGGATCAGATGCCACTGTACATAGACGACTATCCCTATAGTGGGATGAGTTATCGTGGGGACCCAGACTTGCCACTGCTGCCTGGTCGAGTATGGGGGCCCGATGGTAAGTGAAAAGTTGCTAATATTTTATGTGTATTTTAATGTTTTAGAATATTGTATATGGTACTGATTCATCCACTTTTGGTATGCAGATACATCACCGGTAAAATTGGCTGAGTACATGGGACAACCTGCAATATCAGGAGTTGCAGGACCTAGTGGGTCGAGAGCACCGCAAAATGAGGATGTAGTGGCTCTCCTGGAGGACATCCATCATAGATATGAGAGGCTTCTAACCGACGTTTTAAAGCACAGCTAGCAAGACTTGTATGACCAGTACATAGAGCCATCTATTGGTCTACCCTCGGAGTGGTAAGGGGTCATGAGGTGCATGGCAATGGCCAAACAGGGAATGCGTGATCTACGAGGTACAGGACCAGAGCCATTGGCCTAGGATCCTCCAGATAGTGATTAGGTGTAGGGGCATGTGGTGCCCACAGTTTTGAGTATTTTGTAACATGCTATGGGCATGTCATATGTATCAGAGTTAATGGACTCTTAAAACATTTTGTACGACACATATAATGGATATGCATCGTTTTTTATTATTTGTGTTATTGTCTTATGTTAAATGCATGCGCTAAGTTCCAATCTAGAATATTGTTTGCAATGTTATCTACATAGTGATTTTGTGCTCTAGGTACGTGACTGAATGTAATAATTTAAAATTCACGCATCAAAAGCTTCACTTATAAATATCTTCTAAAAAGGATAGGATTATACACACGGTAGACACCATTCAATTGCATGACAAGAAGCAGGGAATCTAAATGAACATGAAGGTGAAGGATGCGATGGGAAAGGACATCAACTAATAAACCTTGCACTCCATCATATTCGGCCTTGTTATTGGTGGCAGTACCAATGCATACACCATTCAAGAGAATAAGCGAATGTAAGGGGGTAAAAATGGCCCAACCTGCTGAGGCTAGATTCCGGGAGTAGCGACCTGCACCATTTCCATAACCGATATAAGGTGTGGATGGGGGGTCCATATGAAAGGTGTCACAAGACAACAAATGAGAGAATGATGAACAATGTTGGCAACCTGAACGCAAGTTAGAAATCAAACAAACATTGCTAGAAGGAGTGATCTGGGTAGGATGTCTACCACTCGCACACCGACAAGTAGGTGGTGTGTGGGAGATGCCTTGGGGGTAGCTTGTGCTCAAGTCACAAAAGTCACCATCGGCACAGATGGTGCAATTCCCCTTATGTGTGGGAAAGATGAAGTCAGGGGTGGAAAAGGCTTCCATGATGTCGTCATCACAATAGAAGATGGGGTGATTGGAGGAAGAGAGACCACATGACACGGTGAAGCTACCTGACTCATCATCATGAGAAGAAAGGTTCACATGCGCATCGTCACGGGGGGTGATGGAAGAATAAGCAGATAAGGGATCCACTGATGTTGAGCCAAGGGTGATCACTAAAGGGAGGTCAAGTCAAATAGCAGCGGAAGTCTCAGAGGAAGATTTCATCGTGGATCTCATGAATGATGATAGGTAGAGGAAGGTGGCCGTTGGCTCCGTAATCTTGACATCAGGAGGGGGAATGTCAATGGGAGCGGGTAAATTCTCAGGTTGGCCCGAAGCATACTTCGCGAGGACGGGAGAGGTGGACTGGTTCTGTTTAATCTTGTACTCCCGACCTACCTCCAAAGAGGGGCGGTAATGCTTGAGGTGGGGACAACGGTGGGTATAATGGCCATGGAGATCACACAAAGCATAGGGCTGGTTGGTGTGGATAGTCTTGGGGTTCTTGGTTGCAGTCGAGGAAGGAACGGAGGTTTCCAGGACCGTATATTCAGGGAACGCGACATTGACCATGGGTTTGATACGAAGCAACTCAGGACAATGATGGGTGGCATGACCGACAACATCACACAAAGCACACAAGGGGGGTACGCTTTGGAGGCTGAGGAGGAGTAGGGTTTGTCGAGGCAACCTTGTCTTTAGGTGCCTTCTTGCGAGTTTTTCCCCTCTCTCCCGAAGCTGTCACATGGGAGTGGGTTCTTGTTGAGGTGGTTGAGGCACGGAAACAAGAGGAGGTATTATGGAGACCGGTTGAACCGGGGTCAAAGCAAGGTAAGGTTTGGGCTGATTAGGTGGGATATCAGGTGGTGGATCAATCTACCAGACTCCACAGGGTCATTTTAGGAAGGGATAAGGTAGCCATAACAGGTACCGAAAATACTCCAGGAGGGGGAGCTAGGAACAATATCTAACTAGGGGGTAATGGCCAAGCAGGATAGCTCCGAGATGGTTAAGGCCAGAAGGAACAGTTTCAGGAGGATAGAGAGGCTCGTTGATACAAGTTGCAGATGAGGGGCCTTGAGGAGGGGGTCCTAAAGACTGAGTTGAGGTCCTAGGGGCAGGTTGCGGAGGGCGGGGTTGCTGACTAGTTGAAGCAGGCCGCTTAAGGTTGGATAGGGACGACTGTATCATGCAAACATTCGACGAGCTGGGATCAGAGATAGGAGGAGAAAGACCAGGGAATGAACCAAGCAAATAGGAGTCTTTGTAGACTCTAGGTGAAACACTGGTCAAAGGTTTGACTTTTTATTTGTTGGCCACCAAAGAGAGTCTAAGGCTTCGGTTCATAATATGTCAATTGGTCGATGGTGACAATCTTTCCATTGTCAGGAAAGCACAACAGACATTGCATAAGTGTAGCCACGACCCAATATAATTTTTTAATCTAAGGGGGCATCAATGACTTCTACGTCAACACAAACATTCTTGCTCGCAAGAGTAATAGGACAATTTTGGAACAGGCCAATGGGTTGGGAAGAGTGGCCATCCCACGCTTGGAGGGTGATAGTGGAAGGGGCCAACTCTAGAGATCTGAGTTGCTTCCAAACCGAAGCGGACATCACACAGGTGGATGCCCCCTCATCAATGATACAACGGGAGGCGTTGGCATTCTGGATCTTGACAGGGATTTGGAAGGCGACGGAAGAAGGAAGGGGAGGATGTTCTGACCGGTCAACGTCGAAGACAATCAAAATATCATTTGAAGGATTAACAACGAACATGGAAGTTAGTAGAGATTTTTGTTGTGAAGGGCATGACTAGAGGAGTTCCAACATTGAGATGGCAGCAGGTGATTGCGCCAAATCATCTACTATACTATACGAATGGGCAGCTTTTCCAGAAGCAACATTTCTGCATAATGGTCCCTTCCAGATCTTGGTATGAACCTCTGCCTTAGGCTGAGGGATTTGTAAGGGACGATTGGTTGTCGAAATAGGCTCTATGGAACCTGAAGAAGGGGGCTCGGGGGCAGACGTAGTGGGAGGCTTGTTGTACTGATGGGACTGAGTCTGAAGGTTGAGGTCAATGGTAATGGGTTGGTCATAGTTCATCCTGATAATCTGGTAATCAGAGTTACCAGATGGAGGAGGTTGAGTGGTCGCTTGACCTTCAGGAGGTTGGGTAGCCACGAATCCTTGCTGGGGGAAAGGATTGGTAAACATAGTCGGCTGGATAGGTGCAACATTGGGAGGAACCGAAGGGGACGCTTGTTGACCTCACGATGCTGCTTGAGTCTCCCACATCTGACACATCTGAGGTAAAAGAGGACAATCGTGGGTGTAATGACCATAGACACCGCAACAATAATAAGGCTTATTCGTGCAAATAGGTCTGTCCTGCTTGGGCTAAGTAC
Source organism: Pinus albicaulis (assembly GCA_034641835.2). Classification (NCBI taxonomy): domain Eukaryota; kingdom Viridiplantae; phylum Streptophyta; class Pinopsida; order Pinales; family Pinaceae; genus Pinus; species Pinus albicaulis. Next base: position 1,134,465,514 of record CM076579.1, read on the forward strand.
CCTGTTGCTGGTTAGCAGTGTTATGTGCATTCCCTTGGGGATTAGTTCCTAGATTACTGGGGGCAGATTGATTTTGGGTGCCTTTCCCTTCTTTTTGGAAGTAGGAGGATTATTCACGCCTTGCTGTGCATACACCTTCCCCTAGGGGGGGTGGTGGCTATTGTTGAGGGGGTTGAGAAGGTAAGCGAGGCGGGGTGCTAATGTTGGAGGAGTTGGAGCACCAGGCTGCGGATATAGATAATAAAAAGGTTGGGCAACATTGTGGTAAATAGGTTGGGCAAAAGGAGGAGGCATGTTGTATCCTAGATACATGCTACTGGGAGGGGGAAAAGTGTTGGATTATTTGGCCCCTCCCTGAGGGAAACCATAACCCATGGGAGGATGAGTGTACGAATGAGAAAGGGCTCCAACGATACCTTCGACAGTATGGGATGCCCTCGGTGCGTTGGCACCACCGGGTCTAGGGAGATCAGGTAAGACAGTATAAACCTAACCAGACTGTCCGTAGATCAGGTCACATTTTAACGCAATCTGGAGAGCAGCTTCTTCGGTCTGTGGGAAATGAGATACAACGTCTTTGCCGATAGTAGGAAAAAGAGATCTCAGAAACTAGTCCGTGTAGACATGGTCTTCAAAGGTAGGGGCTCGACATAGGATCTTTCTTCTCCGCCATTCCTAGACATGATCGTATAGGCGAGTTGCAGACGATTAACGAAAAGAGGTCAAAATTTCGATACCAGTGTCATAACGAAGGGGAAGCTGTAAGTAAGACATAAAATCCCGGGAAAGAGTCATAAGAGGAGGAGGAAGGTCAACATACCACTTAGAAGCTTCTCTAGTAAGCGACGTTGGACCAACCAAAGACGAACAGAGTCATCGGTGATGGAGTTAGATGAACACCACATGTGGAAAGATCGAACATGGTTTGTAGGATCTTCTCCAGCAAGACCTTCAAACTTGGGAATGTCGGAAGGGAGCTTGGTTGGAATAGCATGCCAACCAAGATCATGGTGTAGGGGTCATTGATCAACTAGTTAAAATCAGGAAGACTGAGACTTGCCATATAAGGGAGCAAGTGAGTAGCCGGGATAGTTCCTGTTGTGGTCCCACTAGTAGTATTCCCAGCGTTAGGGTCGGGGCTACCACCAGCGTTCGGTCCTGAACCAGACATGGTGAAGGTGACAGGGCGAGAACCGAGGATAGAACCAGAAGGGGAACCCAATGAACCAGAAGCGAATTCGGAATGGGAACTCGGTGGAGGACTAACTCGAATCTTATGCGAAGGATTAAGCCTTCCTAACGGAAACTGAGGATGAAGGCCAAGAAGTCTTCGGGATAAACACCTTGGGGGTGTAATGATGGATGAACAAACATGGATTACAAAAAGAAGAGAGACCAACAAGGGCAAGGAGGGGCAAGATCAGATGATTACAATGTCGAAACAAGGGAAAAGAGGTGCGGGATCAAATGATTACAATGTCATAGTCTTGGCCTAGCGGTGTAAACCAAGCGCTCTTCACTTAGGGTGTGTGCGTTAAGTGTGTTAATTTTAATTTTTAAACCTAGACGTGTGTAGAGAAAAAAAAGAAAAGTGTGTTGTATAACTGTAAATAAATTTGCAGATAAACGTAAAGTAAACTGAATATAACATAAAATAAACAGCGAAAGATGTATCAATCTAAACCCAAGGAGGTGGGCTGCCCAACAACTAGTCTATGGGTGGGAAAAAATCTAGTAAAAACACACAAAGATAGCTAATGGATCTAAAGTCAAGAGGGACAATGATCTAAAGGTCAGATCTGCTGGAAAGAGGTGCAGATAACAACAACAAATCAGAGGGAAAAGCACTGCAAAAAAAGGTGGCGAAAGGCTACAACCTGGAGGGAAACAGATGGGACCCTAAAGGAGGACCAAAAAAAACTGAAAAGAGGTGTTTTAGATGGATAAATAACCAATCTGAAATGGATCTGAAAGAAAAGGTTTAGATCTGAAAAAATGGCTGAACACACCGAAATCTCAGACGACCTGCTTCAGCTAAACTCTTCCTAAAAAGGTGGAAGCGTACTGAAGCCCTAGGGGGCTTGGTTCCTACTTCAACGAGTAAAATAGAGCAAGTACAGGTCCAAGATGGGTGGTGACAGAGGTCAGACAACCCTGAACAGTAGCCCAGATAAACCCAGAAAAATCTCAGAAAAATCCCGCAAAAAGTACAGGTCGCAATTTCTAACCTGTTTTCAACAAAGGTCATAGGTTTGAGGTTGGTTTCTGCATCCTGAAGGTTGAGGTCACAAGTTTTGGCCTAAAAAGTGTGACCTGCACTTCCGGCACTCTCGGGAATAGGTTTCAGAAGAAAAAAAAGTGTCGTCTCAGCTGCGGTTGATACCTGTCACTTGTGCAATAGGCCCAGAAATACACGGAAGTTAGAAATTTTTTTTTAGGGTTTTAAAGGTTAAAAACAACATTAATAAAATCAAAACAAGAAGCTGGAGAAAAACCCTAGGATTTGAAGAAGTTGGTCATGCAGGGATCTGAAAAATGACAGCAGTCATAATCATAAACCCTTGTTGAGTCGCCAGTTGTTAATGTGAATTCTAATCGCAAGCGTACAAAAAAAACTCACTTTGGTTGTGAATAACAAACAGCCCTAACATCAAAGATGGTTGTTAATTTATTTAGATCTGCAGTTAGTTGACCAAGACAAATGCTACAGAAATCCAGATCTATGCAGCTAAAGATATTAAATAGCAGATAATAAGAGTTGCACCATGTATCCATTGAACATGACAACAATATTTTTAAAGAATTTTTGTATTTATGTCACCTGGGAAGGGAACATAGAAAGATGTTACCAGTCCCCCTCAATGGAATGGGTTCTTGTATGTCCTCAGTGCTTCATATATAAGATCTCTCTCTCTTGATGATGTAGAAAACCTAGACAAAAATGGAACTCAAAGGGAGTTCACAAGAAAAATGGTACCAAAATATGACAATGATGAAGGATCAAAGTCAGACCAAAAGTATAGATCCAGAGTGATTTTTAACAAAAGTTAGTGAATGAATGGAAAAACCCTTCTATTTATAACAAAATATTGAGTTAGTCTAGATATTGGTGCATAATTAAAATATTATTAACCAAATCTAGATCCAACTTTTATGGAATATTTTATTATATTTGTTGGAGGGAAAAAAATATTGTGCATAATTATAACAAAATATTGAGTTAGTCTAGATATTGGTGCATAATTAAAATATTATTAACCAAATCTAGATCCAACTTTTGTGGAATATTTTATTATATTTGTTGGAGGGAAAAAAGAATTTGAATTTGGTCAAATCCATTTATTTGTAAATAATAAATAAATAAATGGTTTATTTATTATTTTAAGAATGTGGTTGCATAATAATTAAATAAATAGTGATTTATTAAATTATTTATAAATGATTTAGTCAAATTTAACAAGGAATGTTATTTAAATAATGTTTTAAATCATTATTCCTAGAAAATAATAAGATAAATAATGATTTATCTAATAATTTTCCTGTTTTGGGTTAAATATGACCAGGAATATTAATTAAACTGATGTTTAACTAACTATTCCTTGAGGAAATTCAAACAAATAAGGTTATTCAATTATTCCTCTTGGGGTTTCTTGTTTAGACCATAAACAACTTAATAAATTATGGATTACTAAGTTATTTTTCATAGTGAGAGCAATTTTACTCAGGGTAAAATAGGTCTTACATGGTGTACTTTGGTCCATCTAATAGTAACAGGTTAGATGAACAAAAATTGGTGTAACACATTCAACATCCATATTGGTGGTTTTTCAAACATATTTTCATTGAAACTTAGTTTAAAATTTGAACTTAGTTTGAAAGCTTCAGATTGAAGATGATACTAATTCATGTTACATTATTGGTACAATTATTTGCAACGGGGTGGGGGGTTGTTAGATTGTGAGTCCCTAAACAACCATGAATTATGAGACCACCTACCTATGGTTTTTTAATTATATTTCTCAATGAGGTGTTTTCATGATCCATTTACGAGTTGTCAATGAGATCTAGATCTAGAAGTGGTCAAACCCATGTATTACAAATTGATATCACGAGATCAATACAATGAGTAAAACATGGCTTAGGGCATTTTATGCCAATGTATGGTATGCTTGCTTGTACAATATTCTTAACAAGTGATAATAAAATCTAGAATAACTAGGATTTGTGATAAGATCGCATTGGGCCTCGTTGAAAGCTACAATATTAACATATTTTTTGTGGAGATAAAGACTTGCACTCTCAACCACATTATCTTTAATCAATGTTTAGAGCTTTTCCTAGCAGTAATTAGAACTTTAGACACTATTACACTATGATCTTAACACATTTTCTTACTTTTGCACTTAATCCACCCCATTTCCATAGTCCAAGATATGTGGGGATGTTTTAACATATCTCCCTTTTGTGTTGGCCTTGTTGCTGAAAAAGTTTGTTTACTAGGATGACATGTTAGGGCAGGAAATGGATATATGATCTTTAGAGTAGTCCACTAGCTGAAGATTGGCTACCATGTCCCTATAACCCTAGGTATTAAGGCCTAGTTCCAAAATCCTAGTACCCCCTGTTATCACCAAACTGAGACTAATTGGGATGCTCAACAGTCAATTCAATGTAACTATTTCAAACCACTTAGGGTTGGAAGTTAGCCCTTCACACCAGAGATGGATCTCTCAAGAAAAGGTATGATATTCAATAAAAAATGTTTAGAACAAAGATGGTTAAATCTTAAATGTATTTTAGATGATTTTTTGCAAGTGGAAGATGAGTGAGGGCTACCATTGGGCATGGAGTCAGCATGAAAACTCAATTACAAACAAGCATCATTCATGGAAGCTGAGGCACATGAGGTCTTACAAAAATAATTCTCACAACAAACATAATACATAAAGGAATTTGGAGCATAAGATTTATGAATTCCAAGTAATTATGCATGAGTAAGTTGAATTAACATTGAAAAGACAAAGGAGACAAACACATAAGAGCCCAATCAGAATCTCAAATCTGAACAAAGTCTTTTGCAACTGTGTATTAGTTGTGTGAAAGAAAATTACATGGTAGCATAGTCATCTACATCCATCAAAAACCCCACTTTAACTCTAAAAATCTCTCATTTATAGAGTGAGGACTCACACAAATGGTTTTCCACCTTGCTAGCTTCCAATTCCTACCTTAGAGATCTATTTCAAATAGGATTGCATCACTTGGAGACTTCCTAGGGATATTTTATGTTTGGCAGAGTTTGAGTACAAAAAGGACTCTTCTTTCATTAAATAGCTAAACAAATCCCTTTAATAATCCTTAACAAATTCAACAAACTAATTTGATGAGTGTACTAGACTGATGATGTGTCATTATGCCACGTGGATGCTGAGTTGGACCTCTTCCAAGTCTAATTTTAAAATTGTTACACAAATCTAGTTAGTGAAAATTCTGAAAAATAGGCCTCAAAGATGAGTGCATAATTTACAAACCCTGGTGGCTTTGCAAAAACTGAGAGAGGTTTTTGTAGATGTGCTTGTGTTGAATAAAAAAATCCTTCATATTTCCAAAATGATTTTTCATTTGGTCAGAAATTGAAGTTGAAGTTGACTGCTAAAACAATCATGTACAAGAAAGTTCGTAGCATAGTTTTTGTAGCGATTTCATTTCACCACCTTCTGCATTTTTTTCTAACTTTGCTGCTTGTTGGACGATCTTCATTAGGTAAAATAAGGTAGACACATGCCTTCATTCACCCCTGTCATGATATTTTTTTGGAATTTTTACCTCAAAAAATTCTACAATGAGTTCATAGAGAAAACTCAGTTTCAAGCCTAGAGCTCGCTACGAACTTGCCTAACTTTTCCAGATTTTGCAATTTTTACTATTTATCTCCTAAAAACATGCATACAGCTTTGTCACTGATTTGATAGAGTATCCTAAGACAAAATTGGTCAAAAAGTGTGTCTTATCATCTTTCAAGGGGCAGCAGGGTCATCCACTACAATCATCTTCAAACCCTTTTTCTTCAATTCTGCTTGCACCATCTCCATTGAACCATACTGACATGCTGAGGTGTCAACAACCATGATCAGTTGGCAAATTTTCATGCTAGATTTCAGGTCCTTATATTCCGAATTTGAAGATGAGTTGTGTATTAGTGAGGTGGCAACAATGGTGTGCTCGCAGCCATGTCATCCTTTTTCTAAGTGATATTCATCAACATGTGTCCCAATGACACTCCTCAACTCTTTTGATGACTCATCTGCTCTCTGAAATACATTAAATGCTTCAAAAATACCAAAACTTCAGCCCACTGTAAAAACAGTTTTTTTAGGCAACTTCGTAGCGAATTTTCACTGTTTTACACTGATTTCGCTACGAACTTATGTAGAAGTGCCAAATTTACATGAAACGGCCAATTTCGCTTGTGCACGAGATATTTTTGGGATTTTTATTTAACATTGACACCTATCACCTTAATGGTGACCTTTAAGACCCCCACATGTACATTTTTTGAAAATTAATGAACTTCATGACCTTATTTCACCCTAATGATCTAACCTAACTTTCCTAAGACTAACCTAGACAAACCTATTTTTTATCAAGGATAACACCCCCCTTCACCCCAAACCCTTCTAATTAAGATTTAACACTCGCCACTTTATTAAGACTTACTATATTCAAATTTAAAGATACCTAATTTTTGTTTCAGGTATCTATGTGGTCTCCTACTAGTTAATGTCCACAATTTTCACCTAGAGAATTTGTATTCCATGAAAGCAATAGATATCCAATAGACATAGATGTTTTTTAGCAAAAATTAAAGTGAGACCAATCTTACACCATGAGACGACCATCTATTACACCATATCAAAAAAATTGCTTCTATTTTGTCATACAACCACGCCTAATCAACATAATATAATCATCTGGTTTTAGTTTAAAAGCTAAAAGATTTACATCGTTGTCCAATTTAGCATAATTCATTTGACAAAAATAGTGAAATTGTAACTTCACTTATTTTGTTAGAGCATTGAATAACATTGTTGACATTGCCATGCTAATTTCCATTTTAATGGTTTTACAACATATATCTGATATCTATTCTACTAATTTTTATCTACCCATTACAACCTTCCCTATAAATCATGATATCATCAACACAAGGTGGATGAGAGGTGTCAACAACATATGGGATTTGCATTCCTCTAAAATCCCCTTTTCTCCTTGCATATTTTACTAACATGCTTAGACCTTTTGCTACTAACAAGAGAAATAGAAACCTTGTCTCTTGACCTTTTAGGCATTAAAAAACATTCATGGTGATACCCTAATGAGCACAACAAAGGATGTTTATGTTAGACATCCCATTATCCAATCAATGGCCTACAAATTCATACATATTTGCAACAACAAAAACAACGTGAGATATAACCAATTCAAATTATTAGAAGTTTTGGTTGGATAAAATTCTATCACAATTGCTCAAATTTTCTTAATCTTGATAGAGTTCAATCCTTCCTAACCCATTCAAACATTATAAAGAATATGCCTTTTGAAGAGAAGGCCAAAATGTTCACATGAAATACAACTCATCAACAATGATTTTTGAAATGATCTTATAAACAAGATTTCATAGTGTAATAGAACTAAACTCTTCAAAGGTAGAGGGTTTTTGGCTTTTTGGGATATAGGTTATGAATGTGGAATCTATAGCTCATGGGATGTGTGAAAATTCCTAGATCTAGAATCCTACTGCAGCAACTGATGATAAATCTTCGACTTGTTAATTACTTGAACAAGTTATTTATTATTTTCTACTATAAATATTGAAACCCATACACTACAACCTTCACAGAATTAAACTGTGGAAAATAAATGCACGGAAACTATATTTGAGCAAACATAAATCATAGACATATGACATCGTTTTTTTTGGACCAATGTCCCCGGAAAAACCCAATGCGAGAAAACCAATGCAATAACTGAGGATTTATTTGTTATGCAGTAATGTTGAATACAATCTGGGGTGCCTTGCTAGCCATCCTCACAGAGAATTTGAATGACAAAGAGCTAGTAACATTACCTCACACCGACGTTGGAAGCTCAAACAAGCCAAAACCTGAATTAATAAGCCCTTCACTACCTCTGCGTCACTCTGCGTGGGGACTGCGCCACTGTTATTGGCTAGCTCTTCTACTGGTTGGCTCTGATCCTCTAGCCTCTCCCGGTCTCACACCCTAGTTCTCTGGCACTGGATATGACTGATCCTCAACTAAATCACAGACTTACTCAAGGCTATTGTGTTGCCTCTGTTGGTTATGCGTAGTTGTTATGCTACCTCTCTACGTATTGCTCTTTGTCTTCTCTGCAGTGTATTCCCAACTCAGGAAAATCTCCAACTGACAATTATCTCTGCCCCTCTCATAAAAAATATTATCGATCAATTTTCTCTCTGAGCACTGCTCATTAAAGAATTTCGATCTCTAGATTTTCTCTCCTGATGTGTCTTCGAAATGATCCAACGAGTCCTTCTTATAATCTTCTCATTGAGTCTTCGACGAGCGAGATTAAATCGTTAATCAAAGTTTAAGATTAACTTGACTTCATCTCTCACTTTTCTAGAAGATTCACATTGTGTTTTAATTAATATCCTTTAATTGTTTTAATTTCCTAAGTTTAGACTTGGAGTCCCATTAAAAATAATTAATTATTTCCATAAAACATAATCTAAGTGGAATTTCCAAAAATCCTTTCTGGGTACTTTGGAATACATGTGCCTAAGCCTCCCTGCAAATTTTGAGACTTAGAGCACATTTGATGCTACTACAAATCAGCACTCCCTCTTATAGAGGAATGTGCTTCAGCAATACAACCGTCTGAAGTACTCTTATGGTTCTGCAACATCTCCCTCTACATTGTTGATGTCTGACATTGCTGCCCACCAACATTGCACTATTGCATCCATGCTGTTGCTAACCCTGCATGTTGTTGCACTGCAACTCTATTGCTTACTGCAATAGAAAAACATCCAAAACTGAACTAAGTGTTCAGTAAGATACATCTCGTGTTGAATATCTAACTGCTGCTAGTATCTACGTTGTCCCTATGAAGCCTCTGCGCTACTACTGACTCTGCACTGTGCCTTCCTGCATTGTTTCCAACCTTGCTCTACGCTTCTTGGTCTTTGGCACTCTCTAGCCACTGCACTTTCACTTTTTCACTTCTCTGCACCAACTAAAATGTGTCCATCCTGCTACCTCTGATTTGGGCTCCCGTAGCAAGGTGATGAACTGAGAGGTTGACTCCTCAAGGATCATGCCCAATCTGCAGTTCTACTAAACTACAACTCCAAATCACCCCAATGCTCCCCTGGCGATATATGGGCAATCATGGTGAATTACTCCTCCTTTATCTTTGCAGCTACAAACTGCAGATCATGCTTCTCATCTTTGTCCTTCTTATTGAGAGGACATTGTGTGGCGTAATGTCCCATCTCGCCACACCAGAAGCACTTGATCTTAGAGATGTCCCTTTTGTCTCCACTGCTCTTGCTGCCCCTTTGATGCAAGGGATGCATTTTCCTCCTCCTCCTTGGGCTTCGACCCACTGTTGTTGTTTCCAAGTTTTCACTTGAGTAGATCTCTCCTCATCTCTTCTTGCTGAAGAGCTGCCCACATTGCTTCCTAGTCCAGTAACTTTTCTCTTCCCAGGATGCTATGGACATAGACCCGATAGTCTTCACACACTGAATTGAGGGCCAGTCTGACCATCTCTGTGGCCCAAGGAGTTGATCCCACAACTTCCAGCTCATCTCTATCCTCCTGAAGTCTAGACAGGAACAAATCAATGCACTCTCCCTTCTGCATCCTGGTAATCTGCATCTTCTCCTCCAAAAACACCTTCCTCTGCTTGGAATACCTCTGATATAGCGTGGCCAACACATCCCACATTTCCTTGGTTGTCCCTTTTCCATAAATGTGTGAAACAATATTATCCTTCACTTCGTCAAGGATCAACCATTTGGCTTTAGTCATGTTATTCTTGAAGGCTCTCAATGGTGGGACATCTACCGGTTCAGCATGTGCACTATCAATAAAGTGCTTGAGGTCATGTTTATCTAGAATGTAGGAGATCCTTGCCCTATATATTACTTAGTTGGAGGCACCCTCCAACCAGTATTGGTCTTGCAACCCAATGGTTGCCATCTCACCCAATCATTGTTGATCTATTGCCTTTAAACCTCTGTGTAGTTGGCTCTATGCACTCCCTACTGGAGCAAGCCAAATAATTTACGAACTTTATTGCTTCCGCACTGGAAATCGGAGTTTCTTTCCCAATGCCACAACGTGATCAAAAACACAATAAAATGCCACAACACCAAGTACTTTGCACAACGGAAAATTTACAACAGTGAATCAATGTAATACACAAGAGAAAATTTCAATGCAAAACTTGTTATATTAAAAACTTTAATACAAAAAAAATAGGGATCTCCTACCAAGGATCATTTCCCTTACAATTAGCCCCGATACAATAACAACTAGAGCTTAAGATCAACAACTTGTGATCACCAATATACCCTTGAAAAATATATGCTCAACTTATTTGTTGATGTGGCACTTCCACGACCCTTTCTGTCCACGTACCTTGAACACCTGGTAGGTCCTTTGTAATATCCATTTTCAGGGATATCTTTAAAACACAAGCAAACTCCAACCAGAGATGGACTGGGAGGGCGTTTACCAGATATTTCACCTCTGAAAAGAGGGTGAGATCTGGAGGGTATCTGGCCCTTTCCAGACTCTGTCTAAGAGTATGGGGTAAACACATCACGTGGTACAGAAACTGGAATACTAGAGGAGAAAAATAACAGTGATGCAAGCATATAATAGCATGTATATAGCGCATGTAACAGATACTCAGGAAATGTGAAGAGAACGCTGAGCCATTTTTCTATACTAAGAAATATAGAGAGTACAATAGGTGATCTGAGTGATGGCACCTAAACTTGCACAAGGCAAGTTAAGAAATATTCTCAGAACACTACATGGAATGGTTGTGTTTCTGATATGCGTTCCAGATGTTGAAAACAGCTGTGTAGCTGTCTGGAAATACTTCCCTTGCAGATCTGTGCGATCCTCCCAATGGTCATGCCGCAACTGTCTGGGATCCTCAATAATATAACCACCTGCTCAACCAAAATTCCCCAATAAACACGGGATATTCTTGCGCTCAACCTCCTGACCAACAGTAATGCACTGTGTTCAATCTACCAACCGGAGCTTCCCCAATACGGATTACGTCCTCCCTCTCAGGACTACGCAGTCAATAGACATGCTGCCCCTCCACAAAGGCCGCAAATCGATCCTTCTTCAAAAACACTGATGGGACTACCTCACCCAAGCAGGCACTCGAAGTCCCCCAGGGCTGAGGGCGAGATCTCCGATCGGAGAAACTCAATGCGCTAAACAGCGTTGCAGACAGGTTAAACATCCAGCGTGCTCAAAGTCGCAATGACCAGTTTCAAATGCATAAACTCCAATCATGACCAAAATGAGGTAGCCTCTCCTCTATTTATCTTGGGTGAGCCTCCTTCTCTCCCTAGGCCCCACCATGCTATGTTGCCTTTCTTTGGCCCACGTTGCCAACTCAACTGCACTGGTTGGGCCTATGCTGTTTAAGTGTGCCACCCCCCTACGTTGTCACTTGGTCCCCTTGGCCCACCTTAACCACAATGTTATATCTCCTTAGTGACTTTATGGAGTGTGTTTTATCCTAAGTGGGTCATATTCTCCTTTTCATCCATTTTATTTATATTTTAACTTTATAAAGGCAAAATTAGTCAAAATTAATATTTCCAATTAGCTGCTGCTAATTGGGAATATTACAATCCTCCCCTCCCAAATGTTGCTTGTCCTCAAGCACTGCAAGGATAGAACTGGAAAGCCTCCACTCAAGGCATGGAGTCTGAAATATATTGAGGAACATCTCCCTCATGTGGATCCTCCATCCCCAAGCAATCATCCAAACAAAATGAGCAACCTCCCAACAAGGCAACTCCTGAAAATATTCTTCCACCTCAAGCTATGGAAATGAAGGTGGGCTGAAAATATGAACATGGCAAGCATTTTAGCCTACCTCAAGCTGTCCTCCTCTCCACTTATGATAAGTGTAGAGTATGTGTTGATCCTGGGCTACAAAAGTATTGCCCTCAAATGGCAAGGTGAAGAGCAATCCTCCAAAGAATTCTCCTCCAACAATGAAGAACGTGCTGGCCCAAAACAATCCATCCATGATGAATAGGACAAGATCATCATAGAGTGTCCCAATGAGAAGTTTACTGCAAGTTATACACGATAGTGCATGATACAAACAATATCTCAATAGGATACGGTGCAGTTTCACCCACTGCAACTTCAGAAAATTACATGGCAAGCAATGTACAAGATTCGTCACATCTACTAAAAGATAGTAAATGGTTGAATGTAACAACAATACATGATCAAGCACTTGCCCATGGCTATACATTGGATGAATATCAACCTCATGGCCCACCTCAAAAGGAAACAAACATGTGGCTGTGGTGGCTATATCTCCTCCCATGCCCCCATTAGAACATGTAGTGCAGAAAATGTGGGAATTCTCCCCACCCAAGGACACATCCATCTCATGTGTCACTCTCATAATCATGCTCCCTTGAAAAATCTGATCTATATCAACATGTGAAGTCATGATCAGCAATGATATGAAGAAAATTTTGAAGGTTTCAAGTGATGCTCTTGCTCTCCCAAGAACAAGCAAAGCAACCAAACTTTTTGTTGCCTCCCCATACTTCCATCATACAACTCATGTGATGAAGACACAATGAATGATATGAGTGTCACATCAACACCATGCATCCATACTCTATGCTGCTCAATGATGCAAGTATCCATCCTCCTACTCTTAAGAAGAGTGTTTGCCAATTTATGGCCAAACTCTTTCAAGAGCAACCAGCGCAGCCAAGCCTATTGCTGCCTGGTATCATAAATTTGCAAGTAGCCTCCTAGCTCCTTGCTCATCAACCACATCCACTCCATCACTTGTGGATGCCCCCTTCTTCTCCTCATCTTGGTGCTCCTCCCATGAGGGCTACCATCCTCCCAAATCAAATTCCTGTCTTTGCACTTCATGGGATTTTGAAATGCAACCTCCTCAAGGATCAATGAGACCCTATCAAGACTCAAATAGGTGGTAGGAAAAAACCTCCTATCATGATGTGTATGGCTCAAGGAATGTCCAACACAAGCATGAGAGATGTTTTCCATCCTAAGATGTCCTCCATCTTCTATCTGCTCTTGTGAGAAAGGAAGAAAATCAGTGCACTCCATGGTGTGTTGAAGTGCACTTCTAATGAGATCTCTCCTTGAGACCTCCCTCTCATCCATAGTCTTCCAAAACCCTTGAGGTCTTGGATCTGAAAGTAGAAGTTCCTCTTTGAGCTAATAGGAGCTCATTGAGAAAGTGTCATCTTGAAGGGATAAAGAGCTTCTCACTGCAAGATGTCTACCATCATTCTTCAAGGCTTCAAACCCCAACCTCCAATGTGATATGCAATCCAACAAAGGCTCATGAAGATGATGGTTTGTTTCCCCCTTGAAATTTCTCATGTTGCACAGCGCAGTGCAACCAAGCTACTCTATAGTAGCAATGGGATTTGACCCTTGGTCATGCAAAAGTAAATCTCCACATTGATCAAAAGAATTTGCTGCAACAATGGAATGTGGAAATATTTTCATACCTTGATGTGCATTTGGAAATTATTGTAGGGCTGCAAGAGTCCCTTCCTCAAAAGTGTTAGCTGCCCCAACTGTTGATGCATGTAGTTGCTCCTCCATGAGTGTGACAGTGTTATCACAAGCCTCCTCAAGAGGTGATGTGATCCTTTCTTTCTTTGCTATTTCTCCATCAAAGGTTTGGATCAACCTTTGAGTGAACTCTGCAAAAGTCTTCACCCTTGCATGGCTCAAGCGGCTGCACCACCAATCATAGGCTTCACCCTCCAAGTGCAGCGCTGAGATTTCAACAGCTTCTTTCCCTGCTACAGGATGTAGTAGGAAAAATGCCTCCAACTTTCTTACCCAAGTTCTTGCATTAGATGACCCATCAAAGGTAGACAACATAAATCTATTGCCTTTGATTTATTTTCTGCTACATGGTCTCTTCTCTTCCTTCAGCTGGATGAAATGAGGAAAATCTAGAGTCTCCCTGAAGGCTCTAGGTTGAGATATATACTCAACAAGGTAATCACTGAGGATCTGATCATCCAAGTATCTTCCATGCTCAATGCCTTCTTCTTGATGATAATAGGAAGTGCATGGTACTTCCTCTTCTTCTTCTTCAGTCTTCTTGACCTCCTTGGAGATGTCCCCTTTGGATCTGAAAATAGATGAGAATAAACTCATCTTTTTCAACGTTCTGATCTTCTTGTGCTTAGACTCACAGGCTAAGCCAAGAAAGCTGCTACCACCTGAAGACTTTGCCGAACTGTTTGATGAAACATCAAATGTAGGAAAATGGAATCTGCTCATTGTATGTTGGGTATCTCCATCATGATAATGTTGATGCCCTCTATGATGGTCGCAGGGTCTGCTATCCCGCCGGAGCTGAACAAAGTCTCTGAATAAAAGGGCATCCCTAAACTCCTACCAATACGCTTGGTACTCAGCAAAATAATCACCTATGTGGCCAGCCTCTGGCTCCTGTTGTGCTTCTGTCTCAGTGTCTGTGTCCAGGAAAGTGGGCACAGTGGAACGGGTGGGGGCATATGAAGCTTGGTGCAGAGTGGCAACTCGCTTTTGCAAATGGTGGTATGTTCCCTACCCCTCACCAACCTGGCGACCCCTTGAGGTCTCACACTGTCTAGCCTCCACAGTAGTGAATCTCTGACCCATCACCTCTATCTGCCTCGCAAGATCATGCACGGATATGAGGAGTGCTTCCCCAAACTGTTTTGCATCGCTATCCTCTGCCATCGGCTCTCCCTAATTTGCTTCTACCGCAGGCGCCTCCTGTTCTGCGTCCACCACTCTAACACAGTCTCCCTCTCCGTAGGTGTTCTCCAACCTACGCTCAATATCTCTGTACTTCCTACCTCTGTGGTAGATGTAGGGTTTTTATTCCGATGACATAGACAACTAGCTCCACAGGTTGAGCCAGATCTATGCTCTGATACCACTGTAATATCCCTTTTCAGAGATATCTTTAAAACACAAGCAAACTCCAACCAGAGATGGATTGGGAGGGCGTTTACCAGATATTTCACCTTTGAAAAGAGGGTGATATCTGGAGGCTATCTGGCCCTTTCCAGACTCTGTCTAAGAGTATGGGGTAAACACATCACGTGGTACAGAAACTGGACTGCTAGAGGAGAAAAATAATAGTAATGCAAGCATACAATAACATGTATATAGAGCATGTAACAGATACTCAGGAAATGCGAAGAGAACGCTGAGCCATTTTATTATACTGAGAAATATAGAGAGTACAATATGTGATCTGAGTGATGGCACCTAAACTTGCACAAGGCAAGTTAAGAAATATTCTCAGAACGCTGCATGGAATGGCTGTGTTTTTTATCTGCGTTCCAGCTGCTGAAAAAAGCTGTGTAGCTGTCCAGAAATACCTCCTTTATAGATCTATGCGATCCTCCCAATGGTCATGTCGCAACTGTCTGGGATCCTCAATAATATAACCACTCACTCAACCAGAAGTCCCCAATAGACGCGGGCTATTCCTGCGCTCAACCTCCTGACCAACAGTAATGCACTGCACTCAATCTACCAACCGGAGCTTCCCCAATACGGACTGCGTCCTCCCTCTCAGGACTGCGCAATCAATAGACGTGCTGCCCCTCCACAAAGACCGCAAATCGATCCTTCTTCAAAAACACTGATGGAACTACCTCACCTGAGCAGGCACTCGAAGTCCCCCGGGGCTAAGGGCGAGATATCCGATCGGAGACACTCAATGCGCTAAACAGCATTGCAGATAGGCTAAACAGCCAGCGTGCTCAAAGTCGCAATGACCAGTTTCAAATGCATAAACTCCAATCATAACCAAAATGAGGTAGCCTCTCCTCTATTTATCTTGGGTGAGCCTCCTTCTCTCCCTGGGCCCTACCACGCTACGTTGCCTTTCTTTGGCCCACGCTGCCAACTCAACTGCGTTGGCTAGGCCTATGCTATCTAAGTGTGCCACCCCCCTACATTGTCACTTGGCCCCCTTGGCCCACCTTGACCACAACGTTATATCTCCTTAGTGACTTTAGGGAGTGTGTTTTATCCTAAGTGGGTCATATTCTCCTTTTCACCCACTTTATTTATATTTTAACTTTATAAAGTAAAAATGAGTCAAAATTAATATTTCCAATTAGCTGCTGCTAATTGGGAATATTACATCCTTTGCCACCTCTTTTGTTGCTCACAAGTACTTCTAAAACTACATAATTCTTTCATCTTCAACTAACCAATCTAGCCTCTAATAATGACTAGATTCTCCTTAGATCACTATTCATAGGGTCTTCTAATTCTTCCCTCTGTCAACATTCTAGATGCTCCCAAAATGATGAACTTAGGGCTTCTACAAGCTGCCCACTTATAGACCTTTTACTACTCTGGGACATTTGAATCTAGCGCATAGAAACCAACCCTCACAACAAACTCCTTACTACACCAATATGACCATCCTAAGGGCATACACATATCATCCCACATATAGACCCTTAAAAACTTAAAAGATGGTTGAACTAGGGAAACCAAACAACTGCCCTAACCCTCCACGTAGGACATACTTCACTACTCCACTTCAGCACGTTTCTCTCCTTGATTATGCTCCACTTCTTTCCACACATTATATCAACTCTCTTCTCTATTCAATCACCTGCACTTCTTGTTCAACAACCTGAGTCTATTCTAGACCTAATATACCACAAATACTGATCACATATCCTGAGGATCTGGAGCCCTTACACAGTCAACAAAACAAGGGAATTATGCCTCCTTTCAATGGCTCGACATCCCTTCCTCCATGCGCATAACATAGTGAATTACCAAACTTTTGAGATGACTTCAACGTGGTTGTAACTGCACAAAAGAAGCCCTAACTAGGGCACAAAACCACATAAGAATATACCTACAAAATTGCACACAAAATAGACGCACCTGAGGCCGAAACCACAAAGACACTTCTCCTTCAATCTTATGCAAACTTAGACTCCTTACAGACATTAGACATACCATTCTTTCACAAATTTCATCCTCCTTAAGTTCTGTGGCCACTTAAGGTAATTCACACTTGTTTCTTGAACATATCACTTGAGAGAATATGCTTTCCTGTATTCCAACCGAATAATCTTCCATCCATTTTTATAGTGTTATATGGTGGTGTCATTCTTCACCAAGGATTGTGTCTTGTAGGCCAAGCTGACTTGAGCCTACAAATACAAATCCCACTAAACATAAGAGATAAATTATTTTTGTTTGTCTTTTTGCCACTTCATCGAAGCCCTAGGTGCCCCTTAGCCCTTCAAGGGCGCCCCTCATGCTTTCAATGATTAAACTATCATTTTCCACCTTGTTCTTGCACCCACAACTTTGGGTACAAAACCCATCACTTTAGTACATCTCCCATGAATATCCTTTCTCGTGGGTCAACTCCACACCAGCCCAGTACCCTATGGGTTGTGGGAGTACCTTTCAAGCTACACATTTCATTATTCAACCCATGTAGTTGTTGGACCTTCCTTTGGATCACTCGAGGAAAATTTTATTTTACTCATATTTTCTTCTTCTATTATAAACCTTCTCTAGGATTGCCACAATCCTCCCAAAGTTTCATATTTTGTGACATTCCCCACATCTAAATGACATCTTCTATAAATCTAACTTTTAGGTAAAATCCATGATCCCCATTCTATATATAATTTTTCTTCCATGAAATCTTTAGGTCCACTTTCCTTAGGTTGAATCCTAACTCCCATCATTTAAGACTTAAGCTCGAGGGACCCCACAAGCAATTATTTCCAAGAATGGATTCTATGTCACTACCACTTCTCAACATGAAACAAATAAAACCTTGTACAAGAATAAAAAATACATGAAGTTATCTCACGACTAGTCTCTAAACTTCTTCCACCCATTGCTTAAAGGTTCCCCTCTTTATAATTCTCCCCACAAATCTTCCAACTAGTGGATTCTCCATTAAAGCTTTTACCTCTTTTATGCCCACACCCAAACTACTACCATTTTCACCCTTCATCATTTAACTTTACATTTATTTCTTTAAGATCTCCACTCTCCTGTAGTCCTTTCTTTCCTTTTTTCTTTAACCATAACAACATATTATGTATTGATGGAAATTTGTGTTGAGAGCGTAGCAACTATATCAAAAGAGGGGCTATTCTCATTAGTTGATTCACAATCCTATCCATTGTTGGAATTCCCACTAGAACAAAAAGTCTAATTTATTTTTTATCAACACTACTACTCTTATATGCGTAGATACACCAAAAGACATGTAAAATTTGACAACATTAAATATTATCATACTAACTATTTGAAGGGGGGATTCCATCTATAGGCCTTGATCCTTCAGTCTATGGGGAGACTAGGACATTTATATCAAAAAAAAGTATTGTGTTGTATTACTAATGACATTGCTTGAGGAGGAGGATTTCAAGGATCATTTGTTGAGTGAATTATATAACTCTCAGATTTATTGACAAAGTCCAGAAAGCTCGTCCTCGGTTTTGTGCATCATAGTTTGATGTTCAACAAGCAACTCCATACTAGTGGTCATGTTGGAGATCAATTGGTTATGATAGAGTTGCAAAGAAATGATTTCTTCCTAAATTTGTGAAATCTACTTCGTTATCTACTTATATTCCACACTAGATTGATGTGACATTGTTCGAACTCTCCAATTTTCTGCACCACACAACCTACTCAAACTAAATAGGCTCAAAATTAATATAATTGTCAAAAGAGAGAAGAGAATCCCCATAAAGAATTGATTACTAACTTGAGCTTTCTGGTGTTGTTGCTCACAAAGTACCCTAAAGACCTCTAACTAGAACAAAATAATTTCCACCAACCTCTATTTACAAACTTCGATTCCAATGGCTAGTTTTTTCAAGGGTTAAGAAGAATGAAAACACTAATCATACTCTCACAAAGCTTGTAATTCCCCACATGTTGGCTTTTGAAACCTCCACTGAACTTTTAAGAAGATCCCAATTCCTGAACAAATCGATGGATATCACAAATAGACACAAATATTCCAAAGGGACTCTGATGACCAACCTCCACCACTGCTCAAAGTCGCTAACCCGAAAAATTATAGACTCATTGCTTTTACTCTAGAGAATTACCTTTTTTATAAGGTGCAACACTGACAATACCAAATGAGGCTTCCCTTTGATACTATGTTGACAAATCACCATAGACTTCAACCAAATAGAGTTATGCCCAAAACATTATGCACTTTCACTCCAAATTCTAGGCAGATTCATTGAACACACCTTCTATGTTACAAAGCATCCCATAAACCACAATTTCCAAACTTAACATAAGATTGAAGTTGAGCTTTTCCAAATGGAGAAAGTTGTAAAAGTGCCACTTACCTAGCCATCTCGAAGTCCCATTTCCTTTTTTTGTGAATATTGTCTACAATTTTTTGATTTCCCATCTTGATAGTACAAAGATCATGGGTGACATATTTTATATAAAGCCAACTTCTTTGTCTTAATTTAGCCTTTACACACATCTTACCGTGATGTTTCCTCTTCAACAAAATTTCACAAACAATGAAGCAAGTATGAAATTTATTTCCATCTATAACATCCATACCTATAGCAACCATGCTGACCTTTAATGGTGCAAAGGAAATGATGTCTGACATGAATAATCCCTGCATAACCAAATAAGTGGACCAGTAACATATTCCAAGGTGGAATAAAACATATCCTCAGCACTCCTTATTGGATGATTACATATTATGGAGTCGTCCAAGCTAGCCTCTCTCATGCCTCTTTAATTTATTTTGTGCATGTCTCCTTGTCCGATTTGATGCCATTTGGCACCTCAATGTTGGCAAAACTATAACTTAATTTTTTTTTCTACAATATTGTGGGATGGGACAAAATGATTACTCTTGATTTTTAATTTCTCATAGGGTTAAAGAAGTACCAATATTAGCCAAGCAATCCACAAAATAATTGTGTTATCTCAAAACATTATGCTTTAATTTATTTAGTAGGCCTCATATTTTGTTGATAATAACTTTTCAAGTGCATATCTTGTTGGAGTGTCTTCCTAGTAAGTCTTTGAATAATGATTCTATAATCACTTGTAATTGAAATGCTTGATATCTTCTATGCCTGGGCTATAATTAATCCCTACAAAAGAGCATAAGCTTCAACTTGATTATTATATCTTTTTCCTAGGCCCCATGAAAAGGTTAATTCGATTCATTCATCGGGGCAAACAATAACCCCCCTACCCCCTCACTCCTGCCACCCCTTCTCATAACCCCTTTATCCCTTTCCATATAAATACCTTTCAAAATCCCTTCCTTCTTATCACTAACTAACCCATTTGCACCTTGGATAAAAACCAAAGATTCCTATTCCCTTTGCTTATGGGCCAAAATCATATGGTCTTAATTTCAAATTAGGGTTTCTACTACACACATTATTGGGACTTTGAAAATAATATAAAATTGGAAATGAAAGATACTTTACACCACCACGACAATGGCCTCCTTTTTCCTTAAAAGAGGGCACCTCGAAAATGACAAGACACTCCAATATCCTTTTTTTTGAAAACCTAAATTGTTTCGACTTTTAATAACCTTAGCTTCAATAATGTGACTTCTATTTGTCTCTACATATATCCTGCCTTAATTTGAGTTAGCTAGATGCAATGTATTGGCTATAGATTTACACTCTCTAAATGCCCAACACCTCTTGATGTGACTTGAAAACCAAGGCATGGTTTAGGTTTTTGTCATTATCATAATTTACCAACTCATATTCTTTCTCCACTTTGCCAAAGAAATTTAAGACCTCATTTTGCACTCTAAACCCCAAGATATTCATACTAGCCACAATCCTTTACAAAATGATGTTAATCTCATTTTACTAATTTTGCACGAGGGTTTACGTAACAATCATACTTTTTCCTATAATGATCTAGGGTAATTCTGCTCTAGAAGTGTAATTTAGATTGATGTCGTAAGTGTTGTTTTTAGCTATATTTATATATTTACTTTGGAAAATGAGTTTAGTAATAATTGAAAGTTTATATTTCATATATATATATATATATATATAAAATTGTTGCACATTAATTAAAATTAACCATTTTATTTAATACTTCTTTATCTTAGAAATTAGAGTGAATGTATAAAAGTATTACAAATTAATCATATATATATATATATATATATATATATAAGCCCGCTCCCCTGCTCGACTGCATGCGTCCCTGTGGCTGCTACGCACATCAGTCTTGCGCGCGTCCTAGCCGCCCCTCTCTCTCTCTCATCCATGACCTCTGGAGGGGGATCTGAACCCTTCCCTCTCCCCCCGTAGGTGAGCGCCTTCAAGACTTTGGTGGCCTCTTGCAGCAAACACTCCTCTTCAGCAATGCAGCAGAAGTTCGTTAAGAAAATGGATAGCATCCCCTCAGTGGCCCTCCCAAAAGAAGAAACATGAAGATCTGCACTGAATCTCACAGAGGGAGGCCTCATAAGGCAGTTCATGGGCCTCTGGCCATCTCCCAAAGCAGTGCAAGACTGGGTTCAAAGGAACTAGATCCCATTAACCGAAGAAGGTATAAAAAGTTTTTTTTTTGGCAAAGGTTTCTTTGTCTTTGTTTTCGAAAGTGCAGAGGACAGAAGTCTCATATTCAAGAACAACCCATACTTCATGGGGCCGCAAGGCCTATACCTAAACAAGTGGTCACCCAAATTTGATCCCTCCCAAGACGTGCCCTCTACAGTTCCAGTCTGGGTGCGTCTCCCCCACCTCCCTCTGCACTGCTGGAATTAGAATTCCCTTCAGTTTATTGGCAATACGCTAGGAAAATACATCGACAAAGCTATAATAAAAGACTAGTATTCTTGTGCCTACATCTGTGTCGAAATAGATCTGGAAGAAGGGTTGCCAGAAGAAATCAGGCTAACAGTTGTCGGATGGTCCCATGTTCGAGAGCTAGATTACGAACAACTCCCCTTCAAATGCAGACATTGTCATAGCTATGGACACTTGGCAAGACATTGCAAGAAAAAAGCCGAGGAACAGACTGAGAAATCAAAGGGTGAGAAATGGACCCCAGTCCACAAAGTAGCCCATCAAAAAGGAAGTGGGAAAGGCATCACAAAGGGGAACACCACCAATGATCGGAGCTCCACACCCATCCAAGATGTGGCCTCAATCCCCGATGACAAGGAAATCATCCCTGCAAACTCTCCAGAATCAGTCCCAGAAAATGTGGAACAGAATGTGCCTCCCACCTCCAATAAATAAGGCAAAGAAACAATCCTTCTTGGATCCTTTCAAGACAGCCCTTCCAACTCTTCATATGTAGAAATCACAAAGAAAAAGCCAACAGACAACTCATGCTCCTCATAGGATGAGACCTTTGAAAGATCGTCAAAAAGAGCCGAAAGGAAATCCCACAAAGAAGTCAGGGAAGAGGAGGCTGAAAGGCTTAAAACGCAAGGAAGCCAACCTACAATAGAGATGCCTATCAGGAGAAATACCGGAGCAAGGCCTCCCAAGGGAGGATTCATAAACCCCTCCCCCGGTAAATAAGGCATCTAGTCTCTTGGAATTTCAGAATCTTGAGGAATCCATTGAAAACCAAAGCCCTCAAAGACCTTCTGAAAATAGACCCCCCAGATATCCTCATTCTCCAAGTTACTAAAATTGAAGGGCTCGCCCTTCTTGACATTAGCAAGTCGAAGTGGAAGAAAAATGCAAGCAAAGAAGTAAGCTCAATGGGCTCTTCTGGTGGATTAGCAACTCTATGGTCTGATGAACTCTTTCAACTGAATAAATCGTTTGAGACCCAGAATTGGATCTTCACCAAATTAAAGCACTGCACAAGTAAGTTGACCTTTGCATTATTCAATATTTATATCCCTGTAGTTTATTTTGAAAAAAGAGAGCGTTGGAACTCTCTATCTGCCTTCCTAGAGCAACACTTCCCCAATAATATCATCCTAGCCGGAGATCTAAACATAGTTCTGAAATTAAGAGAAAAGAGGGGAGGCAACAACAATAGAGACCAAATGCTACCCTTGGTGGAAGAACTTATTCAACAATGGGATCTCCTTGACTTCAACTTGGTGAGAGGCCTTTTCACCTGGACCAATAATAGAATCGGGGAGGACCACATTTTTGCTCGCTTCGACAGATTCTTAGTCCAAGGCTCACTACTGATAGAAACTAAGATAATATCAACAAAAATCTTCCCTAAACTAACCTCAGACCACAAGCCCATTCAACTACTTGTGGAAGATGAAGAATACTTGGACCCAATCCCCTCTGGATTGAAAGAGAAGGATTCTTAGAAATTGTAAAAGCAACCTGGGCCAAACCCATCTCCAGGTCTCCAAGCTATGCGTGGGAGCAAAAAATCAAGGCTACAAAACATGCCCTGAAATAATGGATAAGAAAACCAATAAAAACTCCAACCAGTCAGAGAATAGAAGCAGTTCAGTCACTAGAGACCCTGCAATTGGAAATTGAAATCAAAAACATCACTTCCAAGATGCTTGACAAAGAGGTGAAAGCCCAAATCTCCTCCTACCGCTCCTTTCACATGGAAGAAGAATATTGGAGAATCAAATCTCGCAGCCTGTGGTTGAAGGCATGTGATCGGAACACCTCCTTCTTCCACCGCCAATATAGACCTCGTCTCTCTCGCAATCACATCATGAAAATAGCAACAACTAAGGGACAGATCTGCAAAGGGTTTGACCAAATCAAAGCAGCAGCAGAAAGCCATTTCAAAAACCTTTATAG
The DNA here is from genome assembly GCA_034641835.2 of Pinus albicaulis. Lineage (NCBI taxonomy): Eukaryota > Viridiplantae > Streptophyta > Pinopsida > Pinales > Pinaceae > Pinus > Pinus albicaulis. Next base: position 1,134,489,629 of record CM076579.1, read on the forward strand.
TTCTGGGATAGATGGCAGCGAAGAGGACTCAACAGACCTTCTTTCAAACATCCCCCATCTTGTTAGCCCTAAAGACAACCTTGCCCTCACTAAACCCTTCTCAGAAGAATAAATTATCAGAGTCATTTGGTCTATGGAACCCGACAAGGCCCCTGCCCCTGATGGATTCACAATCCATTTCTACAAAACTTGTTGGGATATAATCAAATATGATTTGTTGAAAATGATAAAAGGATTCCTGAACAAATCAAAGGTAGGGGGAGGCATCAACTCAACCTTCCTAGCCTTAATCCTGAAAGAAGTCAATCCATAAACCTTTGGCAGATTCTGACCCATTTCACTTTGCAATGCCTCCTATAAAATTCTAGCCAAACTCCTAGCAAACATAATAAAACCACTGCTTTGGAGACTAATCTCCAACTCCCAAGGGGGTTTGTCGAAGGTAGGTGTATCCTTGACAATGTAATCCAAGTGCAAGAAGCCATCCATTCTAGCAAGCAATGAAAAGAAAAAGGGATGTTGATTAAACTAGATATGGCCAATGCATTTGACATGGTCAATCTCTCTTTCCTTATCAAAGTCCTCCTCTCCTTTGGATTCTCCCCTCAGTTTGTCAATCTCATAAAAGCTTGCACTGAAAAGCCTTGGATTGCTCTGCTGGTCAACGGGCGCCCTGCAACATATTTTCAAGCCCAAAGAGGACTGAGGCAAGGTTGTCCTCTCTCTCCATTCCTGTACATTCTGATGGAGGACACCCTTAGCAGAAAGCTCACTGCTGAAAGGAATGTTGGGGCTCTACCTAGCTTAAGAATATCAAACGGCTTGGATCCCATGAACCATGCCCTCTTCGTTGATGATTCTCTTCTCCTCGGAGGAGCTTCTTCCAGAATTGCAAAGGCATTTGACTATGTCCTCAAAAGCTATTGCAGGGTCACCAAATCACTAATTAATGAAATAAAAAGTGCAGTATATGGATGGAACGTGGAGCAACATGAGCTTACTCGCATTGCGCAGCTCCTTGGGTTTGATGGATTTTCCTGATGGGAGAAAATAAAGTACCTAGGTTTTCCATTAACAAGTGGGGTCAATAAAATATCCCTGTGGACAGAAATCATCAGTAAAATCAAGTCCAAAATTGCCTCCTGGGGAGGTCACTGGCTCACCAAAGGAGGAAAATTGATCCTCATTAAATCTGTTATGTCTGCTCTTCTTTTCTACCAACCTTCCTTCCTCTTGGCTCCAAAAAATTTCATGGATCATATCTCTAAGATTTTGCGTGAATTCCTTTGGCGGGGAGGAAAAGGAAATCAACGAAAATTTCACTTGGCAAACTGGGAGCTTGTGAAAATACCAACTGAGGATGGAGGCTTATAGATCTGAGATCCATCCCTTACTAACCTCACCTTGGGAGGAAAAATACTATGGAAATTGCACACTGATCCAAATCACTCTGTCAGAAAACTCCTCGGATCAAAATACACGCATGGAGCACCTCTTAGAAATTTGCAGGCAAATAACACAACAATCGACACTTAAGTCTGGAATCTATGTAGGAAAAGCATTATTTTTTTTAAACAAAATGTATATCGCATCGTAGGAAATGGAAGGCGGACGAAGCTTTGGGAAGATCGCATCATGGATCACGACCCTCTCTACAAAAACGAAGACATAAATGAATTAAATTATTGGCTAATCCACGTAGGCACCAACAGCCTACACAATCTCTCCATTTGGGACAAGCATGGGAATTGGATTGGTTGGGACCTCCATGATGTGCCAGAACACCTTCGCCATCAACAAATAATCCTCACAGAACTGTTGAATGACGCCACTCTAGTGCACATGGACATGACAGATAGCTGGGTGTGGGGTCAGTCCGGAATCTACACCACCGCTTCAGGCTACAACGCACTACAACTTCCAAAAGATCGTAACGATTCTCCCAATTTCTGGAAGCAGGTACGGGATCCTCTCGGCCTCCCCAAAGTTAATTTCTTTTTCTGGACTCTTATGCACAACAAATTGTTGATAGGGGACAATCTGTCCAAAAGGAATATTACTTGCCCTCACAGGTGCGTGATTTGCAAAAACGATAGTGAAACAATGATTCATCTCTTCATTGACTGAATATTTTCAAAAGAGGTGTGGGGTCTCATCCTTAATGATATTTAGGTTTCTGTCCCATATCACAACTCAATGTCGAATCTCTTTTCTTCATGGAGCCAGTGCTACCCTCATAGTATCCCCAGCAAATACCTTTGGCAAAGAGTCTGGCTCTCCATCCCAAATATGTTTGTTGGAAAATATGGCTAGCCCGAAATGAGCAGATTTTCAATGAAAATTATTGTCCCCAACAAAGGTTGCATCTAAAGCCAAGTCACTTCTCCTTGAATCAGTACAGTAGCAAACTTACAAAGAAGACACCTCACTACTTCCAGAAGAAAATAATTGGATGGAATCTCTCGCCCCTCAAGCCAGGAAACGACCATTGGTCTCTCCCATCACAAACCCATAATGGCTAAAAAGAGACCCCGATGACACTTTTCGAGAGTGGTGGAGGAAGCAAAACATAACTACAATATTTTTTGATGGAGCATCCAAGGGAAACCCTGGGGCAGTTGGTGCTGGTGGCATTATCTATTCCCCAGATGGCAGAAGAAGGGATAGTTTCAGCTGGGGACTTGGGCAACGAACCAACAACCAGGCATAGATTTTAGGTCTCCTAAAAGCATGCCACATAGCACGAGATGGAGGTATCAAATAATTCCAAGCCTTCATAGACTCATAAATTCTCATCAAAAAACTCAACACGGAGGAACAATTTAACAACGCAATCCTTAACAAGACATTGCGAAGATTAAAGATAGTACTGCTTGATTTCGCTTCATATAAATTATTTCATATCCTCAGGAATTCGAACAACGAAGCAGACTCCATGGAAAACAAAGGATGCCTTCTTCCGAAAGGAGAACTCAGTATAAATGAGGAAAGACCTCTCCAAATTTGCTTACCATGAAAAAGTGATTTTTTTTCAAGAGTGTCGGCTAGCCTCAATGTACCTTTGGTTGTTTTGGCCTCGAGGCAAAAAAATATTTCCAAATAAATAAAACATACCCGTCTCAGTTAAACAAAAAAAAAAAGTGGGAAATCTATCATAATTTCATTGTTAAATAAGTAGTGGAGACAAACACTACTCGTTGCACATTACTAGTTGCTATCAGTGAATGCAAGTAAACATTACTAGTTGCTATGGGTGAATGTAAACAGAGCCATTGTTATTATTTGAGGAAAACCAAATCATCGAGAATAACTTGTTGATGGTATATAAAGAGAAGACATCCAAAAAAAAGTTGACATTATTGGTTTCTATCCATAAATGTAAAAAAGCTCACTTTTATTATTTAATAAAAAACTATATCACCTAAAATAAAATAAATAAATAAAACGATATCACCTAAAATAAACTAAAAAGAGTAAAACATCTATAAAGAAATAGATTTTCGCTCCTAAAAAATATTTTTGAGTATAAACTATTTCCTTGTATTAAAATATCTATATATAAAATTTTAACCCAAAGAAACAACACTATCAAATCATACTCCCACAACCATAATGAATGAATGAATGATATTTTATAGTTCACGAGACTAAAATAGTCTATGGGACTACGAGCTTCCTTGTTTTTTGCCTTTTGCAATTCAATCCTTTTCTTACTAAATTAATGATGAGTTGACCCAACCTTCTAACAATCCCCTCACTGAAAATACAATGCCACATAATTTGATGCTAACATACTGCCATAACTGTCCTTGAAAGCATTACATTCCCAAATGAAATGCTTTTCCGATTCCACTGCCCCAAAAGTGAAAAAAGTGCACACCAGTTCTTCCCATGCTTCTTTAGGTCTCTTCCACTGTCAGGTTTCACACCTAAGTTGATGTGAGTTAGTTCTTCATTGAGCAATAAGAATATTTTCTCTCCACGGAATGCACCTAAGTTAATGTGAGTTAGTTCTAAATGAGCAATAAGAATCTTTGCTCTCCACGAAATGCACCTAAGTTAATGAGAGTTAGTTCTTAATTGAGAAATGAGAATCTTTTCTCTCCACCGAATTCTAGTGCCAAATCTTTTTGTTGGAGATCACAAGTGGGGTTGAATTCCTAAACATAGTACTTCTTTTTTCTACCCAATTATTTTCCCATATGCTCTACCCAACTCTTTTCCCCATATATACTTAGGGAACTTATCTATAACAAAATTATTTAAGGAGGTGCCTACCTACCCTTTTCTTATGTGATTTACTCACTATTCTCCGACCAGCCCCAAACAAGATAGAGATTTATATATTTATTTACGAAATCAAAACTTTATTTAGTATATTGAATGGTTTAGAATAGAGATAAGGAACACCTTATCTTTTTGGTTGACTTTAACCTACTACCCTAGCTACTTTAGAATTGACTGGTGCTATAATGAATGAATGAATGATATTTTAACGTCCACGAGACTAAAAATAGTTTATGGGACTACCAGCTTCCTTGCCTTTTGCCTTCTGTAATTAAATCATTTTCTTACTCAAATTGATGATGAGCTGACCCAACCTTATAACATTTCCCTCACTTAAAAGACAATGCCACGGAACTGATGCTAACATACTGTGGTAACTGTCCCTAATGTCTCTGAAAGCATCTCATTCCAAAATGAAATATTTTTCTAATTCCACTGCCCCAAAAGTGAAAAAAGTACATACCCTTTCTTCCCAAGCTTCTTTAGGTCTCTTCCACCGTCTCGTTTTACACTGAAGTTAATGTGAGTTAGTTCTTAATTGAGCAATAAGAACCTTTTCTCTCCACGGAATGCTAGCTCCAATGTACTCTTTTTGCTGGAGATCACAAAAAGTAATGCTACTATTTGAATGAATTCATTTTAGTGCCAAAGAATACACCACAGAGGCTTAGAATAATACCATTAATTTGACCTAGAGAGAACATTAAGCTACGCATTCAGGATACACAATGGCGTGAGCCACTGTATTATTACTACGAGGAGAAAGAGAAGGATGGGAGCGGGATGAAATAGATTAGTGAGTTTAGACAATTCTCAACAAGATCAAGAAGAGGTCATCTAGGCCCTTTAGTCTTTCTATGCTATTGCATATCAAAGTTTCTTCGAGGAGCTTCGACCAAGATTTAGCGATTTTTTTTGTCTTTGGGTTCTTGTATGTGTGGGTTCCGATTCTGGTGCTTTCTTTAGAAATAGGTCCATCACAAAATTCATTAACTCCTTACTATTTGTGAGACATATTCCATTTTTAGGCCGATAGGCCTTTTCTTATGAATCAATGTACTTTTGGTTTTTGTCGTCACTTCCTGTCTCCACTTGACATGTGTACATAGATTTTTATGCGGCCCTGCTATTCACTTACATCTTTATGCACCATTTTTATGCCGAAGTTTTAGGATTCCGGTTGAATTTTTTTACGCCGAAGTTCCAGGATTTCGTTTCAATTCTTCATAGCACACCATTCTATGCCTAAGTTCCAGGGGATTGTGTATGAATTCTTCATAGAGTTTATGGAAGTGAATCTGAATTTTATGGTGACTGCATGACTAAGACATTGTTTATGGAAACGAACAACACAATGAAATATGAAAATTATTTTTTGAATGCGTAATGCCTAGGATCCTGGGAAGCATGAGACTGTTAGAAGCCGAAGCATGAGGCTGTGGGAAGCATGAAGCTGACAGAAGCTGACTTCGTAGCATGGATACAGTTGGATGATTCTTGATTTTCGAAGTTTAGTTTTGGAAAATATTAATTCTGGTCATATTTATAATATATTTCATGGAAAGGAATCGTGAAGGAAGGCATGGGAAAATGACAGTGCAAATGTTTCTTCCCCAAGCCTCCTCCTCCGCCAATTCTGGATTATAACCGTTGTCGTTTGCAGAACATATTTTTCGTAACTCATTTTTGCCACAAGTATTCGAGTTACAACTGTGTGCCAAAAGGATCCGCAAACACATGAAATAGGCTTTTTCAAGAAGGATACAAAGCTGATGTGCAAATTTTCACATATGATGGTCGCGTCATACCGACTCACAACAATGTGCTTGTAAGTCTTTATTTGGCTGAGATTTTTATTTTATATATATATATATATATATATATATATATATATATATATATATATATATATATATATATATATATATATATATATATATATATATATATATATATATATATATATATATATATATATATATATATATATATATATATATATATATATATATATATATATATATATATATATATATATATATATATACTATCTTTATTCATGAAATGCAATCAGACGCTTCTGAAAATTATGTGAAATGATGTGCCCGCTATCGCCAAAATCAACAAATCCATGGAATATTTAGGAAGTAATTATTTCAGGGTTTCAGATCATTACCTTTATCTAGACCATTTATTTTGTAAAATCACGATTTAGAAACAACAGTTTTTATAGCTTCGTGTATTGCCTCATTTACATTGGATAAGTAGTGCACAAAGTTATTTTGCACTTTTGTATTTCAATTCCCATTCTTTTGTCCTACCTTTTAGGATCAGGATTCCTGTAATCTGATGGAGGTTTTTGATATAATAAAACCTTTTGTTTTTTCATATTGCTTGGATTTACATAGGGCAATGCTTCTAAATATGAAATGATAGACATAATTTTTCACGGACGAATATCATATTCAAATTCAGTTATTCTGATGAAATCCGAGAGAAGGAATTTGGGATAAATTATACCATAGTTTAAATAAATCTGAAAGGCGTTGAAATTGTGTTGACTATGTCAGATACGAAATTTGTAAGAATGAGTACAAAAACTGTGTTGTGCAATTCACACAAAAAAACCAGAAAGAAACTTTAATTGCTAAATATGTTGTTTGTATCCTACATGTATTTCTCGTCTGCGCTAGATTGAAACACTGGCTATACAGAAATAAAGAAAGTTTGCATTCATTACAAGCCACCCGCAATTTATAGTCTTCAACCAAAAGAAAAGATAAAAATTTCCCACCAAATAACATGATCTGGCTGACGAAATATCTGTTAAGATGATCTTCAAGATTTCCCACATCTCAGGCATGATCATAGAATTCAAACCGTTGGTAGTTTTCGAAGTCGTCCTCTAAGTTCCAATTTTCACGAAGGGATGTAAGATTATAAAACTTATATACGTTCACTTTTTATAACAAACAACAAATATGTTGAATAATTTTTACACGAGGGTGCATTTTGAATCTGGCTTATTGATTTGATGATGCTTTATTTCAATCAAATTGTTATAATTTTATATTTTAATTTATTAGGCTAATAGGCTTATTTATTTCAGTTATGTGTGGTTGTGGTTTTTTTTTTTTTTTAATTAATGGCTTGGATTCATTGTGAGATGAATATGTTTCATGTGTTTACATATTCCACGGCTACATTTTTTGGGAGAGAAAAACATTACAACTTAATTCTAATTTAAATTATACTTATTTCAATTATGAGGAGTTGTGGAATTTTTTGGTTTTCCACAGAATATACTTCATCCACTGATCCGGGTAATTTTTGCTACCTTTTTAACCAGGACCTTTTGCTTCAGCTAGTGTGTTAGAATTAAAATTTATCAAAATCATTAATGAACACACATGCAGATATAATTAAGAGGAAAACATGTCAACGATCACAAAAAAAAATGCAAGACGTTTAATAACGGAGTTCGTCTAGTGTGGACTACGTCTTCGGGCCTCGGTGTCTCGATGGTGTTGGTCGCTTCATTCAATGTTGTAACTGGCGATGATGTACATGGATGATGTTTACTTGTCATACAAGGAAATGATCCCCCAACATGAGTGGCAAAGCCTCTCCACGAGACATTCCATTACAAGGAACTCTCACTCGTCACAGACCTCCTATCAACATGACAACTTCACACATGGTGACACAGAGTATCCCGCCATCAAGGAAACAAAAGGATGTCACAACATAAATCACCATCCATGATAAATACATACCACATCAAATACACATAAATATTCTGCATCATACATCAAGCAGGAATCAACAACAACAAACAAACATAAAGATTATGCATCATACATCAAGCAGGAATTGACATGATATAAAACATCCCACATGAATAATCAATGAAGTACATGGAAACAACACTTCATATACCTCAACTCTGATGTTGGCTAAAGAACGGGCTTCTCAACCGCTAGATCTAAATGCACCATTGAAAACGTGGCGTCGAATGGCGTGAAATCGACCGTACACATGTTGAAATTCGACACTGTTATCCCATTATGGAAAATGGCCGAAAAATCAAGACTTATGTTGTAGAAAATAACACTTCCATCATACTCGTGTCGACGAGAGGTATAAAATCCATATAAAATTTGTCCAATTTGGACACTGGGAAATTTTGGCCCCTTTGGAAATGATGCTCAATCAAGGTTACACTGCCCCTACATCTGGCTCATGGTTTTGCCTGCAATAAAATAATCTTTGTCTCGAACTGCGTTCCTGCTCCAACCTGCCTTGGGTGAATCTGCGGAAATGAGGGTTTCAATATAAAATGGTGGCAGTGTTTCCCAAGAGGTGCCTTGGGCGCATTGGTTGTGGGCAGAGTTGTTTAGGCGGAGAGGTCGGGGGATCAAATCCCACCTCTCCCAAATTCGATGTGTATTTGTTTTGCACTTTGTTTTTGGTTGGGCCATCCGTGGAGCGGGCCGGCCTATGTGGCCAGGCGAGTTCAATTCCCGCTAGCCCATATACATTTATCATATATGGTGGGCGTGGGCCAGGTCCACCGGAGGTGGCCCGCCCACCACCCGATGTGCAATGGTGTAGGTCCGATGGGGTCATGGCCGTCGACCCTTTTAAATTGGTTCTTTGTTGGTTGGGGTAGGGGCAGGGTCACGACCCACCCTTTTTTTATATTTTTAATTTAAACAAACCTTGCTTAAATTAAAATTAGGTTTTTAGGCTGAAGGAGGCAAATTAAACATCCCACAATTTGACACCTATATCGTCTACAAACCTGTAGTACAATATCTTGCAAATTACATGCTCAAATATGACCAACTATGACCCAAGCATTTCCATACTTGCCACAAGTTTATAACACATACTAGGTGGTCAAGCTTACATCCAAATGGAATCAATAATACCCCAGCTATTAGTACAAGGCCAAAGACAACATTGTTGCATTGCAAGTGATGGAAAAACACATCATCACTTTTACAAAATAAATGCAACACATGATTTACAAAACACGACCATGACACCTACCACATCTAGGAAAACAATATTTTTCCTAATAAAGAGGACCACCATGAATGTGGTGAATTCATTTGTCGACCAACTGTTCTAACTGGTTCATTCACCGATGCTTCATCCTTAAGGTGTTGCTCTAGATGGAGCCTCGAACACGTGGATATTTGATGATCACTTTAGTTGCAATGGCTGCAAAAGGTTTTCTTCCTCCAGACTTGCTTAACCAGTTTCTTTCCCTGTTGTGGGAAAGGCTTTCCATGCCTCATCCTCCTTTGTGCTACCATTCTTTTCCAACACTCATTAATTGTAGAAATTTGAATAATTTGCTGAATTATTCACCGAGATTCTCCTGATCACACACTATTTTAGCTTCATGCATAATACAGAATCTCTTCTACCATTGATCATCACATGCGGAAATAAAATCAATTGCATGCACACATTAAAGCCATAAAAATTCACACATATGAACACGGTATTTCATGGGAAAGCTTAAAGCTGAAAACCCCCAACTATCTGTATATTATACATGTCATGGAGATCATGTAACAATCATAGTACAAAGCTCTTTGCAAGCTCTCATGCACTACCTCCCTTGCTACACACTATCAAGCTAGATCTAGCAAAACTCATGCTCCAACCTTTAGCCACTTGATAGCCAACCTGAATTGCGTATTTCAATGCTATGGGATGGTCTCTTTATATAGATAAACCACCTAGATTGAACTGCACAATCCTCATTGATTACTCCACCTATCTGTGTGTTGCAAATAGCAACAGTATAGTCATAACTGATAGTTAACCTGCTCTTTCACCTATTTCTGCACTGGTCTCCACTGAAACTGTCCATGCACTGAAGTTAATTGATGTATTATTTAGTCGATTTATGAGTTTATAATTAGTGAATTAATTAATAATTAATTCACACCACTCTCACTAATTGTATCTATTAGTTAACTTGGATACAAAAAGCTCAACTATGTTTAGATTAGTTAAACTGAATACAACTCCACTATCTTCCTCAATCAACTCCACCAAACTCTGTCACATGAGTTCTAACTGAAGTCATCATGCAATAGCTTCACTTAATCTTTAGGAATAGCGTAATTCCTTCTGTCAGCTCCTGTGCCACATCTGTGCACTTAACTGAAGTGCTCCAAGAGAATAAGATAATGTTTAGAGTCCAAATATTATTAAGAGCTAATAATATTCGACATATCTATTTTTAGACTGGCAATCTAAAAATAGATTCCGCCCAATATGTCTAAAAATAGAAATCCATCTATTTTTCCAACTTGACCAACCATCCATAAATAGCATCTCGCAACTTATAGAATATGCTCCATATGTCTGAAAATAGATTTTTCGACAAAAATCACATGTGTGGTCCCCACCTAGTTTAGGTGATCACTTTCCAACTAGGATCAGGAAAGATGTTTCAGGAGGCCTCCTTCACTGTTTCTTGTTGCCATTTTCAACATTAATGACATGGTTATGTAAACCACAAAAACGACAAGTTTTTCTATGCCATGAATTTTTTCCATGATTATCAACATGCTTATAATCAAAATTAACTTGAGAATATCGAGACTTGTTATACCTTTCTCGGTCGTCTCTGGTGCGATCATGGTGACGAGAGCTTGCCTCAGCTCTTTCAATGCAATGTGCATTGTCATAGGATGACAGTGAAGTGTTCCCATCAATCTTTTCCCCCAACGAGTTCAACAATGTATGTTTTCCTTTGATGTCATTATGGCGATGAGAGCTTTCCTCAACCCTCTCTCTACAATATGTGTTGTCATAAGATGATGGGGAACTGTTCCCATCATTCTTTTTCCTCAACGATTTCATCAATGTCGTGGGAGCTTCTGACACCTTTGAGCATTCTTCTTCAATGTATCCAAAACCTGCGTAGCGAGGTCTCTGCACAACCTCCAATGGATAAGTTATGCTTTGGCCATGAATACCAAGTCCTCCTCCTTTGTACCCAATCCTGGTAAGGAGTCTCATGCCAGTTCCTGTAATGGGTATCTCCACACTTCCAACAGAAATGATATCATGTGAAGATGAGACTGAAGAGAAATCAACACTGTTTACCTCAGATGTTAATTTGGAAACATGTGAAAAGGGCTTCTCTAAGTCTTCGTTGCGCTTTGCTTCCTCCAATGCCTCGGTCGTGGCTTTCAACTGAAGTTGCAATCCCTGCTTCTCCTCCTTCTCTTCTTGTAGGAGTGTTTTCAATGCATCATGCTTTGTTTGAAGACTTTAGTCGTTGTGCTTCAATTCTTCCAATGCATATGTTGTGGCTTGCAATTGAAGCTACAATCGTTGCTTGTCCTCCTTATCTTCTTGTCGAAGTGTTGTCAACTCAACATTATCTACTGCTTGTTTCTCATAAGCTTCATACAACATGTCCACCCTTTCGGACATCTTTAGCATGGCCTCGTACATGTCCTTTACATCCTCCATTGCTGCATGTTCAATGGTTCACGCTTGCGGTTCACATTAGCAAGCAGACCTGCTCTGGTACCACATGATCCGGGTAAATTTTTGTTACCCTTTTAACCAAGACCTTTTGCTTCGGCTGATGTGTTAGAATTACAATTTATCAAAATCATTAATGAACACACATGTAGATATAATTAAGAGGAAAACATGTCAACGATCACACAAAAAAATGCAAGACATTTAATAATGGATTTCGTCCAGTGTGGACAATGTTTCTGGGCCTCGGTGTCTCGATGGTGTTGGCCGCTTCATTTAGTGTTGTAACTGGCGATGATGTACGTAGATGATGTTTACTTGTCATACAAGGAAATGAGCCCTCAACATGAGTGTAAAAGCCTCTCCACGAGACATTATGTTACAAGGAACTGTCACTCATCACAAAACTCCTATCAGCATGACAACTTCACACACGGTGACAAAGAGTATCCCACCATCAAGGTTGTTGGACACCTAATCCTCTATGGGCAGGTGTGGAAGTCGAACAGTCAAAAAGGAGTCCAAGTGACCTTGGAATGTGAAATCCAAGAGTCACGCCAATGTAATGTAAATACACATCTATGGTTAATAAAATACAACTCATGTGTATCTTTCCCTATATCTCATGCTTATCTTCATTTGTTGGTTGTCTTCTCCATGAATGTTTAACATGGTATCAGAGTGGGCGTTCTCCTGCCCTGCTCCAATTTGAGCCAATGCTCTTTGGGGCCATTTAGGTCCTATCATTCCAGCCATGATTCTCTGCTCTTTTTCTGTGGTTCTATCATTGGACCTGGGCGTTATCCAAATCTACACAAATCAGAGCACAGGACCTAAATTTGTCCCTCTTCTTTGAAATTTTGCTTTTTCCCCTGCGGCTCTCATTTCATGCCATTCCTGCCGTTTCAACGTTAGAATATTTCTTAGAAAATTTCACTCTTGCCATCCGTCTTATGTTAGTGTGTCTGTCAGAGTAAATTTATATGCTACTCTACCCTTATTTGCAGGTTGTTAGATGAATGAGTAGGCCATTTTTTTGGAAGAATTTGCAACATAGTTCTTCACACATGTCCTGTAATCAAATCTGAAATTATATATTTACACAGGTCGTCAATTTTCCTCCCTACGCACTTTGCGCCTCCCTCTCTAACTCATTGCGACACTCGACCCTCTTTGTCTCACGCAGTCTCTAATATTTAACATTTGAATTACAAGTCATACGCAACCTCTGTCTCCACACATTTACGCAGCGGATCCAACATATACGCACTCCTCTTCAATCCATTTCCCTACCTCTCCTGTACACAATCGGCCCTCATACACCCTCTGTAGTGTCGATACCACCCATGTTAGCTCTCGTAGCCTCCGTGCTCCTACCTCCTCTTACTGCCTTCTTGATCATCAATTGTCCCAGCAGTCTCTCCTACCTCCGCTCACCACCTTCCTGATCATCAATTGTCCTCTCACCTTCCCTCCCTGTTAGCACTCCTCCCCCTCACCTCCCCCTCGACGCCCCCTCCCTCTGCTCCACACTCCGTCAAACTCCCTTCGTGGCTCCTGCTCACCCCACCTCTTCGCATAGTCCCCCAACCCCTCTGCTCACCGCCATCCCCACTCGGCCCTCTCCGCACTCCTCCCTCCCTTCCCGTCCCTTCCCCTCCCACGCCTCTATTGCTCCCCCTTCCACCCCTTCCCCTCCCACGCCTCGACTCCCTCCCACGCGGGCTCCCTCCCCACTGCACCATGTTTCCTGCACTACACCAGACTGTCAACCCCTCCCACTCCCCTCTTCCTCTGCTCGCACAACCTCACCCCTCCCTCCTCACTCCTCCCACAAAAAAACTACGTCCACCCTCCCACAATTGCCACTGTGCTCCTCACATTCTGAGGAAGACAAGGAAGCTATAGTCTAAAGTTGAATATAGTGGGAAGCTTTTGTGGTAGAGAGAGCATTCATTGGAGAGTCTTCGAATTTATGTTTCCCAATATAATTATCCCATTGAAACTGCCAATTGCATTCAGATTGAAAGAGGTATGCGTATTACTCAACAGGGAATTGAAAGAGATATGCGTATTACTCGTTGGAAGCGCGTTGGAAGGGTGTTGGAAGTGGTTTTACCTTCAGGAAAGGCGTTGGAAATTCGTTGGCCTCGACATCCATGAGGTAAAATATGTTGACTATAGTGTGTTAGTTCATCTCCTTCATTGTGGGTTGATTAAAATAACATCATATGTGCACTGGTTCATTCATGTGTTCCTATCGCTAGTTCATATATCCTAATTAAGAATAAACCTCCTCCTTTGGAGTGAAATTTACATGGTTTCTTTCCTATTCATGGGCTTTTGATGCATCGACTACTTCTAACGAATTTTGTAGCTGCGAGATGGATCTTCTTCAAGAATAATTACTTCACCTTTTCAAAAACTTTTGGCTGCTCACAATGCAATGATGTGGATCTATTGATTTTCCAAAGAAATATTTTCTTAAGTATTTCAATTGATACTTTGTCACCACTTAGTGATTTAAATCCCGATTCAACATTATTTCATCTTGCCATTGAAACATATGCATTGTTATCTTTGTTACTCGATCTGAAAGGAAAGTGCAGGATATGGCCAAGGAAAGTGCAAGATATGGCCATGCTACAACTTGGTTACTTAGAAGCCGCAAAGATAAATGAAGCATAGTTATCAATATCATCCAAATTGATTTGTTCCATATTCACATTTGCCTTTTTCTCCTAGTTAGGTACAACCATTGTCATCATCCATCATCTTCCTCCCAGATTCTCAGTTCTTGTTTATCGCTTCGATTGAATTTTTACTCCTACTCCTACTCCAAAGTTGATATTCAACTGTTTTGTACCCGCTTTTGGAGATTCCATATTCAATATTTTATTTTTTTTACTAAATCAATGGCACATTGAGAATATTGGTAAGCAATTTATATGCATTGTAAACGGGTGCATTATCGGTGGAAGCCGACGCCCTTAATTTTTTTAGTTTGAATTGTCTGGAAAATGGCTTGAATTGGTGAAGTATTAAACTTATTAAACACCTTAATACACTCCACTGGCCATGGTATAGTTAAAATCAGCAGGGACGCTTTGTCTAATATTAAGGTCTGTCTACAAAATGCACAAGAAAACATTGATTGTTTGCAGCTTGAATCTCAGCTACAAGAAGAAGAATTACAACAACGAAGTCATCATTTTGAACCTGCTTTTTGTTCAAAACATTGAAAGAGACTCTCATAAGAAGAAAGTCCATAATGTTGTGGTTCATTCACATTCAATGCCCATTTCAAGAGTAGATTTGCATGCAGATGCAGAAGCTCATGTTCCACCTCCCAAGCCCATCATCAGACCTTGGGAAGAGCTTGTCCACGACAAGCACAGAACAAGCATTGGATATGACAAGAAGTTGTCCTTTCATATTCCGGACTACTCCAAACCCATCAAATTTCAAAGTGTTAGATTTCTTCATGACAGTTCACATTCAACTGTTCTAGATTCTGCTCCTCTTCCAAAGCAGTAACAACAGATTGAAAAATTCCAACACTCTGATTGAGTTGGCCATGTGAAAGATCATTGTTTCGATCTTCACCCATGCAAGCACTGTGGTCGGCACACCCATTCTTCACACAGATGCTTCAGAAACAAGCCTCTTGCAAGAACAAAGATTCATCTTGGATGGATTGCTTCTTGGAAATGGGCATCAACAACCAAGAAGATGTTTAAGTCATATGTAAGAACTTGTTCGAGAATATTGAACAATCTTGTAGTTGATTTTTCGCCATCATCTCACCTTGTACCTGACAGGGGGGAAAATGGTGGTCATCTACAAGCTTCGAAGCCACATCAAGTGAGCCTGAGCCACAATCTCTCATTCCAGATTTAGAGTTGTAGCCAAAGACATAACAGTTCAAGCAAGCCTGAGCCACAACATGTCATTCTAGATTCAGAGTTGTAGCCAGAGACACGGATGCCCATGAGCATGCCTTTGGTTGGTGGACAACATTAAACCATCTATGCGAGGTTGATATTATTCCCCTTGAAAGAATTCAGAGCACTTCCTCTAGCAGAAGACTTCAACTTCTTTCCAGTTTTGGTAGAGTTCCAGGAAATGCATCAATCATTCTAGAGTTAGTGGTTATCCTTAAATCAGCGCAGGTCGTAGACCTCCCTTATTCTAGGTTGAAGGTCTCCCTCTTCAAAATATGAGGGACACTTCCTCTAGCAAAAGACCTCAGCTTCTTGCCAGATTTGGAAGAGTTCCAGGAACTGCACTACGCGTTCTAGTGTTGGTGGTCATCCTTAAACCACCTCTTTATACCAACATTTTAGAGAGCTCATTTAGCCTAAGTGTTTCCATGCATACTTTGCCATTTTTTGTATTATAACTCTCTTATTGGACTCACACATACCCCTTTGGATTAAGGGGGGGAATGTTGGACACTTAATCCTCTATGGGTAGGTGTGGAAGCCAAACAGTGAAAGAGGAGTCCAAGTGACCTTGGAATGTGGAATCCAAGAGTCACGCCAATGTAATATAAGTACACATCTATGGTTAATAAAATACAACTCATGCATCTCTTTCCCTATATCTCACACTTATCTTTATTTACTGGTTGTCTACTCCATGAATGTTTATAAAAAGGAAACAAAAGGATCTCACAACATAAATCACCATCCATGATAAGTACATACCACATCAAATACACATAAATATTCCACATCATACATCAAGCAGGAATCGAAAACAACAAATAAACATAAAGATTCTGCATCATACATCAAGCAGGAATCGACACGACATAAAACATCCCACAACAATAATCAATGAAGTACACGGAAACAACACTTCATATACCTCAACTCTAATGCTGGCTGAAGAATAGGTTGCTTAATCGTTGGATCTGAATTCACCATCGAAAACATGGCGTTGAATGGCGTGAAATCGACCGTTCACATGCTGAAATCCGACACTATCATCCCATTATGGAAAATGGTTGAAAAATCGAGACTTTTGTTGCAAAAATTGACACTGCCATCGGACTCGTGTCGCGGAGAGGTATAAAATCCATATAAAATTTGTCCAATTTGGACACTGGGAAATTTTGGCCCCTTTGGAAATGATGCTCAATCAGGTTCCACTATCCCTGCATCTGGCTCATGGTTTTGCTTGCAAGAAAATAATCGTTGTCTCGAACTGCATGCCCACTCCAACCTGCCTTGGGTGCATATGCGGAAATGAGGGTTTAAATATAAAATGGTGGCAGAGTTTCCCAAGAGGCGCCTTTGCCGCGTTGGTTGTGGGTGGAGTTGTTTAGGAAAAGAGGTCGGGGGATCAAATCCCACCTCTCCCAAATTTAGTGTGCATTTGTTTTGCACTTTGTTGTTGGTTTGGAAGTGGTTGGGTCACCCGTGGAGCAGGTCAGCCTATGTGGCCCGGTGGGTTCAATTCCCGCCGGCCCATATACATTTATCATATATGGTGGACGTAGGTCGGGTCCACTGGAGGTGGCCTGCTCACCGGCCAGTGTGCAATGGTGTGGGTCCGGCGGGGTCATGGTCGTTGACCCTTTTAAATTGGTTGTTTGTTGGTTGGGGTAGGGGTGGGGTCACGACCCGCCCCTTTTTTATATTTTAAATTTAAACAAACCCCACTTAAATTAAGATTCGGTTTTTAGGCCGAAGGGGGCAAATTAAACGTCCCACAATTTCACCCAGAATCTGGTCAGATTTGGCCAGAATCCGACCACCGGAATCCTATGAAATTGCATCCTCTTTAACCTGCCATGTCACCTAGTCAACCCTAGAACCTTGACCAGCTCTAACTTTCACATAAGAACTTGGTTTGACGTGTTGAAAATGCAGAAAGATGATGGAGCTTGGTGAAATGAAGTCGCCTTCACCAAGTGGGCCCGCAGGCAAATTCTGGCGCAAAATCTATTTTTAGACATATGGAGCATGGTTCAGGGATTTTAGTTTGAGATTCTTGGAGCATTGGTCATGTTGGTAAAAATAGATGAGACTTTATTTTTTAGGTCGAAGAGGTCGAAGGCTATTTTTAGACTGCCTCTCCTAAAAATAGGGAAGTCAAATATTATTTACCCTTAATAATATTTAGACTATAAACTTCAGTTTACTCTCTTGGAGCACTTCAGTTCGAGCTACAGAAGTGGCTCATGCATCTGAGAGAGGAATCACGTGGTTCCCAAGGGTTTGATGGCATCATGCATGGTTGACTTCAGTTGGACTTCAGTGGCAGAAGTTTGGAGGAGTTAATGAGACAGATAGTGGAGTTGTGTTCTGTTTATTTTAGTTGAACTAGTTGAGATTAGTTTAACTAGCTAATCAATTAGTTATGAGTGGAGTGAATTAAATATTATTTAATTCAGTAATTAGTAACTCATTATTCAACTCAAGAACACATCAGTTCACTACAGTGCATGATCAGTTCAGTGGAGACCAGTGAAAGAGGTAGATGAAAGGGTGGAGTTAGCTATCAGTGGCGACATCAGTTGTGCATGAGATTTGCACCACACTTGGAGGATTTTTCCATGACAATTGCGTAGTCAAGCCAAGGAGATTCGAACCTTGGATCTCTATATAGACAGGCCTGGATTGCGCAATAGAGGCAAGGCAATTGGCGGTGAGTTTTGAACCAGTAACCTGTTCAAAACTGAGCTAGATTGTGGGTAACTGTATGAGAAAGTACTGAGTACTTGTGAGGAGTATTGTACTGAGTTTGTTACTTGATTTCTCAATTATAATATACACAATAGCTGCGGGGTTTTCAGCTATAAGCTTTCCCCATACATACTGTGTTAATGTGTATGATGATTTGATGTGTTATCGCTTGATTTTATTTCCGCATGTTTGATGATATGAGTGGAAGAGATTATGTGTTGCATATAAATTCGAATTGTATGTGATCGGGATAGTCTCGGTGGATAATTAATCATTATTCAGCAAATTTCTACATGGTATCGGAGCTATTGAAGCAGAGATTGATCATCACAGTGATTACAAACTTATTTCGGTAGACAGAGTCTGCATGCGGGCCAGGTAGCCTCCGGATTCATCTTTCTTCGGAAAGTGAAAGGTCTAGTAAATGCCCCTTGCAGTCAATCTCTGTGCTAGAAATAATTTTTTCTCACAGATCTAGAGCGGCTGAGCTTTGAGGTGGAATTCGAAATTTTGCAGCAGTTTTGTTTTCTTGGTGCCAGTGTTGAAAATGTCTTTCAACGGTTTGCGACTCGAATATTCTCTTGAAGGAAGTTCGAATTATGTTGCATGGAAGGATCGCATGGGAGCAGTATTAGAAGATAATGGTCTAAAGGAGTTCATAGATACGGATGTCCAAAAGCCCACTGATCCTGCTGAAGTCGATGCATGGCAAAAGAAGATGGCGAAGTGTCGAAGGATCCTGTTGGAGGGCGTCAAGGATAATGTGGAAAGATTTGACGGATCTATTCCAGAGTAAGAGCGACCAAAGGAAGCTGGCGCTAAAAGATAAGCTCGGGAACATCAAGATGGAGAAGGGCAACAGTATCGCCAAATACCTCACGAAGTTCACTCAATGCAGAGATGAGCTGGGAAGTGTGGGGGTGACTGTCGAAGACGAGGACATGGTCGACCTGGCTCTCCTTGGTCTTTCGAAGGCTTGGCACTCATATCAAGATAGTGTCAATGGTCGGGAGAAGCTGCCGGGATGGGAGCGCCTTTGGGCGGATCTCATGCAGGAGGAGATAAGGAGGATTACTCGGGATGGATCTTCATCAAAGGGAGCTGATGAAGAAAATTGCGCTTTGGTTTCCAAAGCAAAGAAGGGGAAGGGTAAGAAAACTTCTCATTCCGGTGCAAAGGGCAAGAAGCAGGATATGGCGAAAGTGAAGTGTTTTCACTACCATGATCACGGACATTATGCTACCAATTGTCCAAAGAAGAAGAAGAACAAGCAAGCGGGAAGATCTGCAGATGGAGAAGCTTTGGCTTCACGGTTCGAGCTTGACTTTTCACTGATTGCATGCTTGGTTTCAAGTGTGATGGGATCGGTGTGGTTCTTGGACAGCGGTGCGTCATTTCATATGACGGGAGATCGGGAGTTGTTCTCAGATCTGGAGGACAAAGATTTGGGTGTGCACATCGAGATGAGCGATGATGGTAGATACAGTGCGACTGGTATCGGTACCATATCCTTTCAGAGGGAGTTTGGTAAACCCTTTGTATTGAAGGATGTCATGCATGTACCTGGATTGAAGAAGAACTTGATCTCTGTGGTGATGTTGGAGGATAAGGGGTATGATGTGGTCTTCAGCAAAGGAAAAGCCTTCCTGCGCAGTAAGACTACTGGAGAGACCCGGAAGATAGGGGTTCGAACCAAGAACCTTTATCAGTTGCAGGTAGATGGCTGCGCAGCTATGGCATGCAAGGCGGGAGAAGTGGTGAGCCAGGATGATGAGGACGAACTGTGGCACAGGAGATTGGGCCACCTTCACCATGGAGCTTTGAAGATTCTACAGCAGATTTCTACTGGGCTTCCTAAGGGCACTCTTGCGCAGTCAGATCAGTGCAAGGGGTGTACCTTGGGGAAGTATGTGAAAGCCACCTTTCACGAGAAGGATAGTCGCGCCACGACGATTCTTGAGAGAGTTCACACAGACGTGTGTGGTCCTTTCTCAGTTGCTTCGACAGCAAAGCACAAGTATTATGTGATCTTTGTTGATGATTTCTCTCGAAAGTGCTGGATCTTCTTCATGCAGAAGAAGAGCGATACATTCGCGAAGTTCTGTGAGTTTAAAGCGCTGGTCGAGAAGGAGTCGGGGAAGAAGGTGATTGCTCTAAGGAGTGATAACGGTGGTGAATTCATCTCGGCTGAATTCAAGGAGTTATGCAGCGCAGAAGGGATTCGGAGAGAGCTCATCGCACCCCATAACCCACAGCAGAACGGGGTGGCTGAGCGGAAGAACAGAACGATCGTGGGTGCTGCACGAACGATGTTGCATGATCGGGGCCTACCCCTTCACTTGTGGGCTGAGGCATGCAATACAGCAGTGTATGTGCAGAACCGTTGTCCTCACAAGGTTCTTGGCATGAGTACACCAGAGGAGGCTTATTCTGGCAAGAGGCCTGATATTTCCCATTTGCGGATTTTTTGGTTCTCCTGTCTACACGCATGTGACGAAGGATGCGAGAAGGAAGCTGGATCCAACTGCTGAGGTTGGAATATTTGTGGGGTACACTGATACACCTCACAACTATCGGGTGTATGTGCCAGACAGTCGCAAGACTGTTGTGCGACGGGATATCAAGTTTCAAGAGGAGAAAGCCATGCAGTGTTCGCTTGAGAGGGAGCTACACTTGCATGCAGATGAGGAGCTGTTAGTTCCTAAGGAGGAGCTTCCGGATGTGGATCAGCCACAAGAGGAAGTTCGGGAGGTGGAAGAAACCACCCATGCAGCGCCAACCATCAGAGGGAGCATGCGCACTACAGAAGCTGAGCGACTGGCTCGAGATGCAGAGAAGGTTGTAGGACCACCTACAGCACAGCGCAGACAGAGACAGTCACCGGATCGGTACACTGGATACATAGCTCTTGTGAGTCAATGTGTTGTGACGGAGCCATCCTCTTTTGAGGAAGCTGTGGAGGAACCCGCATGGGTTGATGCCATGATCGAAGAATATGATTCGATCGTCAGGAACAGTGCATGGGAGATTGTCCCAAGACCGATGGGGAAATCAGTGGTGGGTTCATGATGGATCTAAAAAGTGAAGTAGGCGGCTGACGGGAGTGTGGAGAAGTACAAGGCGAGATTTGTCGCCCGTGGCTTTTCACAAATCGAGGGGATCGATTATGAGGAGACCTTTACACCTGTCGCAAGGTACTCTTCCATACGGACGATCCTTGCTCTCTCAGCGCAGATGGGGTGGCACATTCATCAGATGGATGTATTTGCATGATCTGTGAGTCATTGAGAGGAGGTGTACATAGGGAAGCGCTGAAGGTTTCAAGATCTTGATGATGAGTCGCATGTGTGCCGACTCAAGAGAGCACTGTACGGGCTGAAGCAAGCACCTCGTGCTTGGTACACTCGGACAAACAGCTACTTCACCGGGCTTGGATTCTCCAAGAGTGAGGCGGATCCTAACCTGTACCAGATTGTGGTGGAGGGGAAGCTGTTGATCATCGTACTGTATGTAGATGATCTGATTTTGACTAGCAATGAGCAGTTGATACTTTCATGCAAGGAGGATCTTGCACGAGAGTTTGAGATGAAGGACTTGGGCATCCTTCATTATTTCCTGGGATTGGAGATTTGGCAGCGCAGCGGAGGACTGTTTGTTTCTCAGGGCAAGTATGCCCGGGAGATTCTGGAGAGGTTCAACATGCAAGGCTGCAAGCCTGTTGACACTCCTCTTTCTGGTGGTTGGAGGAAGGAGGATGCTACTTCAGCGGAGGTAGTGGATGCCACTGTCTATCGACAGTTGGTGGGGTCGCTTATGTATATGGTCAATACACGACCCGATATATGCTATGCAGTTAACCAGCTTTCGCAAGCTATGGTTAAGCCTACCAAGCTCTTTTGGAAGGCAGGCAAGCATGTATTGCGCTATATCAGAGGCACATCGGGATATGGTCTATGGTATAGACAGGAGGATGGAGCAAAGCTTTCTGGCTTCACTGATGCAGATTGGGCAGGGAGCCCAACGGTGGGAAGAGCACATGCAGAGGAAGTTTTACATTATTGGAGTGTGGCGGTTTCTGGTACGGCAATAAGCGAGAGATCGAAGTGGCACTCCCAGAAAGGTAGGCGGGAAGTGCATGGTCCAAATATGGCTGCATCTGAGCCTATTTGGATGAGAGATCTCATGAGATTGTTGGTTGCATTTAGAGCCTCAGGTGATCTCTGTGATATGAGTTGCATTAAATATAGGCTAATCCGATGTTCATGATGAGTCCAAAAAAACATATCTACATCAGGTACCATCATATCAGAGATTGTGTTCAGCGGAGAATCATGATGCTTTCATATGTTCCCACGGAGGATCGGGATGCCGACATCCTGACGAAGGCGCTCACTAGGAGCAAGTTCGAATTCCATAGAGGCA